>CM062820.1:1424219523-1424738921 GCA_031772625.1 Pinus tabuliformis | reverse complement strand
CTGGGATAAGAAACAAAATGTTTTGGATCAGCAACTTGTTCTTCTTCAATCAGTGAGCCATGGTTTGCACATCATACTCATTCCTTGTGGTGATCCTTTGCATCGTCTCTTCCACTGCACTTACCAAAATGTCAAGCTTTACCTCTAGAGATGTTGATTCCTCCGGATCTATGTTTCTCATCTCTTCTTCCTTCAACTTTTCCCTTTGAATCAGAAAATGAGCCTCTACATCTACTGCACTATTCTGCATCTCTTCAAGTGTTGCAAGATTCCTTTCTCTCAGCTGGAACTCCATTTCTAGAACAAAGGCACCCGGGTAGTGCAAGAGAGCAGATCCAAGAGGAGGTCTTATATTAACGGCATTGAAAAATAAAATTGGTTAAATCTGGAAAAAAATTGTTGTACTGCCTCCCCTGGCAATCTTTCCAGCTGGTTATACTCTTCTATAATCAAGAAAGGGTTTTGTCTTACCACCCACCTGTCGAGGAAAACTTTGACGAATTGCCGAGAATCTGAGATGCTTTTATCAGGCAGGGTTTTGAACCAACTCTTAACTTTTCTTCGAAAGAAAGAGCAAAAAGTCTAATACTGACATCTTCCTCATCAACTTCAAAAAGGTCGAGAAAGGACTCAAAATTCAATACATGTCTCTCAGCAGTGATATTGTCACGTTCACCATCAAATCTTGGTAGATATAGGTCATGATTTTTAGGAAAGCATGGGATATAGGAGGTAAATAGGAGGAATATGTACAGAAGGTGTAGAATCAGTCTTGATCTCTTGAGGCTCATTAGTTTGAAGACGGTCATCAAAAGATTCAGAAGAAGGGTCTTGATCAAGCTCAAAGGCATGCAAATCATTAGTATTCACAATATTCAAAGGGAAGGAATCAAATGCAGGCCGAGGATCTTTTCTCAAATACAATATACTTTGCAAAGCCTTTTTGACATTGTCAGGAAAAGAGAAGAAATAATTTATGACAAAGAACAAAATTTCTTGAACGAAATTCCAGCTTGAATACCTGATCTTTCAATATTGTCCTTTCATTTTTGTATTGGTCGGGTTCATCCTCGAGTGGAGTCCTTGGATCTGATCTTGAAACTGATTTAGAGTCGCTAGGTGAATGATTTTAGCCTTGCGGTGTCTAATCGTTGTCCACCATCAACAATCAGATTTGAACTCGAGATTGATGGAAGCAGCATTCATCTACTTTTGCTAATGCAAAGCAAGAGCATTTCGAAGGCTACCTGGCTAACTTCAAGCTCCGTCTATAGTTTACAAAGAAAAATAATGAAAATAGTTTCTTCCCCAGTATGGTCACCACTATTTTAGTGCCTAAATCTACGACAAGCTGAGAAAGGTAGAATCTAGGGTAACATCAAACCACGCTTAACCTGGTAGCTAGCCCTACCAGGTCTGGAGAGGGCTCTCTCCTTGCCAATCTTAGAAAAAATGATCAATGAGGCTTGAGATGACTGATGTGAAGATTGATTTTAGGCTAGGTATGTATGCAGAAGGGTTTGATTGAATTTGATGATGTTTTGTTGGCTCAAAGGGAAAGGCATATTTTGGGTCTTAGGAATGAGGCTCAGTTTTGCAAAGGTCTCAATGGGGCAAGGTAGGAAAGTGATTTGATACGTCAAATTGAATGAAATGGAAAGATTTAGATAGGCGAGGAGTTAAAGAGGGCAATAAAACCTCAAGCATCCTCTTCAAACAGATAAAAACATGAATAACTAAGTAAACCCTAGGTAGAGCACTGCAATTTCAATGGATTCTACCTTTATCCTTGTTTGATTTAGTTGGGAAGAAACAAATAGATAATGTCACACATAACACATAAGTAAATTCACAAATACGGAAGAAATCACTGTAGAAAAGCAAAATGCCACAGGGATCCCAAATAGTGCTACAAACTCTGGTCTCAATTCCTTAGCCAAAATGCTAAAATGAGTGTACAATGAAGCTCCTTACTTTCTCAAGAGTCCGACCATGCTAATGACTGAAAAAACATAAGATATAGACAAACCATAGCTCATCCTAGCCTCTAGGGGTCGAGCTCACATGTTTAGGAGCTATTTGAATTAATTCTAAATTGAGAACTAGAAATTAGGTAGTGGAACAACATGCCTCTAGAAACAAGGGAACTGATTCATTCAGTTTCAAACAACTTTTTAACAGATGAATCTACCTCTATAAGTGAAAATTTGACATATTTACATCATGATCCATAAATGTACATTAAATTGCATCACAAATTTGACGTTTAAAATTTGAAAAAGTCAAACTGGCAAAAGCTAGGTGAAAAACAGAGTATACTTGGTCAAACTGACAAACTTTTCCCTATGCACCGCGCGTGATTTCTCTATGCATAATTCCTGTTTGGAGCCACTTTTGAAGGCCTTAAATGTGTCCAAATTCACTCCAAGTGTGCTTGTTGGAAATGTATGGCTATCTGCTTTCCAAATCAAGTGGAATTTTTGAATTTGGCCTCCATTTGTGCCTCCACAATTCAATTCTTTCAACACTACTTCCTATGTGTCAAAATAGGGGCAGTAAGGTCATTTTTTGAGTGTTTTTGACCTTTTTGAGGGCTCAAACCTGTCAAAATTTCTTAGCCATTTGTAGGAAAGCATATTTTTCCATGCCAAATCCAAAAATGTTGAGTTTTTCTCATTCGGAGGCTCCCATCAAAAGCGAGCACCAGGTGGCGCGACGCATAGAGCAGAAATTCCTGTTTTTTGTGCCAAAATTTTCAAAATGAAAAAAGTGTCCCAAATTTTTTGAAATTTGGGTTGATTCTTCTCCATCAAGCATTGTGTTAGGCCAAGGAAGCCTCATCCAATATCTGAAATCTATCTTTCTCCTTTCACCTCCTCGATGCCCTTTTCAACTTTGCTTTTAAGCTCCTGATTCTTGCCTTGCAGACTTTGTTTCTTGCCATGTAATGATAAGCCATATGCCTCAACAATGTATTCTCCCTGTTGGCCTTCTTTAGCATCCTTTCCCAAGTGAAAGTTTGTCCTCTCAAGCTAAGATTCATGCTCAGCTTGAATTTCCCTTTCAAGTGTTGTCAACTTGGTTTTCCTTCTCTTAGCAGCTTGCCGGTTGCTTGCTTGTTTTTGAGCTCCATGGATGAGTGGGACTGATGAGGGGAGGATTTGATGCTAGCTGTAGGTTTTTCAGGAATGAAAGGGTTTAGGGAATATTATTTAGGCTTTGCGATAGCAATTAGGGTTTGGGTATATTTGACTAGGGTTTGGGAATAGTGGGATTAGGTATTAGGATTTTTAGTTTTAGGGATATGGGAAATAGTGAAATGGATTAAAGAAACTAGAAAAGAAGTGAGGGAATAAAAGGTGATGGAGTGATGGCAACAAAAACAAATTTAAAATCCCTAAGCAATCATGTTTTGAACAAAAATTGCAAGGAGGTAGGGTTTTGATTTTTTTTCACTAAATCATCATAAACATATTAAGACACACTTTCACTGGAATTTGTAGAGTTATTGACTTAATTTGGACTAGAGGAAACCAAGAAAATTGAGAATATGGATGAATTTGTGGTGAAAATGGATTGCAGCTCTATGCGCCGCGCCACAAACCCAATGCGTTGCGCCACCAAACCCAATGTGTAGCGCTTTTTGTAGGAGACTTTTGGAGGCCTTCCCTGTGTCCAAATTAGGCGTGGGATAGCTCGTTAGAAATATTATTGAGTCTAATTTCCAACCCAACTATAAATTTTCAATTTGGAGTTCATTTTCCCTGTAAAAAATCATATCTCCCAAGACTAGTCAAAATGTGCCAAATGAGGTTGCCTCAAGGTAGAGTGTTGTTGGACTAAACTTTTGAAGGTCTTTCTCAACTCAAAATTGAGCTCATTATAGCTCATTGGAAATATCTTTGTGTCTAGATATCATTTGACACATCAAGAAATTCATTTGGCTAACCAAGCTAGGAGAAATATTGATTTTCCCAAGGTCACTTCAGAGGTAAATCAATTCTCCTGAGGAAACTGTATTTTTGACATTTCTCTAAAACCATGACACCTGTGCAAAAAGTGAAGGAGGTTTTTTTTCCTTTACCTATTGTGGACAAAATTGTCTCTCATTTTTCCCAAATTCATCTTTTCTTTCTCGGAAAGATCATTGAAGTAAAACCTATCCTGATGTGTGGAACCGGGGATTTGTCGAAATGAAGTGAAATGAAGGGTATAAAGGGCTTCTAAATTCTTGAGAAAATTTTGGGAAGTAGGGAGGGATGTTAGAAAGTAGGGAAAAGTATAATTTCAAAGATTGAGTGAGGGGAAGGGGTCCAAAAGGGCAAAACATAGGTCTAGACTGAAAATTGCTAAGTTGTAGCAAGAAACTAGGGTTTGTGTGAAAATGAGGAATTTGAGGGATATCAGTGATGGGAAGCATTTAATAAGGTACGCTAGGTATAGGGAAAGGTGTATGAACATCAGGATACAATTTTTGCTGATGATTTGACCATCCAAGAGAAATTACCTTCAAAACCTTGGGAGAGCGAAATGAACCTTACCTAGGCGCAACTAAAGCATGAACAAGGTGTAAAATGAACCATTGGAACCTGGCATGATGATGACAACCCTCTGAATGATGGTACACGCAGCTGAATGGTTACATGGACTGACATTTGGACAACTTTCGAAGGAGTAAAAGCAAACCATAGACCTAATACCTAGTGACCAAATTTTACTTGAAGACTCACTGAAATGAAAAAATTTGACCTTAACACCTTAAAATCACTTTGTAAGAGCATGTTTGATCACTGGAGGAAGGCTGTAAAGACTGACACTAACACCTTCTTTAGCCAATTGATAAATCTTAAACAAAACAGTTGAATGACAGAGAACACTGAGGACTTCCAAAGATTGAATATGAAGGTAAATGATATTTTAGAGGAGAATAGGATTGATGTGTTCATAGGAACTTTAAAGCATAACATCCAACATGAGGTTCACCTTTGGGAAACTAATTCATTGGAGAAGGCACTCAAGGTCGAAAGAAAACTTGAAAGAAACATTAAGGCAATAAGGATGTCTAGCACTCAAAAATATAAAGAGGGAAGTTTTTTTTCTTATAGCCTTCAAAAACATACAATGTTGACACCACAACACTTGGAGGAAAAAATAAAAATGGATTAATTATAGTTGTGATAGTAAATACACTAAAGGTCATAAGTGTGTTGAGAAGAAATTATTTTACATAGATTATGAGGAGGAGGAAGAAAAGGAACAACAAACATCAAAAGAAGAGCATATACACGAGGAACCAACCTTAGATAAAGAATAAATGAATCCGACACTTGCAATGAATTGGCAGAAATTACCACTCCTCAAAATCCTAATATAGAGAGATGTATCAAGAAGAAAAAGGTAATAGTGATGATTGATTCAGGTAGTACCTACAATTTTTTTCACTCTAATATATCAAAAGAATTTAACTTTTTTCTATATCCATCGCCAAAGTGTCAAGTGATGGTTGCAAATCAAGGAACTATAAATTACTCTAGAAAGTGCCATAATATCAAGAGAACCATGGGGGAATATGTATTGAATACTTCAATGCTTTCCATTCAAATGGGTGGTGCTGATGTTGTACTAGGAGTCCAATGGTTACAATCCTTAGAGATGATAGCCTTTGATTTTCAAGAAATTTTAATGAAATTTTTATGGGAATGAAAGGAAATTGAATTAAGGGGTAATGCAAGGAATCGAGGGAATATAGTTAGCTCTAATGGCACAACAAATATCTTGAAGAAAGAGAAACAATGCATAATGTCACAATTACGCTCACTAGAGGCTCAAACGTCAAAATCATCTATTTCTCCAGTTCTCCAAAAAGTCTTGGAAAATCATTCCAAGGTGTCTGAGACTCCCAAATCCCTCCAACCTATTCATGATTATGTTCATGTTATTCACTTATTTCCAAAAAGTGTTCCTCCAAACATTAGGCCTTATATATATCTCTATGCCCAAAGAGTGAAATTGAATGCACAGTTGCAGAAATGATAGAGATTGGTATAATTCAACCTAGTCAACGTTATTTATGTGCTTGAGTAGTATTGGTACACAAGAATGATGGATGATGACATATGCGTATGAATTGTAGGGAGCTCACAAGCTCACTATTAAACATACATTTCCCATTTCTTTCATTGATGAAGTGTTGGATGAATTACATGGAGCAATTTACTTTAGCAAACTAGATCTTCATTTAGGATATCATCAAATCAGAATGAAGATTGAATACATTTTGAAAACAAAATTCAGAACTCGTGAAGTTCATTATGAATTTTTTGTCATGCCTTTTGGCCTTACTAATGCACCTTCCTGATCGAGGTGGATATTGGTGGCCACCTGCCAAGTCCACCTGGACCCCCACCATTGTCTTTCTCAGCATTTTCAGTTTCCTTAATTGTAGCACAACTTACTATTTTTAGCAGTTTTTCGGGTCCTGAACTTCCGGAGCCGTTTTGAGGCCCTAAACGACTTTTTTGGGGAATCCGGGGGCAACATGGGTTCATGGAATGGACTGATGTTACCTGTTCCAACAATGATAGTGCTCGGATAGATCTTTATAATGAGCTATTGTACGCGTCAAACGGAGATCATATGCCAAAGTTACGACCCCGGGAAGTTGATGTACCAATTTACCCCAAACGGGACCCACAGTTTGGCATTTCATCTCCTAGGGTTAGGTTTTGGAATGTTAAGGGTTTTTCCATTGTTTCTCAACAATAAATAGGCCTTCGAGCCTCATTGTAACAGAGTTCAGAGGCATGTAGCCATCACATCTCTTCTCAGAGATAAGGTACCATCGCCCTAGCTAGTTTATTTCCATTTCTGGTTGTAAGCATATTTCAGTATTTTCCATTAATGAAATGAAGTATTATTTCCGCTGCATCTTTGTGTATATGGTTATCTCTGTAATTTGTTGCGTTCCTGTTTAAATCCGGATCAGTGGTATCAGAGCGGTCTGCTTTTTCTCTGTTTTTCTTTGCATGTCCCCAACAAGGTCGGGATATAAGGAGTTAGGGCTTGAACTGGTTGAACCTTTGCAAGACCAGCCTCGCAAATCCCGACGACCTCCCATGGCAGATGAGAAGAAAGATGAGGGGGTAGGAGATCCCATCAAAATCTTGCTCGAAGAAGCCCTCGAGCGACAACGGAACGCGATGATGGATAACTTTGCCCAGATCCTTCAGCGGCTACCCAGAAGCGGCGCATCGCCTTCCAGCAGCTCCTCTGGAAACGCCACACCCTTTAAGGTACAAGTTAATTTTGAAATCCCCATATTCGAGGGTTAGATAGACGTCGATGCCGTAGATAAATGGTTAAATCTGCTAGAGGGTTATTTTTCTGTTCATGAATTTTCGAGTCGGGAAAAGATTGTTTTTTCTCTTCTCAAAGCAGCCCCCCACGTCAAGGACTGGTGGGAAACCTACTGCGAGCAGAAGGATGAAAGTACTGGCTCACTATTTTCAGCCGCACCCACCTGGGATTCGTTCCGGGATGCCATCAAGGAGCAGTACTACCCTGTCGGAAGCTATGAGGATGAATACATAAAGTGGACCACGCTGCGACAGGGAAGGGACCAAGGCGTGCCGGAGTTCACCAATCTTTTCCATACCCTTCGCACAAAGTTGGGTATCAAGGATTCGGAGCAACATTTGATACTCAAATATCGTGGCTGCCTGCACAAGTACATCCAGGAAGAAATACAATTCCTAAACATCCCCTCGCTCAGCGCAGCATACCGATATGCCGTCAAGGTCAAGTAGAAGTTTAAACAAAAGAAGCGAGACTTTGGATCTGCGAATCCAAAGCAGGGGAAAGGTGCCCCTAAACCACAAAACAAAGGAGAAAGCCAAGGCGGGACAGCCCAAGACAACCAGTCGAAGCTGCAAGCAAAGAACAACACCGCGAAGCCGAGAAAGGACACTGGAAAATGGTGCGAGTTCCATAAGAGCTCCACTCACAACACAAGTGAGTGTCGGGCCAAGCAGTCACTGGTGGCTGAGCTAAAGGTTTCAGAATCATATGCATGTTCCGAATCTAAGTCAGAACCCGATAAGGGGTATGAAAAAGGGAAGCAGATCATTGATGCGGATCCCAGCGCCACTGTTGCTACCACAAAGATCCAGAAAAATGAACCCGAAGATCCAGAGGAGGAGGAGCGTCTCTTCCACTCCCAGATGTGGGTAGAGGGCTCCCCGATACAGTTCATTTTTGATAGCGGGAGTCAAAAGAACCTCATTTCGGCAGAGGTCGTGAAGCGGTTGGGCTTACCGACCACAACACATCCACAACCATACACCATTGGGTGGCTTCACCAAGGGCGAGATTTTCGCGTGAGCCAGCAGTGTCGCCTTCCATACAACATCAAGCCCTTCACGGATGAGGTATTGTGTGACATTGCTCCCCTTGAAGTTTGTGATGTATTACTAGGACAACCATACTTGTGGAAGCGACATGTTGTGTATGAATCAAGGCCCCGTGCTGTTATTATTACATTGGGAAATACGTTCTTCAGGATACCAGAGGTAGCACCACCTGCCGCCATCTCTTTGATTACTGCAAAAAAATGCAGTAAGATCATTTCCAAAACCAAGAAATTTGTTTTTCTGATGATACGCCCTCAAGGGAAGAAGAAGACAGTGGCCACGGCCTCCGAACGGGGTCCCTCTGCACGACAGCTACAGATGGACAAGATTGTGGAGGAGTACGAAAACATCTTCACCTCCCCGGCAGGGGTTCCTCTGCACTGTCAAGTCAAGCACTCCATCGATCTGACCCCAGGTGCGCCACTACCCAATGGACCAATTTATCGACGCTCCGTTCTGGAGAACAATGAAATCAAGAGGCAGATTCAGGAGCTCCTGCAGAAAGGTCACATCCGTCCGAGTTCATCGCCCTGTGGGAACTCGATCGTGTTGGTACAGAAGAAGGATGGGACGTGGAGACTCTGTATTGACTATCAGGCGCTGAACAAGATCACTGTCCGTAATAGGTACCCGATCCCGCGGATTGATGACCTCCTAGACCAACTAAAGGGGCGAAATATTTCAGCAAGATCGATCTGAAGTCAGGATATCACCAGGTACCAATCGAACCCTCAGATGTGTGGAAGACTGCCTTCAAATCCAAGGAGGGCCTCTTCGAATGGTTGGTCATGCCTTTCGGACTGACGAATGCTCCTGCAACCTTTATGAGGCTAATGGATGACATCTTGCGGCCATTCACCAACTCCTTTGTAGTAGTATACTTGGATGACATTCTGATCTTCAGCCAGAGTTGGGAAGAGCACCTCCACCACATCCGACAGGTTCTCCAAACACTGCGGAAACACAAGCTATGTGCCAATTTGGAGAAATGCACTTTTGGCATGACCGAGGTTCAGTATCTGGGATACATCATTGATGAACAGGGGGTGCATGTCGATCCAGCCAAGGTCCAAGTCATTCGGGATTGGCCCTCTCCAACCACTCTAACAGAGCTCCGCAGCTTTCTAGGTCTTGCCAACTTCTACCGCAGGTTTGTGCTGGGGCTTTCTCATATTTCTTGGCCCTTGAGTCAAGTCACCAAGAGAGGGGCGAAAGCAAAATTCTTTTGGTCTGAATCTCAACAGAAGGCATTCAGGGAGTTGAAGGATCGCCTCTGCACGGCACCAGTGCTCGTGTTACCAGATTTACAACAACCATTTGAGGTCGAGACAGATGCCTTTGACTATGCTATTGGGGCAGTCCTTACTCAGCATGGACATCCAGTGGCATATCACAGTGAAACGCTTTCAGACACAGTCCGGAAGTACCCCACTTATGATAAAGAGATGTATTCCATTGTACAGGCTTGCCGACAATGGAAGCATTACATTTTGGGGAAGGAAACAGTCATCCACACAGACCACCGACTCCTGCAGTTCATACAGACCCAAGGGAAATTGCAGAATGATCGCCATCAGAAGTGGTCTACATACCTACAACAGTTTCACTTGAATATCAAGTATAAAAAGGGTAGCACAAATAATGTTGCAGATTGCCTCAGTTGACAACCGATCATGGCGCTGACCACCGTGCTCAACTCTTGTGGGCACCCCTCCACCTAAGCTGCGCAAGAAGAACCCAAAGACAATCCCAGGGAACAGTAAAGCTTCATAGGGTCTTTCTGTCCAGGTGCAGGTAGTCCGCATCTTCACAGACATGTCTATTTCACCGAGTCTCTCTCCGAGACAGTGCCCAGATCGTTACGCCTTTCGTGCGGGTCGGAACTTACCCGACAAGGAATTTCGCTACCTTAGGACCGTTATAGTTACGGCCGCCGTTCACCGGGGCTTCGGTCGCTGGCTTCCCCGTCCTCAGGTCACCAACTTCCTTAACCTTCCGGCACTGGGCAGGCGTCAGCCCCCATACATGGTCTTACGACTTTGCGGAGACCTGTGTTTTTGGTAAACAGTCGCCCGGGCGTGGTCACTGCGACCTCCTGAGGAGGCACCCCTTCTCCGGAAGTTACGGGACTATTTTGCCGAGTTCCTTAGAGAGAGTTGTCTCGCGCCCCTAGGTATTCTCTACCTACCTACCTGTGTCGGTTTCGGGTACAGGTACCCTTTTGTTGAAGGTCGTTCGAGCTTTTCCTGGGAGTATGGCATGGGTTACTTCAGCGCTGTAGCGCTTAGTACTCGGACATTGGCTCGAGGCATTTTCTCTACAAAAGCGACCCAGAATTCGGCCACACATACCAGACACTCTTGGAGGGTCGGCATGTTGCAGATTTTCACCTCCAGGATGCCCTATTATGCCACCTCGGTCACCTTTGTGTTCCTTCAAGCGAGCGTGCCAAGATGATTTGGGAAGCACACTACAGTCGGCTGCTGGGCATTTCGGGGTCGAGAAAACAGTGGCAGTACTGCAAAATTATTTCTATTGGTCGAATCTTCGACAGGATGTTGGGAAGTACATCCGATCATGTACTGCCTGTGCCATTGCCAAACCGACCATTAAGAAGCAACGCCTCTATACCCCGTTGCCTACCCCTGGTCGACCTTGGGAATCCATCTCCATGGATTACATGTCAGGCCTTCCTTCCACTAAGCATGGAAATGACTGTGTTTTTGTGGTCGTCGACAGGTTCTCGAAGATGGCCATTATGGTGGCCTACAAGAATAATATCATAGCAGAAGCCACTTCTAAACTCTTCTTTGAACGAGTGTGGGTGCACTTTGGGATCCCACAGTCTATCATCTCAGATCGGGATAGTCGGTTTCTCAGCACATTTTGGTCCAGTCTCTGGTCAATGCTGGACACCAAACTCACGAAGTCCACAGCCTTCCATCCTCAAACTGATGGCCAGACAGAGGTTGTCAATAGGATGATTGTGCACATTCTGCGCATGTATAACTCAAAGCATCCACGCACATGGGACGAGAGCCTCTCCTATGTTCAGCACAGCTACAACCGAGCTCTTCACAGCTCCACTGGCCATAGCCCTTTTCAGGTGGGTTTGGGATTCCAACCACTATGCCCCATTGATGTGGCCATGCCACTTGCAGCTACTCACATGAATTCAGCTCATGTCCAGTCCGAAACAGATAAGGCCTCCATCTTCGTTGAGCGCATCCAACATATTCGCCAGCAGGTCCATGACATTCTAGAGAAATCAAATGCCAAATACAAGCAGCGACATGATCATCATCGGGTGCCACACAAGTTTCAAGTGGCGACAAAGTCTGGTTGCATTTGCAAAAGGAACACCTTACTGGAGCCTATCGGAAATTGAGACCACTCCGATATGGTCCTTACACCATTACTAAGGCTATGGGAGACAATGCATTTGAGCTCAGCATTCCCCCATTCCTTGGCCTGCACCCAGTGTTCAATGTGGACCGCCTTCGGCCATACTTTCCACCATTGCTAGACACATCCGACATTGTAGAACAGCTCAAACCCACAGAATTAAATCCAGATTGCATGGAACAAGCTGCAACTGATCGAATCATGGACACACAGATCAAGAACACTCGCCAACAGAATATCCAACTGTATCGAATTGTCAAATCAGGCCAACTCCTTTAGCAGGGCAAGTGGCTCACCAGCGAACAAGTTCAGCAGAAGTTTCCTCATCTCATGGAGGAGCTCAACGCAATGGGGACCATTGCTTTCTAAGGGGGGAGGAATGATCCAGGTGGATATTGGTGGCCACCTACCAAGTCCACCTGGACCCCCACCATTGTCTTTCTCAGCATTTTCAGTTTCCTTAATTGTAGCACAACTTACTATTTTTAGCAGTTTTTCAGGTCCTGAACTTCCGGAGCCGTTTTGAGGCCCTAAACGACGTTTTTTGGGGAATCCGGGGGCAACATGGGTCCATGGAATGGACGAATGTTGCCTGTTCCAACAATGATAGTGCTCGGATAGATCTTTCTAATGAGTTATTGTACGCGTCAAATGGAGATCATATGCCAAAGTTACGACCCCGGGAAGTTGATGTACCAATTTACCCCAAACGGGACCCACAGTTTGGCGTTTCATCTCCTAGGGTTAGGTTTTGGAATGTTAAGGGTTCTTCCATTGTTTCTCAACAATAAATAGGCCTTCAAGCCTCATTGTAACAGAGTTCAGAGGTATGTAGCCATCACATCTCTTCTCAGAGATAAGCTACCATCGCCCTAGATGGTTTATTTCCATTTCTGGTTGTAAGCATATTTCAGTATTTTCCATTAATGAAATGAAGTATTATTTCCGCTGCATCTTTGTGTATATGGTTATCTCTGTAATTTGTTGCGTTCCTGTTTAAATCCGGATCACTTCCACATTTCAAGGTTTGATGAATTCCATTTTCAACCCCTTAGAAAATTTGTGTTAGTTTTTTTTGATGATATACTAATCTACAAATATTGGAAGGATAATATTCAACATGTAGACATGGTGCTCAAACTATTGGAGGAAAAACAATTATATGAAAAAACCTCCAAATGCTTCTTTGGAGTATAGGAGGTGGAATATTTGGGTCATATTGTATCTCATGAGGATGTTAAGATAAACCCTAACAAAATCAAATACATTAAGGAATAGAAAATCCTCATAACCCTAAAGCATCTTCAAGGATTTCTAGGGTTAAAAGGGTATTATCGCAAGTTTGCTAACAATTATGTGAGAATAGTAGTGCCTCTAACAACATTATTGAAGAAATATGCATTTTCTTGGAATCCAGAAGAAACTAAGGCCTTTGAATATGTTAAAGAGGAAATGCACCGAGCACTGGTCTTAGCTACACTATATTTCACAAAAGCCTTTATTATGGAATGTGATGCCTCAAGAAAAGAAATTGGTGTTGTTTTATTGACAAAAGGAAGAACCATTCCTTTTGAAAGTCATCCAATGAAGGGAAAGTATTTACAAAAGCCTATTTATGAGAAGGAAATGTTGGCAATACTATATGCACTAAAGAAATGATAACCTTACCTAAGGGGAAGACACTCCTAGGTAAAAAATGATCATGATAGCCTTAAATACTTTTTGGAAAATATATTATCTTCAGAAGGCAAACAAAAATGGAATACCAAGGTGTTGGGTTATGACTTTGAAGTCATCTACAAAAAATTGAAAACAAATGTCGTTGTCAATTTACTCTCGAAAAAGGATGAGGATGCGGAAGAATTTCTTTGTTCCATTTCTATTATCCAACCTAATTGGATAATTAAATCAAGGGATAAATGGAAGAATGACGAAGAGGTATGGACACTCATTTAAAAGTTGCAGCAAGATCCCAATACACGTAATACATTTATCTGGAAAAATGATTCATTATGGTATAAATTTCACTTATATCTCTATAAGAATTCCCAACTCAAATAAAATATTATTTTGGAATTGCACACCTCCCCTTTAGGAGGGAACTTATAATGTTTAAAAACTTACCAAAAGGTTAAGAAGGATTTCTTTCAGGATGGCCTTAAATCTGATATTCAAAATCTTGTGGAAGAATGTTTGGTTTGCCAACAAACTGAAGTAGATAAAGTTAAGACCCCAAGTTTGTTACAACCTTTATTCATTCCAATTGAATGTTGGGATTAAATTAGGGTATTTTTGAGGTCTAAAATGGGCCTCCTAAGTAAATTACAAACTAATATTGGAAATGATAAAATAAGATTAGATTACATCCTCAAATTTTAGAGGGAAGAAAGAAAAAACTATTGTTTCAACTCGTATTTTCAACTTATCTCCCTATGGGTTTACTCACATTTCGAGTGGAAACACTCATTCGATGAAGAATTTGATTCCTTTTCCAAGGAGTACCCATGTCTCATACTTTAGATGGACCCTACTACATGAAAAATGAGAAATACATGAAAAATGTGATTGCAATCACATTGTTTCATATATTTCTTATTTTTCGGGTAGCAGGGTCCATCGAAAGTATGCAACATGGGTACTCCTTGGATGAGGAATTAATTTTTGCATCCAACAAGTACTCCTGCTCGAAATTTTTATAAAACCTTAGGGAGATAAGTTTGAAATACGAGTTGGAAAAATAGTTTTATTATTTTGTTTTTTTTTATCTTTTACCTTTTTACTCCAAAAATTGTGAATCATCCCCTATAGTTGACATCATCATATTTAATCCTATTGGTTCTTATAAAGTTTATTTTGATTGTACATTTTTCTTTGGAGGCCCATTTTAGACCTCAAAATTCCCCCAATGGGTCTCAATGGATTTTATCATAGGTTCACCCAAATCTGAAGGAAAATTTGTCATCATGGTGGTAGTTGATAGAATTACCAAGTATGCATACTTTTGTGCATTACCATCCGTCTAAAGCGAGTACAATTGCTACTGAATTTATGTAAGTAATTCAATAGCTAAATGGAAACCCAAATATTATTGTAAGTGACAAAGATCCCATTTTCACTAGACAATTTTGGTTTGAATTATTTTATTATATGGGTAATCAATTAGCTGATACCTCATCTTTTCATCCTCAATCTGATGAGAAAACGGAGATAGTAAACAAATGTTTGGAAGGATATCTTCATTGTTTTATATCTGATAAAAAAAAACAATTGGTCAAGTGGTTACCTCTGGTCGAATGATGGTATAACACTTTCTTCTATACTATAGAAAAAATGACCATATTTATGGCACTTTATGGATATCATCCATCACATCAAATCACATCATATTTAAGGGAAAATTCTAAGGTTCGAGTAGTGGAATATCACATCGAGCATCAACAACAAGTTCTCCAACTCTTAAAGGATGACCTCACACTGGTGCATAATGAATGAAATAATATATCGATTAACATCACATTGAAAGAAGTTTTTTTGTAGGTGACTAAGTATTTTTACGGCTACAACCATACAAAAAAATGTACCTCAAGCACACTAATAAGGATAATAAATTATCACCCAAGTACCATGGTCCTTACAAGGTGTTGCAAATAATTGGTACTATTGCATACAAATTATAGTTGCCTACATCTTCCTAAATACACCTAGTTTTCCATGTTTCATGCTTAAAGAAGGTTATGAGTGAAAATCTCCCAGTTCAAATAATATTGCCAGAACTTGACGAAGAAGGAAACATCATATTTGAGACAGACAAATTCCTGGAAATAAGAACCTGACAAATATGAAATCGATCAATTTCAGAGTATCTCATTAAGTAGAATAACTTACCTACAAAAGATTCCATGCAGGTGGATGATAATTTTATACAGAATCATCCATAAATACTCAAGTGTTGAGGAAAATATGGTTTTGAAGGAGAGTGGCATGTTAGGTCCCTATAATACTAGTTTAGTCCCTCTATTATTATTGTTAGTGTATCCCCCTATTGTTATTGTTAGTGTAGCCCCCTATTTTTATTTTTGTGCCCATGTAGTCCTCATATTGTTATTCTTATGCACCATAGTAGCCCACTATTATTATTGTTGTGTCCTTACATTATTATTATAATGTAGTATCTAATTATAATTTTGGCCCCTTAGACTCCTATATGCAAGGAGGTATAGTCATTTGAATCATTCAATAATTCTTAATTTATGTGATGTAAAGGAAGTTTCCCCCTTGAAGAGGCTAATGTTGAAGTGGTTGATCTATCTTTTTTGTGCTTTGGTTACATAAAATTTGTAGAGGTGAAAAAAATTCACTAAACGCTACCTATCACCTAGGAAAGAAAAAATGAAACAAATTTTGTGTTCTTTGTAAACTGCACAGGTTTTCCTATGCACAGGCATGCAAATGGTGTTTCTATCTATGAGAAAACTCATGCAACCAACAGAAACTGGTAAAAATTGGTCTCTTTTCGGCCGAAAATAGGGTCCATGGGGCTTGTAAAAATTCCGGAGAACTAATAGAGGCACAATTGAGTGAAAATCCATAGAGAAATGTCCTACAAAAAAAAACTGTTAGATCAAAGAATGGAAACTAGTGGAGTCACCATATTGTTATAGTGTTTTGGTTGCTATGGAGCACCAAATACAGTTTCCTTGGAGTTGATTGTTACCTACAGGGAGAAAAAAATAATTTGGTTGTTGTTAGTGGACAACTTAGATAATCAAAGCACTGAAATAGTGGAAGCAATTCATACATAAACATAAACTATAAACTATGCTAGATAACACAAAAAACAATGCTTAGTGAAGAAAGCTAGCCAACAAGGTTTAGGAAAAGGCATCCCTTTATTGACTGCTAAAAGTAGAAGAGATATAATATATGAATTCTGAAAAATTGGAGATAATTGTTTGAGCAATCGTGCTATAAAATACTCAACAAGAAAGTTCATTTCTTCAATATCCTTGCAAGTGTCCTTGCTCTCTCAAATAAGTATGAAGGAACTCTCAAATGATGAAAACATGTTCTCAATGAAATGCTATTTTTGAGGGGAAATTTTTCCTGCATAACAATGCTCTAGTTCTTGTTCTCCACATTGTGATGTGGAATTGTTTGGGAGAAATTTTTCCAACGTAACATTACTTTGGTTTTGATATATATAATTTTGAACTCCTCTTTCACTCCCTTAGCTAATTAATGATGAAATAACTCAAGAGAAGGACAAGATGATCCATTTGGTGTTGCATATCTCCAATTCAAATCGAATTCAACTCTCCTTGGGTGGTACATCCCATGGAATCCCAATTCAAAGTTTGAGAAGTGGTCATGGACTGTTGACTCAAACTTTAATTGTACCACATGGCTATCGAAGAAAATTTGATGTGGTTTCTAATTTCCTCCTTTCGATGGTCTGCACGAGTAGAAATTTTAACGTGGAACTCTAGAAAACATTTTATTTTTTTATTTCATAATGTCTTCATTTAGAAAGTCCTCACCTATACCTTACGTTGGATGACTCCGGGTGTCATCTGGATTGCACAAATGTGTGTACGATTTTTCCATGTTAAAAATTGTATATAGATTCAAGAGTTGGATGTATTGAGACAAATATATTGAGGCATATATATGGGAATAAAATGTATCGAATTGGGAACAAACTTAATTTCTTTATCTAATATGAAACTATGTTTGATATATTCATGTTCATGTTCACATCATGTATACCGAACCCCTAGTCTCTTAATGTAGATGGTGTAATGCAACCTCTTCTCATTGCAAGAATGTTTTGGCACCACTGAACTAAATACATGGTGTTATGAATTACTTGGTATTTTGAGTAAAACCATTGAGATTACATTGATTCTTTCACTAAGAAATATACTAACTAGCATTTGCACCTGATGTTGCAAAGAAAACGCCGTAAGGCAAGCCAATAGAAAATGAACTAGTAGCTTGAAGTGTCTTGTAAAATCAATGCAATCTCTGCACAACATTATAATGTTTCATAATGATATATTTACAATGTTCAAGGTCATTTAGTTAACATTTATTACCATGAAAAATACCAATATAAAGGCCTGGAAAATAGGCTTTTGATCACCCTATGAGGACACAAATAATAATGTTGAAGGTACATTTGAGATAATTTCACAGAATGGCTACTGAAGATGCAATATCCACTTGCAAAAATTAAATTAACCTGAATAAGCATAGAGGAAGAGTGGGTTATGTAGATGGGAAAATTGAGAAGAAGCCCAAGATCATAAAATGAAGGAGAAATAAACTTCAAATACAGCATATTTTAGGAGACAAAAAGAACATTATATTATTCGTTCAATATAAGTAATAGTTATAAGCATCTCAAAAGAAATAACAAATAGACAACCCATTTTCCTTCCTACATAATTGCCAAACCATAATGATCAACCCAAAACATACATATTGTAGAAATCTAGTTGTCTCTGAGCTGTATGTAGTTAATCCGAAATCAATATCCTCAACCATACTTTTACAAACCTGGAGCCAGCAAACCATTTTCTCACAAAATAACTACTACTCGACAAGATTCAGGAAACAATGAACTCTCTACTGGAAACTACAGGATGGACTAAAAGCATTTCCTGTGAACAATTGATGGGCCACATTCGTCATATTCTGCTCGTGTTACCCACATCTGTACAAACCAACAATGAAATTAGTCACAAACATGCTTGTATTTGATGAATCAATGAACCAAATATGAAATAATCAGAATGATGTTATTTGATGTTAGAACCTTAGTATCGGTTAATATAAACAACAAAAGTTATAGTTCCTTAGCCAGAGATATCTTCGAGTAGAGTTGGGTCCAACTGGTATTAGAATGAAATTGCTAAGGTTAGGGTTTCATTTTTTCTATTAGACTAGTTCCACTGTCTAAATTAATAAAATCAAAGAATACTTGTAGCCAAAGGCATTGGTTCATGACTAGCATCAAGCCATTCACATAGGTTCTATTATCAGTTTGGAGTCTGGACTACCCTCTTACATTTTTTATGTCAATCAAGTTATACCAGAGTTGGATACATCAACTTGTTCTCAATCGAACATTCTAGCTCAGACCATTTAGGACTAACTCTTTGCCATGCTCAAGTAAGACCTGGTAAGGTCTTTTTGGGACATGACTTAGCAGGCTGGCCTTTTAGGACCAGAGCTCTACTCATGAAAATTGAAATTTTGTAAGTTAATATATATGTAACCAATTCAACATATATTGTGCCTTTGTATTGGCAAGAAAACTTGTTTCATGAAAATTGAAATTTTGTAAGTTAATATACATGTAACCAATTCAAACAACCAAGAATGAGAATTGAAATTCTGTAAGTTAATATGGAGTGACCAATTCATACAGCCAAGCACATTTTAGGAGACAAAAAGAACATTATATTATTCGTTCAA
Organism: Pinus tabuliformis; assembly: GCA_031772625.1. Taxonomy (NCBI): domain Eukaryota; kingdom Viridiplantae; phylum Streptophyta; class Pinopsida; order Pinales; family Pinaceae; genus Pinus; species Pinus tabuliformis. The sequence goes on along the minus strand of CM062820.1, from coordinate 1,424,719,629 downwards.
TATAAGTAATAGTTATAAGCATCAATATAAGTAATAGTTATAAGCATCTCAAAAGAAATAACAAATAGACAACCCATTTTCCTTCCTACATAATTGCCAAACCATAATGATCAACCCAAAACATACATATTGTAGAAATCTAGTTGTCTCTGAGCTGTATGTAGTTAATCCGAAATCAATATCCTCAACCATACTTTTACAAACCTGGAGCCAGCAAACCATTTTCTCACAAAATAACTACTACTCGACAATAACTACTACTCGACAAGATTCAGGAAACAATGAACTCTCTACTGGAAACTACAGGATGGACTAAAAGCATTTCCTGTGAACAATTGACGGGCCACATTCGTCATATTCTGCTCGTGTTACCCACATCTGTACAAACCAACAATGAAATTAGTCACAAACATGCTTGTATTTGATGAATCAATGAACCAAATATGAAATAATCAGAATGATGTTATTTGATGTTAGAACCTTAGTATCGGTTAATATAAACAACAAAAGTTATAGTTCCTTAGCCAGAGATATCTTCGAGTAGAGTTGGGTCCAACTGGTATTAGAATGAAATTGCTAAGGTTAGGGTTTAATTTTTTCTATTAGACTAGTTCCACTGTCTAAATTAATAAAATCAAAGAATACTTGTAGCCAAAGGAATTGGTTCATGACTAGCATCAAGCCATTCACATAGGTTCTATTATTAGTTTGGAGTCTAGACTACCCTCTTACATTTTTTATTTCAATCAAGTTATACCAGAGTTGGATACATCAACTTGTTCTCAATCGAACATTCTAGCTCAGACCATTTAGGACTAACTCTTTGCCATGCTCAAGTAAGACCTGGTAAGGTCTTTTTGGTACATGACTTAGCAGGCTGGCCTTTTAGGACAAGAGCTCTACTAAGGGCTGAGCTTCTATGATTGAAGCTCTACTTATATAAAACATTTCAGGACCTGAAGTTCTACTTACATAGGACCTTTCAGGACCTTTCTTTTGGCAAAGGGAAGTTTATTTTTGGAAAGCTCAGGAAAGACCCTTTAACACCAACCTGGTATAGTCCTTCTAAGACCAGAGCTCTGCTTAGATAAGACCTTCGGGAGCTTTCTTTTTGCAAAGGGAGTTTCAAGGAGACGAGGCACAGTGCAAGTCCTTGGTGATAATTGGTGGAAAAACTATAGGTCAGACCTGACACAAGTGTCTAAGGAAGTCTGTGCTTTGTGATGCAGCTCCTCAAGTATGTTTCTTAAGGAACTTAAAAATGTGTGGTTGTAAATTTCTTCCCCTATCAGAAACAATCCCTGGGAGGTGTTTTCAGATCTCAAAAGAATAACATACTTTTTATAAGCATGAAGGATACTAATAAAAATAATTGGCCATTAAATAAAGCCTATTTTATGGAGTCTCATGATCCATTATTCCAAATATTTAAGCTATAGGTTATATTTCAAGTGTTGAAACATGGTTGAGTTGATATTTCTTATTTCAAGAATGTGGTGGGCAGGACTACCTGTTGGAATGTGCTGAGAGAAGCCAGGATGGAGCCTCCAATCTAGACACTGTATTTTCTCTCTGGAGGAGCAACCACCTTGATCCTCATGCTACTTGGAGCAAGTGCTGTGATCTCTTGGTTCATCCGATCAGCCATGCCTGGAAACATAGTGGATCCCCCACTCAAAACTATGTTACCATACAAGTCCTTTCGGATATCCACATCACATTTCATGATAGAGCTGTAGGTAGTTTCATGTACCCCCGGAGCTTCCATCCCAATGTGAGCAGGCTGGAATAAAATCTCTGGACACCTAAATCTTTCAGATCCAATTGTAATCACTTGGCCATCTGGAAGCTCATAAGTCTTTTCCAATGCAGTAGAGGCCTTTTCCAGTTCCAGCTCCTTTTCATAATCCATTGCACCATATCCCAATTTTTCCTTTATGTCTCGAACTATTTCTCGTTTTGCTGTTGTAGTGAAGGAGTAACCTCTCTCAGTCAGGATATTGCATAGTGCATTAGTTAAGTCTCTACCTGCAAGATCCACTCTATAGATTGCATGTGGGAGGGCATAGGCTTCATAGATGGGAAAAAGGTCCACTCTATAGATTGCATGTGGGAGGGCATAGGCTTCATAGATGGGAACAACATGAGTGACACCATCTCCTGAATCTAGAACAATACCTGAAAATAGAATTTGGAATTCAAATATTTAAACATACTCTTTGTTTTGAAAAACCAAAATAAGTATCAAGCTTAACATCACTTGTATCAATCTCAGAGTGGTACTCGATCTGGCAATTAGAGAACTCTGTGCTTGTCTCTTACTCAAGCCTGGAAAACTTTGACTTATCTTTTTATATTTGTTTGCTCAAGGGATTCCTTTTGGATGTTTGCCATGTATACTCCATTAGGGAAATTCTGGGAGCTTTGGGATATGGATTACCTTCGGGAGCTTTCTTTTTGCAAAGGGAGTTTCAGGGAGACGAGGCACAGTGCATGTCCTTGGTGATAATTGGTGGAAAAACTATAGGTCAGACCTGACACAAGTGTCTAAGGAAGTCTGTGCTTTGTGATGCAGCTCCTCAAGTATGTTTCTTAAGGAACTTAAAAATGTGTGGTTGTAAATTTCTTCCCCTATCAGAAACAATACCTGGGAGGTGTTTTCAGATCTCAAAACAATAACATACTTTTTATAAGCATGAAGGATACTAATGAAAATAATTGGCAATTAAATAAAGCCTATTTTCTGGAGTCTCATGATCCATTATTCCAAATATTTAAGCTATAGGTTATAGTTCAAGTGTTGAAATATGGTTGAGTTGATATTTCTGATTTCAAGAATGTGGTGGGCAGGACTACCTGTTGGAATGTGCTGAGAGAAGCCAGGATGGAGCCTCCAATCCAGACACTGTATTTTCTCTCTGTTTTGTAGACGAACTGCCAGACTAGAGATTCTGCTCGTTGATCCAACAACCTGATCAATTATTTCTAATTTTTCGTCCCTCTTGGTTAGGAGTTTTTGACTACCTATGCTTTCCGGCTTCTCAGAAAGGGGGTAACAAACGGGTTCAAGAATATTGGCATGGTTGATTCCCATCAAAACCTGTTTTTCAAAAGACCAAATCAGGGCTAATTTGCAAGGAATAATGTTAAGTCCTGAATTTAGAAAAATCAACTGTTGTGATAGAAGTTAGGAAAAGGACTACAAGGATTACCTTCGACACTTCTAATAGGTTTGATTCACAAGAAGCATTGGTGGAATACAAATAGCTACTATTGCAAGCCTCCTTTACTGCCTGCACAAACATAAGTATGTAGAAGTTCTATATCAAACAGCTGCTGAAACGCCAACTGATTTACATTCTCTAAACATTAGAGTAAACAACTCGTAAAATAATATCATGTTAGACTAGGATTTGAATGGCATCCCTGGAACTGCCATCTGTCTATGGAGAATATATAAATTGTTCCTATGATTTCATGGTCTCTTATTTTAACGTTGCAGGGTACACACCTGGTATAATTCGTTAGAAATAAGTCCCTTTCCATGTGCAAAAGGCACCTCTGAGTTGTCAAATACTTCATCTGCCATCCCATTTCCAACCAGATAACCCTGAAAAACTAGCCATGCAAGAAGTCAGACCATGAGACCATCTAGTAAAATTCCTAACGAACATAACGTTGTTCATAGTCACCAACATATTTTGGAGAGGCCTGAATGAAGAAAGCTATGAATTTCAATTATTAGCAAAGAGTTTTGACCTTAATGTTCAAGGTTGGTTTAATACCTGCTTCATTTCCTGTCATAGCCAAGAAAGAGAGGTTGCAACGGTCAAGCATCAAAGTATCAATCATAAAACAAATTGTATTAAGAAAAATACAATGTCTAGAACATATGTTTTCCTGAAATGCAACCTCAAATCAACTTATAGGACTCCTGCTGCCACAAAGAAATTCCAGCCTATTCCAAAAACAGAGAATCCAAGAAGTCAACTGAATAACAAAACATGGGTCGTGTGTGCTTTACCATTTACTATTTCCTGTACCACCATTGGAATATTAATACCACAATAAGATTCCCCTCCGACATAAAATGGATTAGATAGAAACTCAGGGAATGCTTCAAACCACTGCATCCAAGATTATAAACTGTACTGAGATTCACAAAAATCTATACACTTGTAAAATATTTTTTTGTAGCGTGATAGAACTGAAAACCTTTATGAGGAAAGTATGTATATCTGAAGCAGCCTTAAAATCTCCAGTCTTGTAATCTGTAGCTGTATTGGAGTAAGAAAAACCAGTCCCAACTGGAGAATCAACAAAAAGAATGTTGGAGACCTACATGTGCAAAACCATTCAAGGTTAATCCATTACAACAAAAATTTATACATTCAGTGGCATCCAAGTTAAGTCCAAGTTGGATGAGAAACAATTTAATAATGGCAAATTCCAAAGTGATGAAAGCAACAGAACATAAAAGTTGATAACAGAGATGCTTTATCAGTGACATAATCTAGTATGCTCACTTGACGAATGTTTGAAAGAGGGAAAAAAATTTGGTGCCCTAATTGAAAACATTTCATTATAACCATAGTGGCAGAGGCAGGAGCCTTGAACGCCAACCTTAGTCCAAGAGTGTGGATTGGGGATGAGCGTGGGCAAACTCCCAGAATTGTTACTGAGATCAAAACTCATTGGACCTGCAATAGGAGAAAAACTTTGGGATAAATATTAGAAGATCTCTATCATTTTATTTTACAAATTTCTAAAAATCACTATTATGTTCTGTTTTTCTCTACACAAGGATTCCATCAAAATAGCCTCCCACCCTGCCTAGCCTTGCAAGTCTGGCAAGTGCATTATCTTTTCACGATCAATGCTGAACATTGAATAGGTAATGTTTCAAGAGTATGAAATCCATAATTTATCGATTTCCGTTATTCTTTGGTTTACAATGATATCTTAGTATTGCATAAGCCTAATTATAACAGCAGTTGACTCGGTTTTGGGTGCCAATTCCAACAACATGGGTAAAAGTGAGCTTACAGTTAGCCATTTGAACAAGCCGTTCCCATGGCCAGATTACACAATTTGAAAACTTAATATGTACAAGATCAAAATTCATTCAGTAAATAGCAACTTTGAGCATTGAAACAGACAATAAGAGCAAGAATTCCCATAGCTGACCAATCTCATAGACAAATCCAGTGAAACCGGTGCAACCAGGACCTCCCTCAAGCCAAAGAAGAAGTGGATCATTTGCTGGATTACTTTCTGACTTCACAAAATAGTAGAAAAGTTCTCTTCCATTGGCCTCACTAACTGTCACATACCTGCATGAATATGAAGAAAACACAAAGACTTTCATGCAGTTAATTGGTCATCCAATAGAATATAAGAGTGGTAGAATCACATCTTTAAGCACTCCATATAACAATTTTCGCTCCTACTCTTTTACATATTTTGTTTTGAATTTAATATTTTTTAGCTTCAATTGTCACCAAATTTATTAAGTATCCATAGAAATTAAACTCTGTTCAAACATATTCACAGTCTGTGCATAACAATTAGAGATCTGTATATCTTTTATGTTTTTCTGTCTTTCTTTGTCATATAAGCATGCATTCTACAAGCTATGAACATTCTACAAGCTATGAACTCTTTGGTTATGTTCTTAATCTTTGCATAAATACACAGCTAATTGTTTATTTACAAACAGGAGCAAATTCATGCATGCTATTTTTGAACATGACTGTGTTAATGAATAAATATTCTTTCCAGTGAAAAATCTGGCACTTTGAATTTGTTACTTTCAATTATTGTTACATTTGAACATGGACTTTATTCATGAATAAATATACTTTACCTTGGATAGATATGGCACTTACCCAGCATATATCTCATAACTAATATTGCCATGATATCCTGGAAAGGACTCCACTCTGGCATTTGCAGGTGCTGCCTTGCAATTCAGCTGAAGTGAGGTGATAATCAGAGATATAATTACATGGGTAGTGAATAAATTAACCACAAATTGCATGGACTTCGTCAGGGAAGACATTGTTATGGAAATACACCCAACCTCACTTCAATTAAAAAGAAAACAGTGTGTCTATATATATATATTTCTCGAGTGCACTTCTAATAGGCCTCGAAATGCTTTGATATATATGGACAGTTCATTAAATACGGGGATAATTCTTATTAAAATGATTCAGTTATTTTCATGACTCATTTGAACATTTAAAGATTATGTCAAATCGTACGTATCTCTATCAGTGTGAATATGCTCAGGCTAAGTCAACAGAATATTTTCTGCATTGCCCCTTCAAGATGATCAAACGTTATCTTCTCTATCTGCCATTCATTTTAGCTCGCCAGCCAGTGTAAAGACTTCTTGTTGTATCCATGTAATGCCTGGAAAATAGCATCCACAACCATATCCTGGAGCTTATCTGATTGCCGATTTTCTGAATATTTGGCAATTGGATGGACAAGGATATGGGCGCGGTTAAAAATTTCACGGTTTTTATGTCTGCCAGATTATTAAATATTTGGGGAATCTGCAATCCAGATAAAACACTTAGTCAAAAATTTAACTGCGCCTCCAAATATTTGGGGAATCTGCAATCGAAATAAAAAATGCTGTCAAATATTTAACTGCTCCCCTAAATATTCGGGGAATCTGCAATCAAGATACCATACAAGGCTGAACCCAAATCCAAAAGTGAGAAGACTAATTAAGTTGTTGGAAAGAGGATCCACAATTGGATATTTATGCCATGGGATGTTAGGCAAGCTACATAATTTCTGATAACCAGTTCCTCATTATTCAGATTTTCATAGTTGGAAATCATGTTTTGTCTTTGTATCGAAATGAATGACACTGAGTGCTATGAATTTCACCTAGACTCAGAGAAGCATTTTGAATACATTGGTGTTTCATCTAGAGTGTAAGTACTCGGTACAAGTAAAGTTAGCTTCATGTTCTCACCCATAATGATTGCCTGGTTTGTGACCAACATCATGATAGGACAGTATAATATTGTGAAATATTATCCTGGAGCATTCACGGAATTTGACCCATATTATATATACTATTACTTTCATGAATATCACTAATAAGGATGGGTGATGCTTGGAGGTGTAGTCTTATGTATAAGAGGTATTGATTATTCGCATGATGATATGTGTCTCATTTTATCATATAGTATACTTGGAATTGTTTTCTAACTCAATTGATAAATCCATACCAATGATTTTCTCAAACAAAATTCGTAACTTCATCCCAATTATTTATGTTAAAGCTATACAAATAGAAACACTAACATCAGTGCTTTGTTCTGACTGGATCCAGGTGCCGAGGCCATGTTTGCAGACTTGGGCCATTTCAACAGGAAATCAATCCAGGTCCAAGCTATATGTCAAGGACATAATTATTAGTATTTCATCATACCTGCGTGCTTCATCCTCAAGTTTTAGTACCATAATGAGAAATTTGGGTTTTTTGTTGCAGCTTGCTTTCTGTGTGTTGGTTTACCCATCTCTGCTTATCACATATACGAGACAAGTGACTTATTTGATAAAAAACCCAGGGGACATAGGCTCTACATTTTACAAAGCAATACTACAGCCTGTGTATTGGTCAATGTTCATTGTTGCCACTTTAGCAGCCATTGTAGCCAGTCAAGCATTGATTACAACAACATTCTCAATCATAAAATAGCCCATGGTTCTTAGTTGCTTCCCTCGATCTTATTTTCCACCACGGGGATGAAAAATGTTGCCTTATTTCATATCATAATGTACTGATATTCAGTATATAATGAAAATTCTAAGCATTTACCATGTTTTAAATATGCATTCATTTTTAAATTTATGGTAGATTATCTACATATGAATCATGATTTGAAATCTTGGCATTGTAGAAGAAGAATACCAAAGTTTTGTGATTTTTAGGTTATCATTAGATAGGTAAAAGATGGACAAGATGTCACAATGTGTTTTTAAATTATGTTTTGGAAGAGATAAAAGTTTTGATAGGGTTTTCAATTTACTTCAGTTTTGATAGTGGATATGTGAGCTGGGCTATATGGAGATAATTAGAGCTATTTAATCCTACTCATTGTTTGGTGAATTTGAGATTCAAATTTTGTCTACCAAATGTTTTACAGCAAATTGACAGTATTGGCTAGATTGCTGCTTGAATCTGCATCAGCTCTTGAAACGTCACCACTTATGGATTACCAGCGGAGAATAATAGCATATATATGGTTAGATATTTTATTTTTCTTACTTATATTGTTACTGGTCTTGATGGTGTTGTTTTGGTTGTGGCGAATTTTAAGAAGAATTGATCACGCTCCTTTGGAAGTGCCAGCCCTTGATGCTCAGTTGTGATGTAAAATATAGGAAGATAGAAACCTTTGCATTGTTGTATTGATAATATGTTGTTTTTATTGACTTTTGGGGCTTGGAAAAACTTGTTTCCTTCACTGGTGAGAATATTAGAAGGATAATCTATGACAAATAGTGCACGGGACATCGTTTACACAAAATATTTTGCTTATACTACCCTTCACTCTGTTTTTTGCTATCTCTGAAGGCGTTTATCTATCATCTGTATTGAATAAGGTACCACAGGGAGGTTGGTGTCCCTTCCTAATTGCAGCAATTTTTCTGACCATAATGTTCTCTTGGAACTATGGAAGGCAGAAAAGTATAAATATTTAGCACAGAGAAAACTCAGCATAGAAGGTTTGAATGGATTGCTTGCCAGGGTGAATTCACGTGTACCAGGAATTTGTTTCTTCTGCAGTGACCTTATTTCCGGCTTACCACCGATTATTGAGAATTATGTAAAGAATGTGGGGTCTCTGCATGAAGTTCTTGTCATTGTCACCATAAGAAGGGTTCCAGTCAAGACAGTGCTTTTGTCAGAGAGATTTATGGTTGGAAAACTAGAGCCAAAGGGTGTATATAAATGCATAGCCCAATATGAGTACCAATCTATGTGTTACAGGCCCAAGCCACCAAACAACACTTTTCCCATGTTGGGTCCCTTCAAATTCTGAATCTAAGAAGCCCCATAGGAGCAACAAAATGAAAATGATACCTAGAAAATCACTCTTCTTGCCTAAGCCACCAATCCTAGCAAGGCTTAAGGAGGACCAACGATAATTATAAGGATCCCATGCTTCCACTATACTCTCTATTGCTTTATGATCCAATATGTTTCTCATCTTATCTTTCCATTTTGTTTTGAATGTGGAGTCTTTACAGCCTGCAATATAGTATGCTCTAAGCCCCTGTAGCAATATTCAAAATGTGGCTACAGTTGCTTTACAGTATTTGTAGATGAGGGTATGCCCCCTTTGTCTGCTATGGCGGAGAGCTGGGCTCTTGCTATGAGTACCTCATAAAACTCACCCTCATATGTCAGTTGCAGTGTCTTATTTGGGGACAAGAACACAGGTCCTTCGGTTGCGGCCATGGTTTTAATACCAATCCACTTTTGACTTCTTCCTTGCTTGGTAGCAATTTACAGAAAACCCTGTACCCCAACAACCAGTGTGTTCGAAACTTGTTCGTATCAAACACTAATATATTCAGGGTTTTCAATTGGGCATCTCTGAAATTTTGGAAAAGAAATTGAAGCATTTGGCAAGTTTTGGCCTACTACTCATAAACATCAATCCAAAAAAGGGGTATGTGTTGTAGTATTTGTAAATGAGTAAACATTTAAATTTAGTTTTATATGAAAAAAGATTTAGTATGCATAATGAAACATTAAATTAAAATAATAATAATAAAACAATTTAATTGACATCTCATATGAAGTTAGTAGTGAAAAATGTCATTTTAATAGAGTTCTAGCAAGTTAAGGAATTTGTGCATCCCTATATTTACGAAAATTTCACGAGAGTTGAATTGGGATATTAAAAACACATTCGAGGTTTTATCCAAAAGAAAGTTCATGACATCTCATATGAAGTTAGTAGTGAAAAATGTCATTTTAATAGAGTTCTGGCAAGTTAAGGAATTTGTGCATCCCTATATTTATGAAAATTTCACCGAGAGTTTGATTTCAGCAAGGAGTTTGATGGCTTTCACTTGTATTTTTCGAAACACCTAGTTGACAGAACCATGTAGTAGGAAAAGGACATTTAATTTTTACTCTCACGATGGTTTGTGACAGCTAGCGACCTTGTGTGCCCTCTTTCAAAGTGACAATTCATTCTTAAATATGCAACATATGGAAAAACAAAATCTCCATATACAAAAAAAAAACTTAAAATAATGTACAAAAATATGTTCACATAAACAACAACTGCTACATGAATAATGGATAACCTCTATATGACATTAACTATAACTCATTATCATCCACCAACACCAACCTGGTATAGTCCTTCTAAGACCAGAGCTCTGCTTAGATAAGACCTTCGGGAGCTTTCTTTTTTCAAAGGGAGTTTCAAGGAGACGAGGCACAGTGCAAGTCCTTGGTGATAATTGGTGGAAAAACTATAGGTCAGACCTGACACAAGTGTCTAAGGAAGTCTGTGCTTTGTGATGCAGCTCCTCAAGTATGTTTCTTAAGGAACTTAAAAATGTGTGGTTGTAAATTTCTTCCCCTATCAGAAACAATACCTGGGAGGTGTTTTCAGATCTCAAAACAATAACATACTTTTTATAAGCATGAAGGATACTAATGAAAATAATTGGCAATTAAATAAAGCCTATTTTCTGGAGTCTCATGATCCATTATTCCAAATATTTAAGCTATAGGTTATAGTTCAAGTTTTGAAATATGGTTGAGTTGATATTTCTGATTTCAAGAATGTGGTGGGCAGGACTACCTGTTGGAATGTGCTGAGAGAAGCCAGGATGGAGCCTCCAATCCAGACACTGTATTTTCTCTCTGGAGGAGCAACCACCTTGATCCTCATGCTACTTGGAGCAAGTGCTGTGATCTCTTGGTTCATCCGATCAGCCATGCCTGGAAACATAGTGGATCCCCCGCTCAAAACTATGTTACCATACAAGTCCTTTCGGATATCCACATCACATTTCATGATAGAGCTGTAAGTAGTTTCATGTACCCCCGGAGCTTCCATCCCAATGTTAGCAGGCTTGAATAAAATCCTTGGACACCTAAATCTTTCAGATCCAATTGTAATCACTCGGCCATCTGGAAGCTCATAAGTCTTTTCCAATGCAGTAGAGGTCTTTTCCAGTTCCAGCTCCTTTTCATAATCCATTGCAACATATCCCAATTTTTCCTTTATGTCTCGAACTATTTCTCGTTCTGTTGTTGTAGTGAAGGAGTAACCTCTCTCAGTCAGGATATTTCATAGTGCATTAGTTAAGTCTCTACCTGCAAGATCCACTCTATAGGTTGCATGTGGGAGGGGATATGCTTCATAGATGGGAACAAGGTCCACTCTATAGATTGCATGTGGGAGGGCATAGGCTTCATAGATGGGAACAACATGAGTGACACCATCTCCTGAATCTAGAACAATACCTGAAAATAGAATTTGGAATTCAAATATTTAAACATACTCTTTGTTTTGAAGAACCAAAATAAGTATCAAGCTTAACATCACTTGTATCAATCTCAGAGTGGTACTCGGTCTGGCAATTAGAGAACTCTGGGCTTGTCTCTTACTCAAGCCTGGAAAACTTTGACTTATCCTTTTATATTTGTTTGCTGAAGGGATTCCTTTTGGATGTTTGCCATGTATACTCCATTAGGGCAATTTTGGGAGCTTTGGGATATGGATTTCTAGGAAGTTCCGTAAATGCACAAAGTTCTGTGAAGGCATGAAGACTTCATTAACAGCAATAGGACATCTATATTCTTGGTAACATATAAGGCCCATGAAAAATGAGAACCAATGAATTAGAATAAAATGGCTATTAGATAAAAATAAAAACAATACAATGCCAGAATCTCACAAAAGAAATAATAAAAAGAATTTGACTCTTGCAACACTTGCCAACTTTTGTTTTCCATTTTGACTGTAAATGAAGATTATAGAAGTGCTCAGAACCAATTATGTTGCATGCTTCAAGACATCCTAAATTAAAACCTAGGTTAACAAAGAAAATCCTCCATAAGTTGCATACATATGATAAATGAGTCCTCCAAGTACTCTGGATCTAACAAATTTAAGGATGTTCAATTTATATAATCTAATGAAATGCCACAATCCCGTTGATCCTGAAATCCCGAAAACTGTTAAGTCTGCTAAATTTTGAATGGGTTATGAAATTCTATTTTCTCCATATGAAGTCTGATGAGGTTGGAAACACTCTCAAACATAGTGAGTCATTTCATGGGAATGTTAAAAATTTCTAATCAAGTTTAAAAGGAGGCAATTACAAAAGAGCTATTATATTAGTAGACATGTATCTAATCCCATGTCAATATCACTATATCATGGGGCCAAATGCCTGGAAGAAAAACAACTACACTTTGGCAATGTACGAAGACCATAGTAAGGCAGCAAACTGCACATCTATTTTTCAAGAATGTTTGAGTGAATTTCAAACTACTAACACCCACTGAATATGACAAAATTCTATGACATCTTTGGAAATGCATTACGGCCATTAATAAACACAAATTTGAAAAGGGGCACAACCTTCATCTTCTAAATTCCAACACATGAAAAAATATAAGTGGCCAATAGGACCTTATACGATTGTAGTGTGATTGCTAAGAATGTACGGCCATCAACATTTGACGATAGAAGATGATCAATTCTTATATTTTCAGCATAGAACAGATTGATCCATCGCTCCACTAATAAATTGTCCTTTCAGCTTTGAGGCATGCATGAGATTCCAGAGTAGAAAGTACTTTGGCTAGATGGTAGAAACAACAAAAGAAAGTTACTCAATGACAAGCTGAAAAGTTCATCAAGCATATCAACAAAATGCATCGATGGGTGGAAGTGGGCATTGCAGAAGACTCAAAAGTATAAGGAATCTCTTGATAAGCAACGAGTCAACCACAATATTAAGCCAAAGGAAAAGAATGGATGAAGGGATAGAATTTTAAATGGAAAATAGACTAATATGGACTATTTCAAATTCTGAAGTAAAGTGGTAAAAGTGCCTTCAAATTGCATCTATCACAATACATAGTCATTCTTCCATTTTGTTCAGTGTGGATAAACTAATTGTTTTGAACCATCAATGTTAGATGTATCAACCTTTCGAGAAAGACACCATTCTACAAGTCAGGGAGAATGAACCAAGAACAAAATGCAATAAATACACTAGATTTGAAGACAAGGACAACTCCATTGAACTAGCAAGTGGTTTCTCGAAGACCAACTCAAGTCTCAAAAGCAAATCCCTCATTTGGTGGACCAGATGATGGAGGAACACTATCCTCAAAAACGAGAGGTTTGATCTCTACCTGATTGAGGTGAACAAGTTCACCAGCTGACCTCAACAGTGAGCTGACATAACCATGCCTTCCTTCACCCCTCCCCTTTAAGAATAGACATTTGCAATTAGAAATTCCCATTGACCAATGAACATAATATTCAGAAACATTGTCTACTATCTTCTCCCTCTTTTCGTATTTTTGGATTGAATGTTATCTATAATAGTGACGATAATCCCTTTGTACTCTTAATCGCAACTACTCTAATTAATCGCGATTGGAATATCTCACATCCATTCAAAAGAGGCAGGGGAACTAAATGTGGTTGCATATTCTCTCATCTTCAACCTCCCCGTTCTCTTCAACCCCCTAATCAACTGAATAAAGGCACTAAGGCAGGATACTACGCTCTCGAATAATATATATGTTCCAGAACTGACTCGAGTAGCAAAAATTGATTGCTTTCACTAGTGAGCCAACTTAACCATTCTGCATCCTAGGGCGACGCAAACCCAGAATTATGTAAAGAATGTGGGGTCTCTGCATGAAGTTCTTGTCATTGTCACCATAAGAAGGGTTCCAGTCAAGACAGTGCTTTTGTCAGAGAGATTTATGGTTGGAAAACTAGAGTCAAAGGGTGTATATAAATGCATAGCCCAATATGAGTACCAATCTATGTGTTACAGGCCCAAGCCACCAAACAACACTTTTCCCATGTTGGGTCCCTTCAAATTCTGAATCTAAGAAGCCCCATAGGAGCAACAAAATGAAAATGATACCTAGAAAATCACTCTTCTTGCCTAAGCCACCAATCCTAGCAAGGCTTAAGGAGGACCAACAATAATTATAAGGATCCCATGCTTCCACTATACTCTCTATTGCTTTATGATTCAATATGTTTCTCATCTTATCTTTCCACTTTGTTTTGAATGTGGAGTCTTTACAGCCTGCAATATAGTATGCTCTAAGCCCCTATAGCAATATTCAAAATGTGGCTACAGTTGCTTTACAGTATCTGTAGATGAGGTTATGCCCCCTTTGTCTGCTATGGCGGAGAGCTGGGCTCTTGCTATGAGTACCTCATAAAACTCACCCTCATATGTCAGTTGCAGTGTCTTATTTGGGGACAAGAACACAGGTCCTTCAGTTGCGGCCATGGTTTTAATACCAATCCACTCTTGACTTCTTCCTTGCTTGGTAGCAATTTACAAAAAACCATGTACCCCAACAACCAGTGTGTTCGAAACTTGTTCGTATCAAACACTAATATATTCAGGGTTTTCAATTGGGCATCTCTGAAATTTTGGAAAAGAAATTGAAGCATTTGGCAAGTTTTGGCCTACTACTCATAAACATCAATCCAAAAAAGGGGTATGTGTTGTAGTATTTGTAAATGAGTAAACATTTAAATTTAGTTTTATATGAAAAAAAGATTTAGTATGCATAATGAAACATTAAATTAAAATAATAATAATAAAACAGTCTAATTGACATCTCATATGAAGTTAGTAGTGAAAAATGTCATTTTAATAGAGTTCTGGCAAGTTAAGGAATTTGCGCATCCCTATATTTACGAAAATTTCACGAGAGTTGAATTGGGATATTAAAAACACATTCGAGGTTTTATCCAAAAGAAAGTTCATGACATCTCATATGAAGTTAGTAGTGAAAAATGTCATTTTAATAGAGTTCTGGCAAGTTAAGGAATTTGTGCATCCCTATATTTATGAAAATTTCACCGAGAGTTTGATTTCAGCAAGGAGTTTGATGGCTTTCACTTGTATTTTTCGAAACACCTAGTTGACAGAACCATGTAGTACGAAAAGGACATTTAATTTTTACTCTCACGATGGTTTGTGACAGCTAGCGACCTTGTGTGCCCTCTTTAAAAGTGACAATTCATTCTTAAATATGTAACATATGGAAAAACAAAATCTCCAAATACCAAAAAAAACTTAAAATAATGTACAAAAATATGTTCACATAAACAACAACTGCTACATGAATAATGGATAACCTCTATATGACATTAACTATAACTCATTATCATCCACCAACACCAACCTGGTATAGTCCTTCTAAGACCAGAGCTCTGCTTAGGTAGACCTTCAGGAGCTTTCTTTTTGCAAAGGGAGTTTCAAGGAGACGAGGCACAGTGCAAGTCCTTGGTGATAATTGGTGGAAAAAATATAGGTCAGACCTGAAACAAGTGTCTAAGGAAGTCTGTGCTTTGTGATGCAGCTCCTCAAGTATGCTTCTTAAGGAACTTAAAAATGTGTGGTTGTAAATTTCTTCCCCTATCAGAAACAATACCTGGGAGGTGTTTTCAGATCTCAAAACAATAACATACTTTTTATAAGCATGAAGGATACTAATGAAAATAATTGGAAATTAAATAAAGCCTATTTTCAGGAGTCTCATGATCCATTATTCCAAATATTTAAGCTATAGGTTGTAGTTCAAGTGTTGATATATGGTTGAGTTGATATTTCTGATTTCAAGAATGTGGTGGGCAGGACTACCTGTTGGAATGTGCTGATAGAAGCTAGGATGGAGCCTCCAATCCAGACACTATATTTTCTCTCTGGAGGAGCAACCACCTTGATCCTCATGCTACTTGGAGCAAGTGCTGTGATCTCTTTGTTCATCCGATCAGCAATGCCTGGAAACATAGTGGATCCCCCACTCAAAACTATGTTTCCACACAAGTCCTTTTGGATATTCTCATCACATTTCATAATAGAGTTGTAAGTAGTTTCATGTATCCCTGGAGCTTCTATTCCAATGTGGGTAGGCTGGAACAAAACCTCTGGACACCTAAATCTTTCAGAGCGAATTGTAATCACTTGCCCATCTGGAAGCTCATAATTATTTTCTAATGCAGTAGAGGTCTTTTCCAGTTCCATATCCTTCTCATAATCCATTGCAACATATCCCAATTTTTCCTTTATGTCTCGAAAAATTTCTCATTCTGTTGTTGTAGTGAAAGAGTAACGTCTCTCAGTCAGGATATTGCATAGTGCATTAGTTAAGTCTCTACCTGCAAGATCCACTCTATAGATTGCATGTGGGAGGGCATAGGCTTCATAGATGGGAACAACATGAGTGACACCATCTCCTGAATCTAGAACAATACCTGAAAATAGAATTTGGAATTCAAATATTTAAACATACTCTTTGTTTTGAAAAACCAAAATAAGTATCAAGCTTAACATCACTTGTATCAATCTCAGAGTGGTACTCGGTCTGGCAATTAGAGAACTCTGGGCTTGTCTCTTACTCAAGCCTAGAAAACTTTGACTTATCCTCTTATATTTGTTTGCTCAAGGGATTCCTTTTGGATGTTTGCCATGTATACTCCATTAGGGCAATTCTGGGAGCTTTGGGATATGGATTTCCAGGAAGTTCCGTAAATGCACAAAGTTTTGTGAAGGCATGAAGACTTCATTAACAGCAATAGGACATCTATATTCTTGGTAACATCTAAGGCCCATGAAAAATGAGCACCAATGAATTAGAATAAAATGGCTATTAGATAAAAATAAAAACAATACAATGCCAGAATCTCACAAAAGAAATAATAAAAAGAATTTGACTCTTGCAACACTTGCCAACTTCTGTTTGCCATTTTGACTGTAAATGAAGATTATAGAAGTGCTCAAAACCACTTATGTTGCATGCTTCAAGACATCCTAAATTAAAACCTAGGTTAACAAAGAAAATCCTCCATAAGCTGCATACATATGATAAGTGAGTGCTCCAAGTACTCTGGATCTAACAAATTTAAGGATGTTCAATTTATATAATCTAATGAAATGCCACAATCCCGTTGATCCTGAAATCCCGAAAACTGTTAAGTCTGCTAAATTTTGAATGGGTTATGAAATTCTATTTTCTCCATATGAAGTCTGATGAGGTTGGAAACACTCTCAAACATAGTGAGTCATTGCATGGGAATGTTAAAAATTTCTAATCAAGTTTAAAAGGAGGCAATTACAAAAGAGCTATTATATTAGTAGACATGTATCTAATCCGATGTCAATAACACTATATCATGGGGCCAAATGCCTGGAAGAAAAACAACTACACTTTGGCAATGTACGAAGACCATACTAAGGTAGCAAACTGCACATCTATTTTTCAAGCATGTTTGAGTGAATTTCAATCTACTAACACCCACTGAATATGACAAAATTCTATGACATCTTTGGAAATGCATTACGGCCATTAATAAACACCAATTTGAAAAGGGGCACAACCTTCATCTTCTAAATTCCAACACATGAAAAAATATAAGTGGCCAATAGGACCTTATACGACTGTAGTGTGATTGCTAAGAATGTACGGCCATCAACATTTGACGATAGAAGATGATCAATTCTTATATTTTTAGCATAAAATAGGCTGATCCATCGCTCCACTAATAAATTGTCCTTTCAGCTTTGAGGCATGCATGAGATTCCAGAGTAGAAAGTACTTTGTCTAGATGGTAGAAACAACAAAAGAAAGTTACTCAATGACAAGCTGAAAAGTTCATCAAGCATATCAACAAAATGCATCGATGGGTGGAAGTGGGCATTGCAGAAGACTCAAAAGTATAAGGAATCTCTTGATAAGCAACGAGTCAACCACAATATTAAGCCAAAGGAAAAGAATGGATGAAGGGATAGAATTTTAAATTGAAAACAGACTAATATGAACTATTTCAAATTCTGAAGTAAAGTGGTAGAAGTGCCTTCAAATTGGATCTATCACAATACATAGTCATTCTTCCATTTTGTTCAGTGTGGATAAACTAATTGTTTTGAACCATCAATGTTAGATGTATCAACCTTTCGAGAAAGACACCATTCTACAAGTCAGGGAGAATGAACCAAGAACAAAATGCAATAAATACACTAGATTTGAAGACAAGGACAACTCCATTGAACTAGCAAGTGGTTTCTCGAAGACCAACTCAAGTCTCAAAAGCAAATCCCTCATTTGGTGGACCAGATGTTGGAGGAACACTATCCTAAAAAACGAGAGGTTTGATCTCTACCTGATTGACGTGAACAAGTTCACCAGCTGACCTCAACAGTGAGCTGACATAACCATGCCTTCCTTCATCCCTCCCCTTTAAGAATAGACATTTGCAATTAGAAATTCCCATTGACCAATGAACATAATATTCAGAAACATTGTCTACTATCTTCTCCCTCTTTTCGTATTTTTGGATTGAATGTTATCTATAACAGTGACGATAATCCCTTTGTACTCTTAATCGCAACTACTCTGATTAATCGCGATTGGAATATCTCACATCCATTCAAAAGAGGCAGGGGAACTAAATGTGGTTGCATATTCTCTATCTTCAACCTCCCCGTTCTCTTCAACCCCCTAATCAACTGAATAAAGGCACTAAGGCAGGATACTACGCTCTCGAATAATATATATGTTCCAGAACTGACTCGAGTAGCAAAAACTGATTGCTTTCACTAGTGAGCCAACTTAACCATCCTGCATCCTGGGGAGACGCAAACCCTATGGGCTTTCAGACCAATCGGAATGAATAAGAGACAAAAGGCTTTATAAATTTTAGGAAGCCCAAGACCTAAAAAACAGTAAGAGCAGGAAGAAAAAAAATGTCTGGAACCGAACCCTCCTCCCATCACCCCCAAATGGATACTAAGAATAATAGATATTGAAAAAAAGAAAAGAGTTTTTCTTTCCATTTTGCCCATTACTAAGCAGTACCTTCCAGTAGGATCTTGGACTTTATATAGTAAGCACCATGTTGTCTGCATAATGCAACTTGAAATTTCCAATAAAAAGACTAAAAACATTTTATCTTGTCTCTGAATAAAACGAAGAATGAATGAAGAAAAGTTACCGGATAGTTTCCAAAGGACCCACTGCAGTTTTAGCCATGGTACTTTTCATAATTAAAGGATCCATGGTGCTCAAAGCCAATAACTCTATGACTTGAAGTTATGGGATTTTCACACCCCACCTCAAGTATGGACTGTTAATCTCAGAAACCCAAAATGCCATAGAGGAGACCCACAATACCCATTGCCCGCCTGCATGGTGCCATTTGACCCTTGCTCGGCAACCCCAGACGAACCACATTGCGCTCAATAGCATTCGGCTCTAGGAATCCGTTCCCCGCCCCTTCGAAACAGCCGTGGATTGCAAGGATTGACAGCGCAGAGAATTGAACTTGAAGCCTCTGCGTTTGTCGTTAAACACAGAGGAGGACTTGAGCAAGATTGAGACCGATACATTCCAGTAAGTGCTCGGGGAAGGAAGCAGTTGATAACGTTTCGGTGGAATCAATCCGACGGCTCAAACAATTTTAATCGTCTAAAAATTAAATCAAGCGCTCACAAATGAACACGTAACCTCAAAGGAGAGTTGGTTTGGGAGGGGAATGCCTTACGGCGTAATTAAGGTTTTAGATCATTATTGATGAGTTAGTTGAGGATTGAGTATTGTGGCACCAAATATTCACTATTAATTTAAAAGATGACAATGTTGTCTTCCATACTATGTGTGCATCCACATTATTTAGCTAAATTACACAATGATTAGAGAATTCCCTTGCACATAAAATTATTGTACTTTTAGTTTTTGGTAGTTGGAAAGACTAAAAATCCCATGCCATCACATTACTAATAATTTTGAATATGAACCTAAAATGGCTGGATAAAAATCTTGATAGTGCGTGAATGGATGAAAACTGATCAGTGGGACTTAGTCATAGATTACAATTACATAAGAGATCATATAAAATATAAAATTTAAGCATATTAGGCACTCAAATTTCCCCATACTAATGCCATTTATTAAGAGATTTCTTAGAAGGATGCATAGATCAAATATTGCTTAGATACACACATATTCTCTTGACACAAATTGATTTGAAAATCGTTGATACATGGAAAAGGGTGTGACTTAATGAACTAAGAGAATATACCAACGATATAAAAAATATCTATTTTTACAAAGATTTGAATAACCTATAATTCTAATTTTTCTTTCAGCATGAATCTTACATACAAGATCTATAAAAAAATATTTTCAAAAATACATTAAAATAACTACAACATGTTTGTAGAGTGGCATCTTTATGATTATCTTGGAACCATCCATCACCTAGATTTATAATTCACCTCTCATGGAGAACTACCATGGCTTAAATACTTTCTTCAACATTGATCCCGCATGGCCTTCTTATCACCATGATACTCTCATTGTCATGTCTTAACCATGGATCTCATACCCCGTTAATAACTGGCACAACAAAGACACAACATGAAAATAGAGGCTTTATGTCATATTCAATTCATTGTACTAATCTCATGATCTAAATTTATGGTAAATAATTTGGACCATTTAGATCTAGATATCATTGGAAACTTATCAATGGATCGTAAAAACAACTCATATAAATATGGTTTACAACTTGTAGGTATGTGATCTTGGACTTTTTGATTCTATATGTGCTCATACTCTATAAAAAAATATAACCTTTATAATGACAACCATGAAAGGTCTCGTTGAGAGAATATTTTATTCATTTACCACTGAACCACATTGTATATAATATATACACAACTCTAGATGAAAGTATTTATCTCTGGCCACAACCTCGTTAATTTCTCTACATATAATTTGTTGATTTTTTAGATGTATTGGGGCATCTATCATTCACATCTTGACAGCCATTACCTTTTCATTTAGAGAAAACCCTATTGGATACACATCTTTGAAACTATACTTCAAATTAGTTTCTTGTTCATAGACCTTTGATATATTTATTTTAAATGCAAATTCCTTTAATTGAGAATGATTTCAATAATGTAACCCAAAAATACAATGAGCTTCTTACGAATTCAATAAAGAATGAACAAGTTTAAAATATCACTAGTAAACTAATTTATCCATATCTTATAGGCTAACATTTGCTTAGAATATACTTAAACACCCATCCATAGCGAAATCAACCAATTGTCCAATATTGAGTACATCAATGGTTGAACCATGTACCAAGAGAGGTGCATAAAATTTTAAATGATATAAAATCCTCTTTAGATTGAAAAGATGCAAATGATTTATTTCTCCATTATCTAGCAAAGAATCATGTCAACAAAATGCAAAAATAAAGTTTGATGAAGAAAATTAGATATAAAAAATTATACTCAGGTAACCACCAACTTGTTTGAAAGTTGTAGCTATAAATATGGAATGAACCATCGAGCACATACCTTGTCCCATAGTAATGAATTACAACATTATAAACATTGATATTCGACTTATAAACAAAGCTATTTAATCCATGATGCCAATGGTTTTTTGGCACATGCTTCTATGACTAGAAGCCTTAATTAGAGTAGATATTACATAAACAATATTACCTTGGATTCATGAAAGGATTATCCCATACCAACTCGAAATTCTAAGCATAATGCTCAATAGTTTCTCTTTCTCATTCCTTCAATCTTTGCCAAAAACTGTAAAGCGAAAGAACTCCATTTCCTTCATTCATAAGGGGCCAAGAGATCATGGTTACTCCATAGGAAACACTCTCCAATATTGAATTTCAACCAAAGTGACTCAAAAACACTCTAGCTGATAGATGAGTCAGGATGGAAACCTATAGTTGTCATAAACTAGCTACATGACAGTGATCATAATAGTTCAATGCAATTATATGTTCATAGATGACACACATAGATAGATGAAGTAGGTATGGCATAAATTGTAAGCACAAAAGGCATATGAGTCATTATTATGGATAATTTAACATAAAAACAAATTATTTGTTCATGAAAACCATCAATACAATGTAAAAATAAAATACATTTCTAAAAACATAAAGGAATTGAATGAATGATATCCGACAATGATAAAAACATACACAAAAGTCTATTAATGAACCAACAAATAGAGGTGAACCCAAATACAAGAAAATTTAGTCTTCACCTCCCAGTTGTAAATCTACGTAGATTGTTTTATTCTTTGAAAGAAATGAGACATGGAACCTAGTTGATCTCCCAATACATAAAACAAAAATTAGTGTTCAGTGGGTATAAAAGAAAAAAAATATACAAAAATAGAAAGGTATAGAGATATAAGGAAAGGGTAGATGCAGAAATATTTTATCAACAACTAGGTATTGACTCTAGTGAAACCTTTTCTCAAGTAGAAAGGTTGGATAGTATTAGTGTTTAATTAGCCATTATGGCCAAGAACAAATGGATAATTTACTAGATGGACATGAGCTTAGCCTTCTTGAATGGAAAGCTATAAAATGATATGTATGTTGATCAAACACTAGGATTTGAAATAAAAGGCCAATAATATAAAGCTTATAAGTTGAAGAAAGCCTTATATCCCTTTAAGCAAGCTCCAAGATCTTGGTATAGTTATATTGGGCCATATTTCCTCATAAATGGGCTTAGAAGGAGTAGTAGTTAGCCCACTCTCTACCCAACTTAGACGGAGGTAACATAAGTATAGTTTCTATTTATGTTTATCGAATTACATATAATAGAAATATGATGTTACATGATTTTGAGGATGCCATGAAAAGAGTATTTGAGATGACAAACCTTGGTCTCATGGAGTACATTTTTGGAATTGAAGTCATGAAATTTACTTAAGCTATTTTCATATGTCAAGAAAAGTATGCTACAAATATATTAAACAGATTCGAGATGGAAAATTGCAAACCAATAGAGACAAATATTCTAATAGGAAGAAAAGTAATCATGTAGTATGATGGAAACGTGGTGGATTAAACATTGTATAAGAGGCTTGTAGGTAGTCTCATATACCTTACTACAACTGTACATGATTTTTTGTATACATCTAGTTGCATTCCAGATTCATGGACTCGTCTAAGGAATCTCACAAGAAATTTGGAAAAAAGAATTTTGAGTTATATTTTAGATATAATTGACTATGGATTGTAGTAAATAAGTTGTGAACACAACACTCTTACAATATACATAGATAGTGATTTTACTGCTAGTATTGATGATAGACAGATCACATAAGGATAAACATTTCATTTGGGTACAAGTTTAGTCTCATAAACTACTAAGACATAACATGTTGTCACAATATCTTTCATTAAAGCAACACATGTAGAAACTAATACAACAACATGTTAGGAAATATGCCTAAGAATACTTTTGAAGGATCTTGCGCATGCAGAGAAGGAACCATGTCTTATTCTTTGCAAAAATAGTTCAACAATTGCATTGTCAATGCACCATCTATTTCACAAGAAAATAAATCACATTAGAACTCACTATCACTTCACTTGCAAATTTTCCATCAAGGGTGATATGTTTCTTCAATTTTGTTGATCTATAAACAATCTATAAAGTATCTTGATCAAACAATTCGGAAGAATTATTTTTTAGTTTCAAAGACTACACTTCGGCATTGTCTATGCTAATGAATTTAATCGCTGAAAATAATCTCTTGCGTTAACTTAATTTGTTGGACAATTATTTGTTAGTCCAAGTTAATTTATAAAGCTAGTTTTGGAAATTGTTAGTTTCTATATTTTTAGAAAATTCTTGATATTTTTAGAAGTGGTTGATACTAGACAATTTTAGAAATTAATTTTTTTATTGTAAAATATATTTAATGATGAGAAGGGTGTGCAATACTTTATTTTTAGTTTCAAATAGTTTCTTTCATGTCTCTTCCTATTTGTCTAACATGTGAGAAACAATAATTTTCCACTTTTTGAATCTAAATACATGCTTGCATTGTGTTCATGTTGATGGTGTTGGACCCACCAAAATTTAGGGGGTCTCCCCGATATGTGGTCCCAATTAGATGTCACACTGTTTGGGATAAGAGACCCATCTAGAATATGGCACGATTCCCAATTATATTAAATATATGTTTTGGCTCTAACTATCAGCAAGAGAGAGGAGTGAAAATGTGCCTTCAAAACCCAAGGGGGTGTGTGTGGTCAGCGTTCCCTTGTATGTGTGTAAATTTCTTTCACTACAGAAGGGAGGAGAAGTGTTCCTATAAGAGAGAGGTAGTAGTACCAACCTAGCAGATACAAATAAAGAATAAGGATTGATACAACATCAAGTGGAGTAGCTCATAGAGATGTGACCATCATTGCAACCAATGTAATGAGGAATATTTGTCTAATATCCAGGACAATAGTCAATGAGGATGTGACAACGATAATAGAAATTACAACACATTCTCAATATGATAAGTACCAAAATAACTAATATAGTTCAACTACTTTAGTATATATGGAAGAAAAAATGAATTACAAACATTCACAGAATAGTCTTACAAATATCAATAAACCATGCATGAAGAGCGTGTTGGCCCATAAGACTTCTTATGTTAAGTAAAAGTTCTGAGACACATGTATACAATGAAAACTACTAGCTCCAATAGTGGAGCATTGTAGCGACTCCTTGCTACTTAAAATAACTAGCTTATCTCTCTAATGTCTTGCGGGAGGATCCAAGCCGAAAAATCCTTTGCTATTACAATGAGGGTGTGTATATAAGAATGAGGAGGTGATGCTTCAACTTCCTTGTGACTCTTTTACTACCCTCATGACTCTTTGACTTCCTCTGAATTTTCAAATTTACATGACTCTTCATATTCAATACATTTCCTTTGGACTTTCACTTTACAATACATTTTTGAAACAACAATTACATAAACCACCATAAGGTTATGCATGTGACAACTCATGACATGTCATGATATGACATTGCTGACATGGACTACTTGATGATGAAGAAAATTCAAGCCACTAATGTTTGTTGGCATTATGATAAAAGTGTTGTCCTTGATGGCAACTCACTCAGAGGTATGATACAGGTGATGGCAACTCAATGAGAGGACAGATCTTAGTACAGCGGGTAAAGAGAGAGATATATGTAGGTTAACCTTGATGAAAGCACATATACACTTGGGTGAGAAGAACAAAAGGCGTGTATGCGTACACATGCAGGTTCACAAAATGAAAAGCGCATACATTGGTCTGTGGTATTTGGTTCATGGTATTTCGGTATTGGTCCATGGTATTTGGTCCGAAGTGTTGACCCCAGGTATTGGGTCCAAGGTATTTTTTCTACATGGTTTTGGACCATGGTATTGAGAGAATCCTAAACCTATATAAAGAGAATATCATTAGGCCAAGGGGAGGTGTGCAAGTAATGAGTGTCTAATGAAGTGTGGAGATCCAGTATGCTGGTTATGGGTTTGTGATGCTTGGCTTGATCTGAATCAAGTTGGAAATGGCATCGAAGTTATAAGTAATTATATTTATATCTATACACAGGTTCTCTTTGGTGAAAGAACATGTGCACGTGGTTTTGACACAGTCAAGTAGTGTATGCATTATGAGATTTGATGTTTCAGGTTGCTGTTGGTTCTAGTGGTTGTTGCATAGTTTTAAACTCTGGTCTGTGTTCTGGTAACTGTGTTCTGATGACATTTATTTAGTGATTCAGCATTGGGTGATTTAGTGATTGATGATGCAGGTATAAGTTGATGATTGTATTGTAGTGATGATTGTTTTGTATTTATGGATCCAGTCTGAAAAATTATGAAACACGGTCCCTAGAAGAAAAGAGAAGGTTGAAGCCTTCTGTAGGTCAGCACCTACATACTAGTACCTCGGCTAGTACAAGAGCTAAGGGGGTTGTAGCTCCCTTCCAGGAGAGTCTGGAGAATGAGAGAAGGTTGTAGCCTTCTACAGGTAGAAGCCTATGTATTGGTATAAGACTACACCAATACTATTGTAAAAAGAAGTTTTATTATTAAAAGAAGATAAAGAAAAATTGCAGCAGGTGGTTTTCACCCACATTGGGTTTCCACCTTATATCATGGTGTTCATGTATGCTCCTTATGTTTGATGATATTTTCTGTTATACTACACCTGTTTACTGTTAATATGGTTAATAATGTTCTAATGCACTCATTGAAGATCAACTAATTGAATCATACGTTTACTGGATATACGCTAATTTCATTAAACACAGTTGTGTGTATACACGATTATCCTTAACTGAAGTAGCATATATGAATATGAGTATGGAAATGAAAAAGTTAAATTGATTAGATAATATTGATTCCCCCCCCCCCCCCCCCCAGTATTATTTCCAACAATTTGTATCAGAGTGGGTCCTTTAGAAGAAGCTTGATCGCTTGGAGGAAAGATCCATCAAAATGGCTAATCAAGAAAGAGAGGCATCCATCAGGCCACCAATCTTTGATGGGAGAAACTTTGTCCACTAGAAGATAAGAACCACAGCATATCTACAGTTGCTTGGAATGGATGTTTGGGGAATCGTGGAAGGAGGATACACATATCCATCAGCGATTCCTACATATACAGCAGAGAGAAAGCAATATGAACTCAATGCCAAATCGGTTACTATCTTATTGGGAAGTTTGTCACAATTAGAATTTATGAAGGTCATGCATTTCAAATCAGCCAGAGAAATTTGCGACAAAATCATTCTACGCTATGAAGGAGATGAACAGGTAAAACGAGCAAAGCTTCAAACTCTCAAAATATGGTATGAAAATATTAAAATTCATAGTAATGAAAGCATAGCTAATTACTTTCTGCGTATAAATGAGATTGTCAATTGCATGAGGAATCGGGGTGAACAATTTAAGGAAGTTTTCTTAGTTGAAAAGGTTTTAAGATTCTTGTCTGCTAAATTTGATTCCAAAGTTTTTGCCATAGAAGAAAAGGAGGATTTGCAGAAAATCACTATGTCGCAGCTTCACGGAATCTTAACTACTTTTGAGATGAGAAAAGGAGGACCATCAGATATGAGAGACGTTGCATTCGAAGTGTCAGCAAATGAATCAGAATACATTTTAGAAGGAGAATATGAGGTAAATTTTGTCAAGAATCTTGAACGGGGATCTGGAAGGTTCAAAGGTAAGCTACCTTTCAAATGCTTTTCATGTGGTAGACTTTGTCACTACGCTGCTAGATGCCCTCATAACAAAGGAAAGATGTCGGATAGAAGTTATTATATCCATGATAAAAGTAATGACTCATCCAATAGTGATGAACATATTCGACTTCTCATGCCATATGAAAATAAGAACATAGAACCAGAGGAAGTTACCAGATTAAAAGAATAGTTGGAGTCAGTAACCAGAGTAAGGAAGCGATTGCAGGATATAGTAAAAGATAAGAGCATAACAATTTAGAGACTCAAATCGAAGATCCTCTCTCTAGAAGAAGATCTTAAAGAATCAAAGGAGCAGAATGAAGAAGCTCTTGAAGAACAAGAACATGAAGTAATCGAATTAAGGCAACAAGTGGAAGAAGGAAGAAAAGTTGAAGAAAACATAAGGAAGAAGTATCTGGAAAAGGAAGAACAACATCAGGTTGAGGTAAATATCTTAAAATGTAAATTAGAAGAAAAGGATAAACTCTTACGATTTCAAGATAGTACTAAGATTTTGGATGACATTCTTGGTAGTCAAAGATCCCCTACTATCAAAACTGGTTTTGGATTTTATGGATCTGTTGAAGGCGAATCTAGCTGACAAGGTGAGGCAAGGAACTCTAATAAGAATTCTAAAATGCTCAACAAGGAGATGAGAGGACAACCTCATCAACAGCCAAGGAAAGAAATTCCTCGAAGAAAATCCTTTACTCCTAACTGTGGAAGTGATAGACGATTATTTCCTCCATTGACTAATGTTGAATGTTATGTATGTCATAATCTTGGACATGTTGCAACCAGATGCAGAAGTAGAATTGTTCAAGACCATCAGACAAGATCATCACATTCCAGGTACTTCAAAGGATATTATTTTGCATGTAATATGTCTGGCCACAAAGCAATTGATTGCAACAGAAGGAACATAAATCATGTAAGATGTTATGAATGTAACAAGTTTGGACATAAAGCAAGGGAATGCAAGAGCAAAATACAAACTCCAAAGCAAGAGGATTATACATCATCACAATTCCAGGTATTGAAGAAGACAAAATTAGAGACAAAAAGGTGTGACATAACTAAGTTAGCCGACATAACAGACACAGGGGAAATTGAATGTGAAGACATTCAGTATTCCATTTTGCATACGCTGATATAATGAATATAAGTCACATATATACGCAATCTAGAGGCTGCACAGTCACGTATATGGAGCTCAAAAGAAAAATACAACAGAACAGACTCAGGAAATGGTTCAGTCATGGTATATGATGGGTGGCATAGGCTCTGGGGGAGCGTATACTTCAAATAATGCATTGTTGGCATTATGGTTAGAAGTCTTTGGTGATGATGCTGATGTGGCTAAATGATACATCTTGTTGTTTGATCAAAAGAATGGTATTGCAGGTTACAGAACTGGATGCTGATATGGTGTATGATAATTGTTGATAACTGTCATGGTCTTGTTCAGGTCCCTAACCTTGCATGTGCTCAGGGGGAGCATGGACGGATTGGTACACATTGGCATGTACAAAGGGGGAGCTCAATAAGAAACTTTAGCATGTACTCACGAGAATCATGGACAACGGAATGTTTATCAAAGAAGAGAATATCTTGGTTCACCCTTTGCCCTTGATGTCAAAGGGGGAGAGTGACTTGCTATGGTGGTTGCCATCAAGTCCAAAGGGGGAGATTGTTGGCATTATGATACAAGTGTTGTCCTTGATGGTAACTCGCTCAGAGGTATGATACAGGTGATGGAAACTCAATCAGAGGATAGATCTTAGTACATCAGGTCAAGAGAGAGATATACGTAGGTTAACCTTGATGAAAGTGCGTATATACGCGGGTGAGAAGAACAAAAGGCGCATATGCGTACACACACAGGTTCACAAAAGGAAAGGTGCGTACAATGGTCCGTGGTATTTGGTTCATGGTATTTCGGTATTGGTCTGTGGTATTTGGTCCGAATTGTTGACCCCAGGTATTAGGTCCAAGGTATTTTATCTACATGGTTTTGGACCATGGTATTGAGAGAAGCCTAAACCTATATAAAGAGAAGATCATTAGGCCAAGGGGAGGTGTGCAAGTAATGATTTTCTGATGAAGTGTGGAGATCCGGTATGCTGGTTATGGGTTTGTGATGCTTGGCTCGATCTGAATCAAGTTGGAAATGGCAGCGAAGGTATAAGTAATTATCTTTAGATCTGTACGTAGGTTCTCTCTGGTGAAAGCGCGTGTACACACGGTTTTGACACAGTCAAGTAGCATATGCATTATGAGATTTGATGTTTCAGGTTGTTGTTGGTTCTAGTGATTGTTGCAGAGTTCTAGGCTCTGGTCTGTGTTCTGGTAACTGTGTTCTGATGACAGGGATTCAGTGATTCAGTGTTGGGTGATTTAGTGATTGATGATGCGGGTATAAGTTGATGATTGTATTGCAATGATGATTGTTTTGTATTTATGGATCCAATCTGAAAATTTATGAAACGTGGTCCCTGGAAGAAAAGAAAAGGTTGAAGCCTTCTGTAGGTCAGCACCTACGTACTAGTACCTTAGCTAGTACAAGAGCTAAGTGGATTGTAGCTCCCTTCCAGGAGAGTCTGGAGAAAAAGAGAAGGTTGTAGCCTTTTGCAGGTAGAAGCCTATGTACTGGTATAAGACTACACGAGTACTATTGTAAAAAGAATTTTTCTTATTAAAAGAAGACAGAGACGAATTGCAGTAGGTGGTTTTCACCCACATTGGGTTTCCACCTTATATCATGGTGTTCATGTATGCTCCTTATGTGTGATGACCTATTCTATTTTACTGCACCTGTTTACTATTAATATGGTTAATAATGTTTTGATTCACTCATTGAAGATCAACTAATTGAATCATAAGTTTACTAGATATACGCTAGTTTCATTAAACATAGTTGTGTATATAAGCGGTTATCATTAACTGAAGTATCGTATATGAATCTGAGTATGGAAATGAAAAGGTTATATTGATTATATAATACTGATTCACCCCACCCCTCTCAGTATTATTTCCAACAATGTTGTTGTGTGTTGAATGTTTGCTCAAGAATGCTCTTCTTTCGAACCCCGCATGGCTTGGTGGTAAGAAATCTTCAATGGTCTCAAGTCTTGAGTTATGACCGCAAATTAGTGTCCCTTTGTTTTCTCCCCATAGATCAGCTTGCATACTTACCTATGAAAATGTATTTCAACATGTTTCCCTTCTTCATATCCTTCATTATCTCACCATGGTATAGTAAGGTACCTGTATCTGAAATTCTTTCATGATGAGATAACATCATTTTGAAAACCTCTTGTCTAAGATAGTTCATATTGATCCATTAGTTGAGCCAAAACCAGGTGACAAGCCAGGAGAAGGGCTCATTAACTGTAAAGTTGCACACTTCAATGAGTTAGGGGTTGACCTTAAGCCTTGATACTACACAATGCACAGTCCAGGTTGGGTTGAGGAAGAAAAATACACTATTTTGGAGGTCAGTGTCACAGGGTGAGGGGATGAGCACTAGATCAGAACATTGTGCAGTTTCAAGAGATAGATGAGGTTGGGACATTACATAATTACACATCTCAGGGGCTCAATGGATTATCTTGAGGCTAGAGACTACATAATGTGCAGGAGTCCAAGCTAGGTAGATGAATTGTACAAATCTCGGAGCCAAGATTGAGGCTTGAGCATTGCAATAGCGGAGTGCAACGGTCTTGGGAAGAAGGAACTATGAATTATGCAGTTTCAAGAGGAAAGGTAATATCTAGAGGACTGAGGTTGCACAATCAACAATTCAGGGAGGCCTAGAGAGGCTATTTTTCTCGGTCGTGAAGCTTTTTAGAAAATTGCTAAGTGCAGGATCAGTGAGACTTATGTGAACTGTTATAAGACTTCTACTGTGATCACTCACCTAGAATAATCGATGACACAACATATATCATGTAGGACACATGCAAAATTCATTTCCCTTGGTGTGACAACTTTATGCGATTTATGACAAGCACGCCACAAAAGATACTCTGTTGCGGCGACTATGATGAGACTTGTGTGACAGTGCCTAAAAGTTTGGAAGTGAGTGTCACAGATATTTACATGGCTATATTACCTCATTTATATAAGTGTAGACCCTTGAAGCAACCATAATAGGCTTAAACACATTGTCTGATGACTAACATGCGAAAAGACAATATTTTTCCTATCTTGCAAAAGGGACCAAAACTCCTCAAGTATACACATGGAATGTGTTTCAATGTTTGCAAAAACAATCTAAAAGACCAAGGAAGGCTCCAAAATTAGGCGTAGGACAAAATTTTCGAGGCTGTTGTAGTAAGGACAACAATTCATTAAGCTCTTATAACATCAACTTATCATCATATGTCAAAACTTGTTAAATGCATGTAAGAGGAAGCATTGATAAGTATGTGTATAGTGTCATATAGCATGTAGTTTCAATTCAGGATCCTTACATTCTCTCCTTTCACCATTTCGTACCATCGAGTAAAATTATTTCACCCCAATAATTTTACCACAATGCTCATAAAACAGAGGCTACCATATTTCATGCCTCTAAAAATTCATGTATAGATTTTTGTATGTTTTAAGTAAGTTGCATGGAGACTATGGGGCTATTTATGGAAAAGTTGGCCCATTCCCTACAATTTTCACCTGTGTCTTTAATTTGCTCTTCATAAACATGTTTTCTCTTCCTTCATGTTGGAAGTAGGGGCCTATGGAATGCTACAATATTCAATAGTTAACATAGAAATAAAACATAATCATATAGAGTAAGCTATAACTTTTTCTTTAGGAGCATAATCTCTATTTTTAATTATAAAAAAGGTCCAAACAGAGAAACAACTATAAAATCTATAGATTATAATGAAAATTATACTACATAGCTAGCTTTACTACCACTATAGATAACATATTAATTTCATTTTACAAAATGAAGTAGTTGAAATTACACAATAGTCCAAGACACACTTTTAATTATGACTACATGCTTAAGTATTCTCATTATGCAAAATTCTATCTTTGAAATTGAAAACTGTCTTTGGCTAATGGCTTTGTGAAAATAGCTACCAATTGGCTTTTATGTTTACAATATTTGAATAAATTGATCCATTGTTGATGAGCACTGTAATAAATAAATATTTCAAATATATATGCTTGCTACTATAGTAGAACACATGCTTTTTTTGAGAAAGAAATGGAGGAATTGATATCATAATAGATAGGCATTTATTCTTCTATTCAAACTCAAATTTAGCTAAGATTCTTCTTAGCCAAAAAACATGACAATATTTGAAGTGGGAGTGACATATTTTTATTCTATTGAAGATATGGTGACACTGGGAAGTTTCTTGGAGGCCTACTAAATCAGTCTAAAGCATAATGGTATGCATAACCATAAGTACTCTTTGTTAGAAATATATAGGTGGGGGTGGTGGAGGGGGGGTGGGCGGGGGGGAATTAGTATTTCATGTTGAATTAAGTTACCTGTTTTATTTCCCCAATGGGGGTGACCAAGGCGAGAGGTATATGGAGGCACGTTCGACGGTGGAGCTAGATGGGCCTCCACATGCCGCACGACCAACTTAATGGGCCGTTGGGGCCTAGACCGCTCTACCACGAGTACTACATAATGCACGACATAGGCAAGAGGGTAGTCAGTTGCAATTGTTGGGCATTGAGGAGAGAGTGCTAGGTGAGACAAAACAATGAGATAGTGGTGTCCTAGCTCAGGCTATGGTTTGGGGCGAAAGCGCACAGCGAGCTCGGTGAATGTGGATGTTTAGAGGATTGGAACATGTAGTCAATTTGGCCATGGGATTCAGAGGAGGAATTCATTAGTAGGTGTGACTAGGGGTACCACTCTAGGCCTGGAGACTGTGGATGGGGAGCAATCAGCCCACCATCCTTTGTCTAGTTATACCTTTGGCTTTTGGTTGTTCCGCTGGAGAGACGGTGTGGTGGGGAGAAATCAGCCCACCATCGTTAGTCTGGTTATACCTTTGGATTTTTGTTGTCCCTCTAGAGAGACAGTCTGGTGGGGAGCACGTATCTTGGTCCCCTTACTGGAGTGGGTCACCCAATTCTGGGAACAATATGTGCCCCCCTATTCACTGGCATATAATGGTTAAGGTTATGAAACTGGAACTAACTCCTTAGGGCTCCCTCACTCAGGATTGGTAAGTGACGTGTTATTGTGTTTTGTTAAATTTTACTTGTGTGGTGGGTTTTACGAGTGTTAGCTACCTATACCAATAGGTTTCATATTTCATGATTGACAATGAAAAGTTCCAAATATGCTCTGCTTTGATCATGCAAAGATCACATATTTCCAAGAGAAAACAATCTGTGTACATAGCTTGATGTTGTCTAAATTTTGATGGATGGTCCAACAGCCTAATCTGGATCATGCCATGTTTTAAATTTTCAGTTGTAGAATAGAGAAAGAAGTCTGTCCAAACTGTTTAATCTTGGCAAACAAGTAGCTTAGGTAGAGAAGTAAGGCTCCCAACTATTTAATCTGGGACCTTGGAAGCAATAAGGGTAGCAGTAGATAGAAAATCAAAAGGAAAAAGCCAAAGAAAAGAAAAGGCAAATAAGGGTCTGCAAGTCCAAGTGCACCCTCCAAGAAGAAACAAAAAAAATGCTAGGCAAGTAGATGGGTAGGCAGTTGGGGTTGCAGAAATATCGTTCCTTGCAAATAAATATGTGCTGAAATGTCCACAAAGGAAAATCAATGGTTGAGAAGCTCCTCTTCTCCATCAGGTTGCAGCAAAGAAAGGAAGCATGTCTAACTTCCCAAATTTCCCCTTTCACTCTTATTACTAACATCCCTTCCTCTATGGAGATTGATGAAAAGATCTGAGGTTTTGTGGTGGTTCTTGTTCATTTAAAGGCCACATTTCTTGTCTAAAAATCTTTTCATTTTGATCTACTCCCCAAACTAAGTAACTTTCAAATACACTTGATGAAATCACTCCTCATTCACTTTCCTTATTCACATTAACCCCTAACTTCTATTATCTAAATCCCCTAAATTGCCCTTTCCCTACTATTATAACACCATGGTGTATAAACCCCAAACATGATATAAATATTCCCCCCTTTGGCACTATAGCTAAATAAGCTGTTTAGGGAGACTTCAGTCCACTAGGGGCTGTGGTCAACCCTGTCTTGGGGCTGCTCTAACCTCTGGTTATGAGCAACAACCTTTCCCCTAAGCCCTCACCTTCCCTCTGCTCAAAAAACACAAAAAACCCCTTTCCCCCCTGCTAAACCCACTCCTAAAAACCTCTTTTCCCTTATAAAACCCTTGAAAAACCCAAAATCCAGAAATACATGCAAAACCCCTAACCCTAAGGTTCTCCGCCCTAAATATTTAATTGAATATTTTAAATAAGTCGGCGGGACCCCCCCAACCTGCACGATCCGTCGGAGGACCCGCCAGTCGTCTGATCTCCGCCGCCCAGATCTAACGGTGGGCGGTAATTTTCGCTCCCCGACCTGCCGACCTTTAGCGTCCGGGGAAAGTGGTTTTCCGCCCCGTACAAGGGACGCGTGGCAGGCGGTGGGGTTGTTCGGAGCCCCCCTCCCCGATACCGCCTTTGCCCAAAGGTGGTGCGGGGAACCCACTTACCACCATCCCGTTACCGCCTTCCCCTTATGTCATCATTACGTCAGCATGACGTAGCGCCCTCCCCCGCCCCCGCGCCATATGGTCCTCCACGTAACCCTGCCACCCTGGCCTACACCTCAGCAGCCACGTCATCCTCCGTACCCGGGCCCGCCATGACGTCATGCTGACGTCATCGGCGGAAAGGCGCCAATTACCCATTTTTTCCGAATTTTATCGTTAAAGTCATATTTTGGGCAGTTTTTATGTCATTTTCGCGCAAAGGAAGAGATAGTCGTTGCAGCTGCCAAAGTACCTCCAGACCTCCAAATTCAAATTCCAACCGATCCAATTCATCAATTCGACCTCCAGAGTTCGGCCCGCAGGCTTTTCAAGCATTTCATCCAGGTATTCACCGTAATTCCTCTGTTTGGCCCATGCATACCATTTCTCTGTAAATTGCCATAGAAATACCTGTTGAATCCCACATAAACTCTGCACCTACTACCTTAAGTAAGCCAAGCTAACCTGCTTGCCCCCAGAACCACAAATTCAGCATTAAAACAGGCAATTCGCGGGCCAAAACTGTGAAATTATCTTCAAGGTGCCCGGCATTGTTCCCTTTTGCCAGGTGTAGACCAACAGCAATTATTTTTCACTAAAGAAAACCTCATATCCCTGCAATTCACCCCTAGCAATTCACAATCTCTGTGAACCTACCAAGACTGCAGAAACAAGCCTGTTTTTGACTATAAAAGGCATTTCAGACTTAGTCCATAGTTGGCCTAACACTTAAGCTCTTAAAAAGCTTTGCAAACCAGTGCACTCATATCACTCCAAATCAAACCATACAATGGCTGCCCCTGTACCCACAGCTCTCAGTGTTGCTCCATTGAATCCACCCAATAAAGACCTGCAGTCTTTATCTCTTGCTGACCAGGACTACCTTATTGAAGACTATGTGGGAGACAGAGATTTTCTGCAAACCTTCAGACAGTTGAGAGAGGACTACTTAATGGGTCATGACACATATGGCATCTGGGAGTCAAA
This sequence comes from Pinus tabuliformis, assembly GCA_031772625.1. Taxonomy (NCBI): domain Eukaryota; kingdom Viridiplantae; phylum Streptophyta; class Pinopsida; order Pinales; family Pinaceae; genus Pinus; species Pinus tabuliformis. The sequence continues at coordinate 1,424,683,580 of CM062820.1, read as the reverse complement.
CCTGCCATACTATTGTCTCCCCTCTGTGAATGTGTTTCCTGAAATCATTTGCCTATGTGCTGGGAACTATGATGTGCACCACAGGGCAATCAGCACCCCATCTGGGAGGGTCCTTTTCTACATCAATCCTGAAACCATCAACAAAATGCTGCATTTTGACCAGACAGAGTTGTTGTTCCCATTCTCTATGAACTATCTGCTGGACACTGGTACCAAAATGACCAGTGAGGAGATTCAAAGGGTCACCAGGACATTCATGAGACCTGAGTGCCAGCCTACAGGGCCACCTCCTTATTTAAATGTCCACTTCACTGAAGTAGGCAGATTACTCCTGGACATGATTGCTTATGTGCTGGGGTACAGCACCAGTGAGCATGTGGATCAAACCATGCTAGTATTGCTGGCTGTTTACAGCCCAGGCCAACCCCCTGCCCGCAAATACAACTTTGCAAAGTTCATTGCTAATAAGATTCATGATCAGCTGAGCAAAGTGGACAGGCAGGGTGTCTTCAAGTACTCAGCCTATATTTATCATCTCTTCATGTATTATCAGACTGAGGCTTTCCCATGCTATATCAAAAAGCTGGATTATAGAGGGGAAAGAAGATCTGTCATCTTCTGGACCTCTGTCTATCACAATGTCACAAACTCACCCTATTCCTATTGTGAGTTTGTTGACCAATTTGTGTATCCAGTCTCTTGCCTATTAATGAGGTCCCCTCCTCCCAGAGTGTCAACAGAGATACAGAAGGCTCTGCAGCTTTCCAAAAAATGTAAAATAGGTGATTGGTACCTATATGAGGAACACACAGTCATCAGGGTATATGGCTGTGAGCTCTGTCCTTTCAGACTCCCAAAGTATGTGCCCATGAGGATATTTGCCTTGGAATATTATAGGCAATTGATTCAGTCTGACCTCACCCATTTCCACAGCTCCAGGAAGAAGGCTCACCTCAAGTTCAAACACCAGTTGGGCCCATTCATCATGAATAAAAAAGAAGGATGGGAAGATGCTGACCTCATCCTCAAGGACAAATATAAATTGTCATACAGTTTTCGGTGGGTCCCTTATGACCCTGAGGGCGTCATCACTGCAAGAAGAACCAAATACAGACTGTTAGGTTATAGGCATTGTCAATACCCACATATTGAGAAATATGCCAACCAGCAAGAATGGCTGCAGGGTACTTTAGTTGAAAAGCTAACTGAAGAAGAAGTAATGCTAAAGAATATGAAGGAGCTTGAAAAGACCTTTGACCTAGACTCTGTGCAACAGGTACCCCTCAAACGGCCTCACGCAGCAGGAGAAGGGACCTCGGCCACAAGGACTGCACCACAGGCACCCTCTACATCAGCACCGGCAACAGACAAAGGCAAAGGCATAATGGGTGCAGAGGAGGAAACAGTGAAAGAAAAGTATGCCCCTGAAACAGAGCAGCAAACAGAGCAGCAAGCAGAGCAATAGCCAGAACAGCAGCAAGGGCAAACTGTCCTACCACAAACTGGGCTGCCGGCAGCTCCAATAATGCAAACACCACCACCTCAAACTGAGCCATTGACTGCCCCAATTTTGCAGACCCTAGTACATGAAGAAAGGGGTACAAAAAGAGATAAAGAAGAGTCCACTCCTCTTAGTGGATCCTCCCAGCAACCAGAAGCCAAAAGGCAAAGGCTAGACTCCCCAGAGGTGGAAGACATCACTGAAGAATTCCTTGAAAGCTCAAGGAAAAACAGGGAGGACATCCAGCGCACAGGAACAAGCTCCTTTCAGCAGGAGCAAGGACTGCAGCTTGGCTTAGAGGTGTCCTCCTCTTCCCAGCAGAGCAAGAAGCCCAAGAGCACTAAGGCTTCTTTCAAACAAATAAAAGCTCAGAATGAGCTGCTAAGGGCTGAGGTCTACAAGCAATTCATAGATGCAACACCAGCCCAGTAAGAAAGGCTAATGTCGGTATATGACATTCAGGAGGAAAAATTGCTCCTCGGCCACTTTAAGCCCAAAGGGCCGCAGACTAAGTCAGCTGCAGATTTTGTGAAGACAAGGGTGGAGGTCCTAGCTAGAGATATACATCCCATGGACCAGATTGAACTCCATAAGCAAGCTGGGGAGATGGTCTATGCAACCTTGGTGGAGAAGGCCACCATGGCACATGAGCTGAAAGAGTCCCTGAAAAACACCAATACACAGTTGGACTTTGAGAGAATGTCCTCTCTGGCCAAAGACAATAGAATAAAGTCTCTGGAGGAGATCATCATTGATCTAGGACATGATCCTAGTGATCCAAAGGGTGTGAAGGCCCTAATGAAGAAGAAATATTATGACCTCAATGCATTGAAGAAAAGATTGAAGCTGCAGCCCACAGAGCACCCTCAAACAGCAGAACTTCAAAAGAAAAAACAGGCTGAGGACCAACTAGACCTCCTAATGCAGCAAGACCAAAGGATCAGGGAATTGGAGAAAGATCTGGAAGGAGCACTACAAGATAAACAGGGATAATCCACTTCCCAAGCTCCTCCAACTACTTCAACAACAGCAACAACTTCAGGGGCAGCAGTGGCCCCCACAACAGAAGCAACAGGAACAACAACAGCCCCAGAAGCCAGCAAAAGTGTAGAGGAATTGACCAAGGCCATCAAAGAAATGGAGCTCCAGGCCAATGAAATAAATAAGGCCAAGGAAAAATTGGCAGAACTGGATGCCAAGTATGACAAGTCGAAGGTTACTGTGGCTGAACAGGGCAGAGAGATAAAGGCCCTCAAGGACAAGATAAAGGCCTTAGAAAAAGAGCTGAATCTAGAAACAACCATGGCAGACATAAAAAGGATTCTATGGGCCAAAATAGGCCAATCCATCACTCAACAATGGAGATCAATAAAAACAATGCATGAACAGATGGACTTGTTGGGCCAAGCACAAATAGAAATTAATAAGGCCAAAACACTGCTGCAAAACAGACCAGAGCAGGCCAACAGAATGATAGACTTCCTGAACAGGCAGGAAAAGGAGGAACTGGCAGCCATAGGCATTCCCAACAGAACAGAGGCTGTCCTCACTGCCAAGAAGGTGCTAACTCTCAGGAGCTATGTGCAAACTGTGGAGAGGAAGTGCTATGAGATCACAGCAGATGTGGAGGAATTCAAAGTTAAATTGGCAGTGCTGCAAGCAAAAGGCCTGCCCAGCCTCCTAACTGGTGCAGGAAAACTAGTCTCCCGGGATCAATTTTCCAACAGAATGGCAACATACATTGAGAATCAGATTACTGCATCTGGCAGTACATCTGAACAAACAGGACCTCCCTCAGGACAGAGCTTGTATGACAAATTGGAAGGCCTGTTCTTTATTGAGAATGAAGTGAATCATCTTTTTGAGACTCCTCCTAATTTCTACAGATATACAGAGGCCGATGAGACCTTGATAAAGATTAGGAGGCATCAAATGCCCAAAGAGGATTGGTGGCAAGCAATGCTTCAAATTCTGCCACGGTAGCTTCAACTGTTCGGTCACTGACAGCTCCAGGTCACTACAAGACAAACAGCTTGATAAAGTCAGCATTTAAAGCAGCTGAAATGTGACTCAGCACATAGACAACGACGGCTAGCCCAAAAGGTAAAAGAAATGCACAAATTTTGACAGCGTACCCTCAGCCGACTCCAACTGCCACCAAGACAACAGGCTCTGACCATTTTTTGACAGCTAAGGCAACAAAAGTTATTACAACATTAACTTTCTCAGCTGCTACACTCCAGCGGTTGGCATGCTATTAATGAAGCATTCACTATCCATTCAGATATTTTCTTATGTAAACTTTGTATATATACTCCCCTTAGTAACGCATAAGGGGTTGGTAATTTTTCACTCTAAGGCATGTACACTGTTTATCTTCAGAATTGTTTAATACAAAGAGCTAGATCAGCTCAGTGATTTCCTGGAACTATGGTGTCTTGCTGGTGATTCATGTGTTGATGCAGAATTCCTGTGCTGTCTGATGAAATAACAAGTTTTTTCCTTAATCTCTGTTCTTGTCTTTCTTATATTTATCAAATCATATCCATGTTACACTAAACTAGCAGTAAAGAAAAAGAATAGTGCAGGATTTGTTTACTACACCTTGTACTCAATTTTTACTGCTGTGAATGTTTGTCTGCAGAATTAACCGTGAACATGAATTCTTAATTGCTCATGTAGCTGTTAATTTTATATGTATGAATATTACCTAGAAATTCTCAAATGCTCCTAGGTCAATATTCTCTCTGTCTTTCTCTAGCAGTTTACTGTAAGATTCTTGAGTGCCTTGCATAAACTGGACACAACCCACCCAATCACTTTATGAAAGTTTATTTCTCAGACACTAACCTTGCTCTGCAGCATCACTACAGCATCACACGGCACATCAAAACAGTTAAAGGACCATTGACTCCATTTCCCAATGACATACAACATTCTAATGAGAGCACATATATCTTGACTGAAACATTATCCAACCAAAGACAAAACAAGAGTTTGAACAACATAGCTAGCCTAAAATACTAACAAACAGAGACAAATTATAAAGAGAGAGCCCTCTCTGATTATAGTTTGGCTAGAAACTGTGGTCCAAATATTGGTTAGTGGTTACCCCGGCCGTATTCCCTTGGGAGTCATAGGGAACAACCTGGGTGTTAACATAATTGGCGACTCCACTGGGGAGTAAGCATACTTTTCAAACCGTTGTCTATCCATAGACAGTGGTTCTAAAAAGCTTAAACAGTCCCTTAAACAATCCTAAAAAATCTTAGAAAATACCAAAAAACAAATTCAGAAGCTGGCTCCTAAAACGGAAACCAGGCACACCAGGTCTAACCCTGACCCAAATCCAGCAGTTTTTGAGAATCCTAATATAATCCCTAGAATAATTAGGAAGCAGCAAAGGCAGGAAAATCCTAGTGAGTTGAGTCCTGAGACAGCCCACCCTGAACCGGTTCCTACCCCTATTAAGGTTCTATTTCGCTCTACCCCTGTCTCCCCCAGTTCACCATCCACATCTCAAAGCCCTCCGTTCACATCTTCACCCACTACACATATCCCCTTGAACAATACCCTAGGTGCTGCTACACCTGTTACCCCTGTAGTAAACATCGTTCCTTTCATCCCAGTTGCCCCTATAAATCCCCCAAACCTTGTGAATATGGCTAACAGATATGCACCCTTGCAAATACCAGCTAATGCTGCAGCTCTACCCCAAGACTACCAAACCAAAATCTCATATTTTGACTCCAATGGCCCTTTGACAGCTGTTCAGCATGCCAAAAGGATGCAAGACCATTTTGAGACCTATGAAATAGATGATGACAGTGTGAGAATGAGGATGTTTGTTCAAAGCCTAACTGGGGATGTAAGGACTTGGTTTAGATCCCTGAATGCAAATTCCATTACAACTCCTGATGAGCTTTATCAAGCCTTTACTAGCAAATGGGAGAAGAAGAAGGATCCTTTGCACATACTTGGTGAATATGACACTATCAAAAGAGGTCCCCAAGAGACTGTTTTGGAGTATTGTGCAAGATTCAACAATGTATATAACGCAATCCCACAAAATTTAAGACCCCCTCCTGATTTAGCTTTGTATAAATTCCCTGATGGTTTTGACCCTGACATGGCTTATCAGTTAAAGGAAAGAGACCCTCAAACCCTTGCAGAGGCCCAAAGGGTTGCTGTCACAGTGGAAGCTAACCTGATTGCCAAAAGAAACAGAGCAAGGTTGGAAAAGAGAACAACCTTCAAAGAAGAACCCTCTGCTTTTGATCAAAAGCTGGATGCAATACTCACTGGAATGAAGAGATTGGGTGATAGAGTGGAATCGGTTGAGAGAAAATCATCATGGGAAGCACCACAAAACAACCCTCCTAGGAATCCAAATTTTAGGAGAACTCAAAACCCAGGCATTGGCAAGGCCAGTGCTGACCAAGACATAAGACCTCCTTTCCAAGAAAACTATGCTGAAACTTCCACATCAACTGAACCCAATGAAGATCCTCAGATTAATTTAATGGGTCTAGATGGTGAAAGTCAAGTTTTCTTAACACAAGAAGATCATGAGGATGATGAAATCAAACTGTTCCAAACTAAATCAGGTGAATCCTTTGACTTTAAACAAGGCTATGACACTGCTGTTTATGAAGTCCATAAACAATACAAGCTAAGGAGCAGAACTGTGAATGTAAATCAACCTGAAAAGATAAAGGACAATTAGCAGCCTAAAAGAGTCATAGTCACAGAGCATAATGACAAAACAAATTCACCTGCAGAAGAAGTAATTATTGAAGAGATCACTGAACCATTGTCCTTAAAACAGCAGCCTATGGCTACTTCATCCTCTCACCCTAATTCAAATGTTACTCCTCAAGAGATGAGTAAAAAAGACAGGTCCAAAAATCAAGATAAAAATCAAGAAGAAGATCTAATGAACAAGGAAAGGACTGTTATCCATAACCCTAAGACCCAATCTGAAAAACCCTTTGACCTAGAAACTGAAATTGGCAAACTAAAGATATCAATTCCTCTCTCAGAACTAGCCAAGCATGACATTTATAAACAACAGATCAAGAAGTCCCTTCAACTCACCAGCATCAAAGATGATGTCAATGTGTTGGATGACACCCCAGAATTACTGTTTGGCCCTGAAGTGGATGGAAAAACAGTAGTCACAGGGGTACTACCTTTTTATGTCAGCTTACATATTCATGATAAAATATTACATAATGCAATGTTTGACTCAGGTGCCTCTCACAATCTCATGCCAAAAGCAGTCATGGAGAGATTGAATCTAGATATAACAAGACCATACAAGGACCTGTTTTCCTTTGACTCCAGCCAAGTCAAGTGTTTAGGCCTCATAAAAGATTTATGTGTGTCTCTGGTCCAATACCAAACAAAACAATTCTAATGGATGTTGTAGTTGCTGATATCCCACCTAAGTATGGGATGCTGTTATCAAGATCATGGGGAGCTAAACTCCAAGGTTCCCTACAATTAGACATGTCATATGCCACCATCTCTGTTTTTGGGCAACCAAAAAGACTATACAGAGAAACACTCATGAAATACATGGTCAGCAGTGAAGAAAAGCCTCAAAACTTTCCCATATATGTTGTCCATTCAGACATAGACTCATACATTCTCTTCATTGACAGCACAACTCTCTCAAAAAATGGTGTTGAAACCAAAATACTCATACAAGAGGAAGACTCTAATAAAAGAATTACCACCCATGAAACAACAGTCAATCAATCACTAGACACTGTTGCTGCTCTAGTTGTCAAGCATGTTCAATCAAATGATGAAACTGTCCTAGAAGACAAGCCAGATCAAAAACCAGAACTCCAACTAACATTGCCAGCACATGAACAGATCATTAAATCTCTGTTACAACAAGATATTCTATGGTTCCTTGAATTTGATGGCTCAGTCAACAAATTAGGGGCAGGAGCTGGAGTCTGGGTACACAATAAAGAAAACAATCATGCAGAAGGCAGAGCCTATAGATTAAACTTCAGATGTACAAATAACATGGCAAAATATGAAGCTCTTCTACTAGGCCTCAAGTTAGTAAAGTTCTTGCAAGCTGCCAGGGTTTCAATCATGGGAGATTCAGATTTAGTTATCCAACAAGTGAAGGGAAATTTTGTCACAAATGACAAAAGACTAAGGTCTTATAGGTCTGCTGTCGCTGAAGTACTAAACTTTTTCTCTGAATTCCAAATCACTAAAATTCCTAGAACCCACAATCTGCATGCTCATAGTTTGGCCACATTTGCTAGTACTTGCAAATTACCATTGGAACCTAACAATTGTTTCACAGCTGAGATTAAACACAGACCCTCCATTCCAAACAATGTTAAAGATTGGCAAGTATTTGAGGATGATATGCAAATAAACAATTTTTTAACGCTGCAACAAGAATTTGCAGGATTAAATATTGACACTGATAGAGCAAGTCAATCACAAATACTTGACAGAGCAAGTCAATCACAAATACAGTTTGAACAAATTAACCACACAATATCACCTAGAACAGCAAAACAAATGATGAATCCAACTATCTTCAACAAGGAAAACATTCAGCAAATTCACCAAATCAGTTGTGAAGAAGTGGCCAATGCTGAAGCTGAAATCATAGAACTGAAGGACAATTTTCTTCCAACAGGCCTAACTCCATTAGAGGATATCTTTGACTCAAATGACATCCCTAGAAAACCAAAAATGCAGCCCCTTAACTCTGCCATTGAAGAATGCAACATTGGGACTGCTGCACAACCCAAAATAATAAAATTGTCTGCATTTTTACCTCCTGATCAAAAGCATAAATACATTGACCTCTTTAAAGAGTTCCAGGATGTCTTTGCATGGAGTTATGAGGATCTAAAGTCCTATGATACCTCTGTTATCCAGCATACTATCCCTCTCAAGCCTGATCAAAAACCCTTTAAACAAAAATTGAGGAGAATCAATCCTATGCTTCTCCCAGCAATGGAACAAGAGGTACAGAAAATGTTCAAGGCAGGCATCATAGCACCAATCAGATTCTCTGAGTGGATTTCAAACTTAGTCCCTACAAGAAAGAAAACTGGTGAAATAAGGCTGTGTGTGGATCTAAGAAATCTGAACCAAGTATCCCTCAAAGACAACTATCCTTTACCCAAGATGGATCACATTCTCCAAAGAGTGGTAGGGGCCTCAAGGATCTCATTACTTGATGGATTCTCAGGATTTAATCAAATTTTAGTACACCCTGATCATCAAGACAAAACTGCATTCACAACCCCATGGGGAACTTTCAAATATGTAAAAATGCCTTTTGGATTGAAAAATGCAGGGGCAACTTTTCAAAGAGCAATGGATATTGCTTTTGCCAAAGAGATTCATGACTTCCTTGTCATTTACTTAGATGACCTTACACCTTTCTCAAAATCAGACCAAGAACATTTAAAACACTTGAGGCAGATTTTCTTAACATGTAGGAAATATGGAATTTCCTTGAATCCCAAGAAGTCTCTATTTGGTTTCGAAGAAGGTAAGCTGTTAGGACATATCATTTCAAAGGATGGCATAAGAATTGATCCAGATAGGATACAAGCTATCCCACAAATGCCCCACCCAAGAAATATCAAAGAATTGCAGGGATTTTTGGGAAAAATAAATTTCTTGAGAAGGTTTATCCCAAACTTAGCAGAACTGATCAGATTGCTAAATAACATGCTAAAGAAAGATTCAAAAGTGAAATGGACAGTTGAAGCAAATCAAGCCTTTGAAGGTATAAAGCTGGCCCTTACCCAAACCCCGGTCTTCACCAATCCCCAATTTGACAGAGAATTTATTATTTTCTCGTTTGCCTCCCAACATACTATTGCTGCTGTTTTGTTACAGAAAGATGACCAAGGAAATGAGAAGCCAATTGCTTTCTTTAGCAGAGCTCTTAGAGATGCACCTTTAAAATATCAAATCATGGAAAAGCAAGCTTATGCTTTGGTTAAAGCCATTAAAGACTTTAGGATTTACATCCTTTATTCCCATGTTATAGCCTATGTACCAAGTCCTATTGTCAAAGACATTCTCACCCAAGAGAATTTAGAGGGCAGAAGAGGAAAGTGGATTGCCAACATCTTGGAATTTGATATTGAGATAAAACCTACAAAACTAATAAAAGGGCAAGGTTTGGCCAAACTAATGACAGAAGCAAACTTCCAAGCCTTAGACATCAACCAGCTGGACAGTGAACCGGAGCTGGCGACTCCAAAGATCAATGTAGCCTTTGAACAATCCCCTTGGTACTCTGATATATGTTATGTATTGCGAAACCTGTGTGCTCCTCCAGGATTGTCCAGAACTAAATGTAGGTTCTTAAAAATGAAAGCTTCTAAATTCTGTGTTATGGATGGAAATTTATTTTGGAAAAACCATGAAGGGATATTGCTGAACTGCCTAATTGAGAGTGAAACTGACAATATCATAAAAGAATTTCATGCAGGTGATTGTGGTGGACACTTGTATTGGAAGTCCACTATGGATAAAATACTGAGGGCTGGTTACTACTGGCCCACCATGTTCTCTAATGTTAAGAAATTCACCACCTCATGTCATAAATGTCAATTATTTGAGGGAAAGAGACAGTTACTGCCACTTCCCTTAAGGCCTATTGCAACAGAGAGACCTTTTCAACAATGGGGCCTGGATTTCATTGGGGAAATTCATCCCTCATCCTTAGGCCAACATAGATGGATCTTAACAGCCACAGACTACTTCACTAAGTGGATTGAAGCTGTTCCATGCAGACAAGCAAATGATTCAACAATTATTCAGTTTTTGGAGAACAACATATTGGCTAGATTTGGCTGCCCTGACAAAATAATAACAGACAATGCTGCTGCTTTCAGATCTAAAAAAATGGTGAATTTCTGCCACAAATTTCATATTACCTTGGGTCATTCTACTGCATATTATCCCCAAGGAAATGGCCTGGCTGAATCATCAAATAAAAGCCTAGTAAACATCATAAAAAAGGTGCTGGAAGAAAATAAGAAGAATTGGCATAAGAAGCTGGTTAATGCCTTATGGGCAGATAGACTAACAACCAAGAGATCAATTGGGACCAGCCCATATGAGTTAGTTTATGGATTAGAAGCCAAATTTCCTTCATCACTAGGGGTTCATGTCATGAAACTTCTTCAAGAAAGCCAAGCTGAACCAAATGATATGCAAAGAAGGATCAATCAAATAATATGTTTACAGCAAACTAGAGACCAAGTTTTCAGTAGAGTTCAAGTTTTACAAGAGAAATTAAAGAAGGCCTTTGACAGAAGGACTAAGGCAGAAGATTTCAACATTGGTGACAAAGTCCTCAAGTGGGACTCAAGAAGAGAGGATAAGGGAAAACATGGAAAATTTGATTCCCTTTGGAGAGGACCATTTGCTGTCCAAGCAGTACAAGGAAACAACACTTATTTCCTTAAAAGTCTTAATCAAACTGATTTGGATGAAGGTACTGTGAATGGCAGGATGTTGAAGCACTATTTTGACTGCTACCCATAAGTGCAGCCTGAGTTTCCCTTGTACATATCCAGATGTATATATTATTTTCTGTTAAGATGTAAAAATGCAGTTTCTCAAGTTTTATTAATTATTAGCAAAAGGTAAATAGGTTCAAAGATCTACCAAGAAAGAAGAGCACAATTTTGCATTTCAAAGCAGCATACTCCAAGTTTGGTAAAAGCAGTCAAGGGCCAAGGCATTCTGACCTGCTGTTCTTGGTCTTTCAAATGAAAAACCATCCCCATGTGGAGCCACTGTTAGCTACCTATACCAATAGGTTTCATATTTCATGATTGACAATGAAAAGTTCCAAATATGCTCTGCTTTGATCATGCAAAGATCACATATTTCCAAGAGAAAACAATCTGTGTACATAGCTTGATGTTGTCTAAATTTTGATGGATGGTCCAACAGCCTAATCTGGATCATGCCATGTTTTAAATTTTCAGTTGTAGAATAGAGAAAGAAGTCTGTCCAAACTGTTTAATCTTGGCAGACAAGTAGCTTAGGTAGAGAAGTAAGGCTCCCAACTGTTTAATCTGGGACCTTGGAAGCAATAAGGGTAGCAGTAGATAGAAAATCAAAAGGAAAAAGCCAAAGAAAAGAAAAGGCAAATAAGGGTCTGCAAGTCCAAGTGCACCCTCCAAGAAGAAACAAAAAAAATGCTAGGCAAGTAGATGGGTAGGTAGTTGGGGTTGCAGAAATATCGTTCCTTGCAAATAAATATGTGCTGAAATGTCCACAAAGGAAAATCAATGGTTGAGAAGCTCCTCTTCTCCATCAGGTTGCAGCAAAGAAAGGAAGCATGTCTAACTTCCCAAATTTCCCCTTTCACTCTTATTACTAACATCCCTTCCTCTACGGAGATTGATGAAAAGATCTGAGGTTTTGTGGTGGTTCTTGTTCATTTAAAGGCCACATTTCTTGTCTAAAAATCTTTTCATTTTGATCTACTCCCCAAACTAAGTAACTTTCAAATACACTTGATGAAATCACTCCTCATTCACTTTCCTTATTCACATTAACCCCTAACTTCTATTATCTAAATCCCCTAAATTGCCCTTTCCCTACTATTATAACACCATGGTGTATAAACCCCAAACATGATATAAATATTCCCCCCTTTGGCACTATAGCTAAATAAGCTGTTTAGGGAGACTTCAGTCCACCAGGGGCTGTGGTCAACCCTGTCTTGGGGCTGCTCTAACCTCTGGTTATGAGCAACAACCTTTCCCCTAAGCCCTCACCTTCCCTCTGCTAAAAAAACACAAAAACCCCTTTCCCCCTGCTAAACCCACTCCTAAAAACCTCTTTTCCCTTATAAAACCCTTGAAAAACCCAAAATCCCGAAATACATGCAAAACCCCTAACCCTAAGGTTCTCCACCCTAAATATTTAATTGAATATTTTAAATAGGCCGGCGAGACCCCCCCAACCTGCACGATCCGTCGGAGGACCCGCCAGCCGTCCGATCTCCGCCGCCCAGATCTAACGGTGGGCGGTAATTTTCGCTCCCCGACCTGCCGACCTTTAGCGTCCGGGGAAAGTGGTTTTCCGCCCCGTACAAGGGACGCGTGGCAGGCGGTGGGGTTGTTCGGAGCCCCCCTCCCCGATACCGCCTTTGCCCAAAGGTGGTGCGGGGAACCCGCTTACCACCATCCCGTTACCGCCTTCCCCTTACGTCATCATTACGTCAGCATGACGTAGCGCCCTCCCCCGCCCCCGCGCCATATGGTCCTCCACGTAACCCTGCCACCTTATCCACCCGCCACCGTGTCCTGCCACCCTGGCCTACACCTCAGCAGCCACGTCATCCTCCGTACCCGGGCCCGCCATGACGTCATGCTGACGTCATCGGCGGAAAGGCGCCAATTACCCATTTTTTCCGAATTTTATCGTTAAAGTCATATTTTGGGCAGTTTTTATGTCATTTTCGCGCAAAGGAAGAGATAGCTGTTGCAGCTGCCAAAGTACCTCCAGACCTCCAAATTCAAATTCCAACCGATCCAATTCATCAATTCGACCTCCAGAGTTCGGCCCGCGGGCTTTTCAAGCATTTCATCCAGGTATTCACCGTAATTCCTCTGTTTGGCCCATGCATACCATTTCTCTATAAATTGCCATAGAAATACCTGTTGAATCCCACATAAACTCTGCACCTACTACCTTAAGTAAGCCAAGCTAACCTGCTTGCCCCCAGAACCACAAATTCAGCATTAAAACAGGGAATTCGCGGGCCAAAACTGTGAAATTATCTTCAAGGTGCCCAGCATTGTTCCCTTTTGCCGGGTGTAGACCAACAACAATTATTTTTCACTAAAGAAAACCTCATATCCTCTGCAATTCACCCCTAGCAATTCACAATCTCTGTGAACCTACCAAGACTGCAGAAACAAGCCTGTTTTTTACTATAAATGGCATTTCAGACTTAGTCCATAGTTGGCCTAACACTTAAGCTCTTAAAAAGCTTTGCAAACCAGTGCACTCATATCACTCCAAATCAAACCATACAATGGCTGCCCCTGTACCCACAGCTCTCAGTGTTGCTCCATTGAATCCACCCAATAAAGACCTGCAGTCTTTATCTCTTGCTGACCAGGACTACCTTATTGAAGACTATGTGGGAGACAGAGATTTTCTGCAAACCTTCAGACAGTTGAGAGAGGACTATTTAATGGGTCATGACACATATGGCATCTGGGAGTCAAACCTGCCATACTATTGTCTCCCCTCTGTGAATGTGTTTCCTGAAATCATTCGCCTATGTGCTGGGAACTATGATGTGCACCACAGGGCAATCAGCACCCCATCTGGGAGGGTCCTTTTCTACATCAATCCTGAGACCATCAACAAAATGCTGCATTTTGACCAGACAGAGTTGTTGTTCCCATTCTCTATGAACTATCTGCTGGACACTGGTACCAAAATGACCAGTGAGGAGATTCAAAGGGTCACCAGGACATTCATGAGACCTGAGTGCCAGCCTACAGGGCCACCTCCTTATTTAAATGTCCACTTCACTGAAGTAGGCAGATTACTCCTGGACATGATTGCTTATGTGCTGGGGTACAACACCAGTGAGCATGTGGATCAAACCATGCTAGTATTGCTGGCTGTTTACAGCCCAGGCCAACCCCCTGCCCGCAAATACAACTTTGCAAAGTTCATTGCTAATAAGATTCATGATCAGCTGAGCAAAGTGGACAGGCAGGGTGTCTTCAAGTACTCAGCCTATATTTATCATCTCTTCATGTATTATCAGACTGAGGCTTTTCCATGCTATATCAAAAAGCTGGATTATAGAGGGGAAAGAAGATCTGTCATCTTCTGGACCTCTGTCTATCACAATGTCACAAACTCACCCTATTCCTATTGTGAGTTTGTTGACCAATTTGTGTATCCAGTCTCTTGCCTATTAATGAGGTCCCCTCCTCCCAGAGTGTCAACAGAGATACAGAAGGCTCTGCAGCTTTCCAAAAAATGTAAAATAGGTGATTGGTACCTATATGAGGAACACACAGTCATCAGGGTCTATGGCTGTGAGCTCTGTCCTTTCAGACTCCCAAAGTATGTGCCCATGAGGATATTTGCCTTGGAATATTATAGGCAATTGATTCAGTCTGACCTCACCCATTTCCACAGCTCCAGGAAGAAGGCTCACCTCAAGTTCAAACACCAGTTGGGCCCATTCATCATGAATAAAAAAGAAGGATGGGAAGATGCTGACCTCATCCTCAAGGACAAATGTAAATTGTCATACAGTTTCCGGTGGGTCCCTTATGACCCTGAGGGCGTCATCACTGCAAGAAGAACCAAATACAGACTGTTAGGTTATAGGCATTGTCAATACCCACATATTGAGAAATATGCCAACCAGCAAGAATGGCTGCAGGGTACTTTAGTTGAAAAGCTAACTGAAGAAGAAGTAATGCTAAAGAATATGAAGGAGCTTGAAAAGACCTTTGACCTAGACTCTGTGCAGCAGGTACCCCTCAAACGGCCTCACTCAGCAGGAGAAGGGACCTCGGCCACAAGGACTGCACCACAGGCACCCTCTACATCAGCACCGGCAACAGACAAAGGCAAAGGCATAATGGGTGCAGAGGAGGAAACAGTGAAAGAAAAGTCTGCCCCTCAAACAGAGCAGCAAACAGAGCAGCAAAAAGAGCAGCAAGCAGAGCAGCAGCCAGAACAACAGCAAGGGCAAACTGTCCTACCACAAACTGGGCTGCCAGCAGCTCCAATAATGCAAACACCACCACCTCAAACTGAGCCATTGACTGCCCCAATTTTGCAGACCCCCGTACATGAAGAAAGGGGTACAAAACGAGATAGAGAAGAGTCCACTCCTCTTAGTGGATCCTCCCAGCAACCAGAAGCCAAAAGGCAAAGGCTGGACTCCCCAGAGGTGGAAGACATCACTGAAGAATTCCTTGACAGCTCAAGGAAAAACAGGGAGGACAGCCAGCGCACAGGAACAAGCTCCTTTCAGCAGGAGCAAGGACTGCAGCTTGGCTTAGAGGTGTCCTCCTCTTCCCAGCAGAGCAAGAAGCCCAAGAGCACTAAGGCTTCCTTCAAACAAATAAAAGCTCAGAATGAGCTGCTAAGGGCTGAGGTCTACAAGCAATTCATAGATGCAACACCAGCCCAGCAAGAAAGGCTAATGTCGGTATATGACATTCAGGAGGAAAAATTGCTCCTCAGCCACTTTAAGCCCAAAGGGCCGCAGCCTAAGTCAGCTGCAGATTTTGTGAAGACAAGGGTGGAGGTCCTAGCCAGAGATATACATCCCATGGACCAGATTGAACTCCATAAGCAATTTGGGGAGATGGTCTATGCAACCTTGGTGGAGAAGGCCACCATGGCACATGAGCTGAAAGAGTCCCTGAAAAACACCAATACACAGTTGGACTTTGAGAGAATGTCCTCTCTGGCCAAAGACAATAGAATAAAGTCAATGGAGGAGATCATCATTGATCTAGGACATGATCCTAGTGATCCAAAGGGTGTGAAGGCCCTAATGAAGAAGAAAGATGATGACCTCAATGCATTGAAGAAAAGATTGAAGCTGCAGCCCACAGAGCACCCTCAAACAGCAGAACTTCAAAAGAAAAAACAGGCTGAGGACCAACTAGACCTCCTAATGCAGCAAGACCAAAGGATCAGGGAATTGGAGAAAGAGCTGGAAGGAGCACTACAAGATAAACAGGGAGAATCCACTTCCCAAGCTCCTCCAACTACTTCAACAACAGCAACAACTTCAGGGGCAGCAGTGGCCCACACAACAGAAGCAACAGGAACAACAATAGCCCCAGAAGCCAGCAAAAGTGTAGAGGAATTGACCAAGGCCATCAAAGAAATGGAGCTCCAGGCCAATGAAATAAATAAGGCCAAGGAAAAATTGGCAGAACTGGATGCCAAGTATGACAAGTCGAAGGTTACTGTGGCTGAACAGGGCAGAGAGATAAAGGCCCTCAAGGATAAGATAAAGGCCTTAGAAAAAGAGCTGAATCTAGAAACAACCATGGCAGACATAAAAAGAATTCTATGGGCCAAAATAGGCCAATCCATCACTCAACAATGGAAATCAATAAAAACAATGCATGAACAGATGGACTTGTTGGGCCAAGCATAAATAGAAATTAATAAGGCCAAAACACTGCTGCAAAACAGACCAGAGCAGGCCAACAAAATGATAGACTTCCTGAACAGGTAGGAAAAGGAGGAACTGGCAGCCATAGGCATTCCCAACAGAACAGAGGCTGTCCTCACTGCCAAGAAGGTGCTAACTCTCAGGAGCTATGTGCAAACTGTGGAGAGGAAGTGCTATGAGATCACAACAGATGTGGAGGAATTCAAAGTTAAATTGGCAGTGCTGCAAGCAAAAGGCCTGCCCAGCCTCCTAACTGGTGCAGGAAAACTAGTCTCCCTGGATCAATTTGCCAACAGAATGGCAACATACATTGAGAATCAGATTACTGCATCTGGCAGTACATCTGAACAAACAGGACCTCCCTCAGGACAGAGCTTGTATGACAAATTGGAAGGCCTGTTCTTTATTGAGAATGAAGTGAATCATCTTTTTGAGACTCCTCCTAATTTCTACAGATATACAGAGGCCGATGAGACCTTGATAAAGATTAGGAGGCATCAAATGCCCAAAGAGGATTGGTGGCAAGCAATGCTTCAAATTCTGCCACGGTAGCTTCAGCTGTTCGGTCAGTGACAGCTCCAGGTCACTACAAGACAAACAGCTTGATAAAGTCAGCATTTAAAGCAGCTGAAATGTGACTCAGCACATAGACAACAACGGCTAGCCCAAAAGGTAAAAGAAATGCGCAAATTTTGACAGCGTACCCTCAGCCGACTCCAACTGCCACCAAGACAACAGGCTCTGACCATTTTTTGACAGCTAAGGCAACAAAAGTTATTACAGCATTAACTTTCTCAGCTGCTACACTCCAGCGGTTGGCATGCTATTAATGAAGCATTCACTATCCATTCAGATATTTTCTTATGTAAACTTTGTATATATACTCCCCTTAGTAACGCATAAGGGGTTGGTAATTTTTCACTCTAAGGCATGTACACTGTTTATCTTCAGAATTGTTTAATACAAAGAGCTAGATCAGCTCAGTGATTTCCTGGAACTATGGTGTCTTGCTGGTGATTCATGTGTTGATGCAGAATTCCTGTGCTGTCTGATGAAATAACAAGTTTTTTCCTTAATCTCTGTTCTTGTCTTTCTTATATTTATCAAATCATATCCATGTTACACTAAACTAGCAGTAAAGAAAAAGAATAGTGCAGGATTTGTTTACTACACCTTGTACTCAATTTTTACTGCTGTGAATGTTTGTCTGCAGAATTAACTGTGAACATGAATTCTTAATTGCTCATGTAGCTGTTAATTTTATATGTATGAATATTACCTAGAAATTCTCAAATGCTCCTAGGTCAATATTCTCTCTGTCTTTCTCTAGCAGTTTACTGTAAGATTCTTGAGTGCCTTGCATAAACTGGACACAACCCACCCAATCACTTTATGAAAGTTTATTTCTCAGACACTAACCTTGCTCTGCAGCATCACTACAACATCACATGGCACATCAAAACAGTTAAAGGACCATTGACTCCATTGCCCAATGACATACAACATTCTAATGAGAGCACATATATCTTGACTGAAACATTATCCAACCAAAGACAAAACAAGAGTTTGAACAACATAGCTAGCCTAAAATACTAACAAACAGAGACAAATTATAAAGAGAGAGCCCTCTCTGATTACAGTTTGGCTAGAAACTGTGGTCCAAAGATTGGTTAGTGGTTACCCCGGCCGTATTCCCTTGGGAGTCATAGGGAACAACCTGGGTGTTAACAACGGGGAAGGAAATTTCCTCCTTGCAGTGGTGCAAATGATGGTGGTGGTTCTAGATGGATGCACAGATAGAGAGGACGCACCCAAAGTAGGAGAGTTGTCCATCGTATGGATGAATTCCCGCACCAAGGAATGCCCAGCTCGAACTCGGAGTCGACTAAGAGCCTCCATTCTGACATAGATGCTGCCATGTGCCCAAGCCACTTCCCAAGCCACATTGATTCTCCGACCACCTCAGAATCCATAACGGCCCAACTAAACAATCTCCAACTCAGCATGGAAACTTTGAGGCAGCAGAGGTATGATGATAGGAATGAGTTGGTGGATTACATTAGTGACCTCCAACATAGGAAGAGTGAGCTCCTGGACTCCATATACGACCTTCGGAGGTAGCTATAACACACAAATTACCATATTCATGCTTTGGAGGCTTGGGTGGAATACATCGACTATCATACGCACAAGCGTGCTATGCTATTTTCTACTCCTCTAGTTTTTCCCCCAACCCACCCACTTAATGTTTTTTCCTAAGATATGTTTTTTGCTTCTTTTATATGGGAAATAATCAATGACACTAGTTGTCTTGGCCCTGTCACAGGCGTATTGTTGTTTAGAGAAAGGTCCATGCCAGCTCTTAAGCCTCTTACTTAGCCTTGTGTGGAAATATAGATGTATGTTGATGGGGTGATGCTAATGTATTTTTCTTTTGAAGCTATGATAATAAAATGAAGTTTTTCGACTGAAAAAAAAAAGGTTACCTATTTTATACTTTTCTTTGTAATGCTAATTGGATCATCATTTAACTTGTAGCACATTATGACATTAGATCAAAGGATAATAAGTAAAGCAGGAGAAACATAAAATCATAAAGATATGAAGACTATAATAGAGAAACACATCAACAAGTTAGCATACACATCATCACATAGGAACACCAGATATTAGGTGGAAAACCAAAATGGGAAAAGCCATCATTGTTGTTGTCTCTATCTTCTTCTCATTATGATAAATAAAATATTATTTTACATCTTGCATTTGTCCCAACTTCTACTAGTGTGTAGGCTCCTACTTGCTAGAGTCTACCACCTCCTATTGTTTATCTAACTACCACTGGAAGGAAGCCACCACTTCCTATTCAAATTTTTTGACAACCACTGGAAGGAATCTACCACTCCCTTACTGAAGGCTCCACCTTTTAGACTTCTTTTGTACCTCATTTTAGAATCTTTCACACTTGATCCATCCGCAACAAACTCAAATCCTGTAGGACATGTTTCATCCAATTTTCAATTTGGACCCACATGCAACATTATTTTTTAATCTCAACAACAAGATACCAAAACCTCTTTGTAATAAATCTATGATCAGAAATAAAATTGACTCAATAGACTAGAAATCCTAGCTCTACCATATACATCAATACTGTCAAATACTAATAACGATCATACACTCAATGAATTTGAGAAACAATATACCAAACCATACTCTTCGCTCACCCATGAGATCAAACCTTAGCAACATACTCATAGTAAAACCCTAACACATCAATAAAAAATCATTACAGACATGATCAAATATATGATAAACCCTAGTAGTATCAAATTCTCTACTCAAAATCCAATCTCAACATTGCTCATTAGATTAACATCTAAGATATATCAATCATCAAGCCTCACTAGGCCAATCTTCTCATCAACATTAATAACTAGTAGCAGCTATGACAAAACCTGTCTCAAAATCAAGCAATACTTAATGACAACAAACACCAATTGTGTCAACCTTCACAAAAATCATCACTCCATGCAATTCCAACAACATAAGCATGCCTCTAATAGATACAATCTTTGCATACACAACAATCCTCTCATAACATTACCATACATATCTTTGCATAATATGAACCTATTAATAATAAGTAGTAGCTAACTTAGGACTGCATAGTCATAGGCATCTAGCTACAACAAATAGTTAAGCAACCAAATATTTTGTCATATCAAGCTCAACTACTGAACTACATTCACTACATTAATGGCCAAAACATTGTAAGTCTTGCAATATTTTGCATTCACTCTCTTGATTCAATATTGTGTCACTAATGACTCTCAAACCCCCGTAAAAAGTACATTAGAGTGCATACATTGCAACATCTCTACCAATACAATCATTTCTTAACAATAATATCTCATCATATTTTGACTCTACAATAAGTGATCAGTAATAATCAATGTACCAAGTCATAATAGATATACATCATAGCTAGCGGCATATACATTAATGTGTAGATATCGCTCTATCTATAATTTAAATCAATGCTATAGCAACATACATAAATACTCTACACATAAAGAATCAATTCATGACTAGAGCATAATCATTACACTAGCATCACATAAATTCACTCTTCATCAAATCTATAATCATAAGTGTTGACTCAAATCACTATGCTAAAATCCTAACCTTCAATTCAAACAACAACTATTTCAATAGTGAGGAAAATACGACCGAACCATAAAGACAATGCATGGATTTAGTATTTTTACATCAAATTCATTCACTCATGCAATATAAATAATATAGAATACACATTGTCATATAAACTCAATACACAACCCTTATCATACTTTTTTGATTCACAATAGCTATGCCTTGATCTCTATATAAAAGAAATTATCCCTTAGTCCATGATCTCAAATCTCTGTCATTTCCCCACTACATATCATAAACCATTATGTCATTTGTGTACTATACTGAACTTTCCCTTTAGAAAACATTGTTAACTTAAAAATATTCTAATCTGCAATATGAGTGTTAGCACACAGTGTCCTCAATATTTTCCAGTTGTCCAATAAATCACATCAACAATCACAACTTAGTCTCTTCCATTTAATACTTCAAGGAAATTACACTATATATAGTTAAAAACATACTTTTTGGTTCTAAACTCAAGAACAATCTTCATATCAGCTCTTAATTGTACCATTACCTACTTGGCATCTCTGCACCATAATACAATGTTCAATCAATAACACTTTGCCTCTACATCAATGGCAATTGGCCCTTTGCATGCAATCTTCAACTACAACCACACTTGTCCATACACACTCATCACCCATCAAACAACAATCTTGGTCAATACTTTGATCCATCAATCTCAGAGCACATATGGACATTGACCTTCACATTTTTCAATTGCAACAATACTCCTATGGCAACCAAATCTTTGCCAAATATATTTCAGATTCAATTGGTCTACATCCATGCACCAATTAACAAAATAGCCAAACACCAGGTTAACATTCCTCAAATTGCATTTCCATTCTCGCTCCATACGAATCTTAATTCTAGATTGCATCCACACATGTTATAGGGCAATAAGAGATAAAGAAACACATTAATCACATGACTACTCGAAGCTCATATAGATCACCCTCGAGTACACATAGACTATCTGATCTCCTTGAGTATTTATACTTTCTTCATACCTCAATTACCTTGGGCATGTATCGTGGATTTTTTAATGGTTTCTATTGACCAATCAATTAGATCCTCAATCACATCATTACCTTGAGAAATTCGATGGTTTGGACTTTGGCTCTTTTATTTTCTTCACCTACAAGAATCATCGCAAGGATGACAATGTCTCCTAGAGAGGATCATCACAATGATATAATGAGCTCCAGGTGAGGATGTTGCAATCATCACTCTGTGTTATTTATCTTACGAGTGATGAGATGCTAACTTGAGGAATTATAGTTACTCTTCCCATAACTCTACCACACTTCTACTTCACCTTCCTCAGCACCTCCAAGGCCTGTCCATCCTCTGCAAAACATCATATCATCGAAAAACATCTAAGGGTAATTACAAGCTATACAAATTCCTCTGCAACTACAAAAGCATCATCAAAATACATCACCTATCAAGGCACCTCTACATCCTCCTACAAATCTTCTTCCAATAACCAAGAGTGTGATAAGACCATGATCCAAGTTGACATCAAGGCCAACAAACCAAACATAATTCCAGCACTCTTTTTTCCATCAATGTTTATTACAAAATCACTATTAGTGTGCCCAACTAAAAAATCATCATTACATAATGTGTTACTTTGTTGACCTTATAATATATTGTGGAATTATTTTACAAAGTTACCAATAAGATTCTTGGGAAGATGACATGGATATCAAAATTAAGCTAGGTCAAAACACAATTTATTGGCTTGTTTTTATGATATACATGAGGTTTCCAAAAATCCCTTTAAGAAAAGTAGCATAAAATTTCAATTATTTATCCTCCTTAATTTATTAACTCTTGTTATAGGTGTGGTTGTTGGCTTATAATTCAACATATGAAACCTATTTAGTACATCTCTTGCATATTTCCATTGACAATTGAAAATTCCTTTTGGAGCTTGCTCAAAATCTCTGTCGAGAAAATAATTTATGAAGACCAAATGATTCATTTTAAATGTTTTATTCATTGCATATTTAAGATTATCATGTAAGAGGTTACTTGTATAGATCAGGTCATTCAAAAAAAAGAACTATTAAAACTTTTTTTTCCTAATTTGTATTTATATTAAAGATGGGTTTATTCTTGCTTGTCTTGAACCTATTATCAACCAAAAAGGAATCTACTATGTTGTACCAAGCTATGGGAGGTTGCTTCAATACATCTAATTCCATCTTCAACCCATATACTTTATCTTCTTGTCCCTTAATGTTGTAACTAGGTGTCTGCTCAATATAAATTTCTTCTTCAAGAATGACATTTAGAAAGGATAATTTAGCATCTATTTCATAAAATATCCACATATTCTAAGTTGCAAATGCTAAAACAACTGTTACAATGTATACACTAGCTATAGGTGTAAAGGTTTCTCCATAATCTATAGCTAGCTATCATGCACAACCTCTAAAAGATAGCTTTTCTTTTTTACTTTTAATTTCACATTTATGATTATATTTTTTCTTCTATGCTCTTTTGATACTAATGTTGTCCTTTCCTTGTCTTCAAAACACATGATTGACATGTAAACAATGAAAAGTTTGAGAAAAAATTCAAATCAACATGTTAATCATAAATCTAATTAAACTTGTTGTCTTCTTAGAGTCTTGATGATATAATTATTAGATCTGATTGATTTCAATGAAGCTAGGAGTTTCCTATCTACTTTTCTTGATGAATCTACTTAAACTTGAATTCTTGCAGTCTGTGTTGGAGACCCTTAGATGGGTTATTGAGTTTGTGTATCATGATGTCTTGCATGCTTAATTGGCTCTTCTACAACAACTTATCCATATAGAATTGATGCTCCAATATTCATAAATATTTATCCACTTTCATCTCAAGATTCATATTCTTTGAACTATGCATATTTACTAATTGTAAACATCATTTTAATTGGATTGCAATACGTATTCTTTGGGCTGCTCATTGTAAAATATGAAAATACACAACTCACCTATGTTATTTATCTTTCTTCTTAGTTTTTCTGGTATGTTAGGATATGCTAAACATTTAAACATCTTATAATATGATAAAATGCAGTTCATAGGAATAAAAATATTGTTCTTAAGAGAATAGAGGTCTATATCCTCTTCATGGTATACTATTTTTGATGTTTATTGAATGAGCAAGGTCGGTTTACTTTTGACCATGCTACATTTGTTCTCCTTTTCTTTTCTAGACACATTTTGCATAAGCCTCTTATGGCACTATAATTTTTAGGCTTGTAGAAGAGTTGTTAAACACATACACAAAAGCAAAACTATTTCACCCAAAACACTTTGCATAATTATTTTGATTTTAATAAAATACTCACCATGTTCAGAATTGTTCAACTCTTCCTTCTTGCTACACCATTTTGTTGTGATCTGTAACTAATTGTAAATTGCCTCTTGATTCTAAAATATTTACATTGTATTGTAAACTAATTGAAATCATATTGTTTTGCATTCATATCTTTCGATTGCAATATATTGACCACTTTCCTTTTCAACCAAGGATTTAGACTCCTTAAAATTGCCAAAAATTTCAAATTTTAGTTTCAAGAAATATACCCATTTTTTTTACTTAAATCATAAAAAAATATCTTAAAATACTAAGGATTACATCATATCCATTAACTCCAACAATTTGTTTTCCATGTAACATGGATGATTTGAAAAGTTAACCATTTTCTTTTCAGACAATAAATAGCTCTCATAAGAGATGTTTGGTTTATTTATGATTGGTATGCGTTTAATCAATTTCTTTTACAACAAATTTTGTCCTCTATATTGCAATTGATTAAATATAATGTCAAAGCAATGACTCATTGATATTTTTTTACATTATGGGAAAATGAAATTTTATTTGGTGGTAATTATTATATTTAAATGATACATTGTTGTGGATAAAATAATAGATAAAATAATAAAATAAGATTTATAAACTTTTAAAGAAAAAGAAAAGTTTTTTTTTGGCTTATGTCTTTATAAGTTCACTCATGCATACTTTTGAATAGATCTATCTTAAAAAATGAAAATACATTCAAAAAGTGTGTTCCCAGCCAGTACTCTTATTGATACTTCTAATCACATCCACATAGAAAAAAGTGAAAATACATTGAAAACAAAAGGTTGTGTATTTTCAATTTTTTCGAATATGGATTTGCTCAGTACTCTTATGGATACTTCTAATCACATCCACATATAAAAAAGTGAAAATACATTGAAAACAAAAGGTTGTGTATTTTCAATTTTTTCCAAATGCTCAGAAGTATGCAGAGTGGGTACTGGTTAGATGTGGAATTTAAATAGATATATTTTTTTATTGATTTAATCAGATGTAGAGTGGGTACTCACTGGATATTGAATTCAATTCTAAATCCAATGTGTATCTACCTTAACATTTAAGTGAACTTATACAAAAAAATAAACTGAAAATACAATTAAGAAAAAAAAAGGTTCTCTTATTTTCATTCCAAAATATTTACCCCTAGGAATGACATCATCATCTTGAATCTTATTGGTTCTTTTAAAGTTAATTTTGTTAGTAAATTTTCTCGAAACACATTTTAACTTCAAATTTTCTAATTGGTAAGTGTTTAAAAATTAACTAATGTCTATAATTTTAATAACATAAAAGCTTAACAAATTTCATTTTTTTATACCTGGATAGACACTTTTTCATGTGTACCATAATTAATTGAAATAGAAATTATCTAATGCCTATAATTTTGGTGACGTAAAAGCTCAACTAATGTTTGTAATTTTTACTTTGTTTATATCTTGATAGACGCTCTTTGATGTGTACCATAATTACTTGAAATAGTTTTTCTATGCCTTGATAAACACTCTTTGATGTGTACCATAATTACTTGAAATAGAAATTAACTAATGTCTGTAATTTTGGTGACATAAAAGTTCAACTAATGTCTGTAATTTTGGTAACATAAAAACTCAACAATTTTTATTTTGTTTATACCATTCTCTGTAATGTGTACCATAATTACTTGAAATAATTTTGATACTACAACTTGTATGAAATTGATTTATTTTTAAAATAAGTTATAATGATTTTATTATTATTATTATTATTATTTTTTATTTTTTTAATATTTAACCCTCTACCTTACAGGAGGTCCTATAAGATAGAGAAACACGAAGTTCATGATCTTAATTGATTTAAACTTATAATTTTTTAACTAATCAAAATTAATACTTCAATCTCAAGTTGGACTACTATCTAGAAGCCATCAAATAGCATATTGCAATCTCAGTTATCAACATGTGCAGTTTCTTCTAGAAAACACCAAAATATGCTTTGAACGAGTAAATAGTAAAATACTGGAGTTAAAGTGTTCCGAAGCTAAATGCTTGCATTATCGTTAACGTTCTGCTGACAATTTAAACGATGAAGCCCGTTCATCCACCATTCGCTGGACTTCAGTTCCGTCGATCAAGCGATAATTATTTTACATAGCATTCAAAAATGGATTTCACCGATAGATTACTTTCCCTTATAACAATACATTCGCATCAATGCCCAAATTCCGTGAGGTGGAGGAGTTGCCCTAAAAGTTATAGAAATTTCAGTTATAGTAGAGCAGTTGCCTTAAAGTTATGGAAATTTCAGTCATATTTAGAGAAAATCTGGCAAAGATTTTTGTAAATCCAAGCTATAGTTGTTAAACTTCAAAATTTTAGTTGTCCGAGATGTTTTTGATGGTGCTGAATCCACTTCCACCATCAAAAACACCATTTGAACACTGCCTCTATAAGATTTTTTTAATTTTTTTTGCCCAGATTCCAGCTGCTTTTGGCCGTTATAGAAATTTCAGTCATAGCAGAACAGTTGCCCTAAAAGTTATGGAAATTTCAGTCATATTTAGAGAAAATCTGGCAAAGATTTTTGTAAATCCAAGCTATAGTTGTTAAACTTCAAAATTTTAGTTGTCCGAGATGTTTTTGATGGTGCTGAATCCACTTCCACCATCAAAAACACCATTTGAACACTGCCTCTATAAGATTTTTTGAATTTTTTTTGCCCAGATTCCAGATACTTTTGGCCGTCCGAGCAATTCCTCCACCTCGTTAAACGACTCCTCCAAACTCTGAAACTGTCAAATCCATATCTACAACATTACAGTGACCCTTATTCCACATATATTCTATCTAGGACTCTCATCTAAAATTTCTGAGATATCAATCAGTGATACAAATCAAAACCATACTGTCGTACAACCGTATGGTTGTATCTCCTTTTCTATAGCATCACAAAAATAAAACTAGTCGTAGGTTGAAAACACTTAAATAAACTGTTTATGTAAAAGATCCTACTAATACCACTTACAATAGTCCTAGAATCCTGATTAAAAGCAACAAAATAAATGACACTTCGCTTTTTTTTAGCAACTCCTCTTTTGGATAGTATGTCCCCAATATGGTACTGGTCCCCGTAAAAGTGTCTGAAAGAGATATGTTGAAAGAATCTCTTCGGAGTACAAATAAGAGTCATCCAATTTTATAAAGGAGGTGGGGTGAAAATGAGAGTGCTCTTTAACTTAATGTTACTTTTGGAGTCCCCGAAAACTGTAAATTTTTTATACTAAGCTATTGTCACATATGAGGATGCCCCAAAGGGCGATGATTTCATGCCAACTATTAGTGCCCTTTCCACCTTCCTACCAGAAATTGTAATAGCATATAGGCTGGATAACAATTAATGCTCCACATCCACATAGTTTATTTGTGCTGATGCCATCCAAAAACCAAGTGGGAACTTTTTCTACACATCACACTTTTTAACCCTTTTCATTTTCTGTGTTTTTTCTTAAACCCAATTTGGAAAAATACGCCACTATCTTCAACACAATGTTCTTTACATCAGCAATTGTGTGTTTAAAAATCCTTCTATTCCTACTTCACCAAATACCCCAATGATGTAAAAAGGAAAAGTGCAATATTGCTTATGTGTCTCAAAGTAGTGTTGAAGACAATTCTCCAAAGAGTTGGTGAACCAAGTAGCAGCAATCCATTAAGTGTGCAAGACTTCGGTCCAACCCTCAGTGGCAAATGGACACACCAAAAACAAGTGTTGAACGTCCTCTGAATTTTGCATACTAAGAGGACATATGCCATGACCAATAAAACCCTTGCAAACAAGATTTTCTAAGTTAAGAATTTTGTTAAGTAAGGACAACCATCCAAAACATTTGAGTTTTTGAGGAAACTCACATAACCAAGACTTTTGAAACCAAATGTAGTCTTCAAATATACTCAAAGTCTTGGAAATAGATTTGTAAATCTCTTTGACAACAGTTTGTCTCTTGTAAGTCTGGCCATCCTAATTCATCCTATCCATGCTGCACTAATTTACAAAATTTATTGTTCCCGTTCAACTACTAGAATATTAGATAGTTGAATTTCTTCTTCCTTAAGCCAGGACTGAAAAACGTTAGGAAAATACGAATAAGTAGCAATATGTGAGATGGAGAATATACCTCTACCATGGAAATGATGGAGGAGAGGATAAGGAAAATCTTGATAAGTAGGAATATGTGAGGTGTAGGCTTAGTCTCATAAGGTTTGTTCTTTAGTCAATTTAGGTTTATTGGATGCATATATACATGATCCCTATGAGATTCATACATAAAATTTACACTATCATGGCAAGATTTTTGTGAAACAATTGCAATGAAATAGGGAGACTTCATCTGTTGTGATTGTCATCTATTTCCAAAGTCGTGGATGAGGGGGGTTGGTTATAATGGATACACTCTCTTTTAATAGGGCATTGATATGTAAGAGTGTATGGAGAGGGTTTACTGGTAGGGGCATCTAGTCACAAATCATTAGAGGCAAGTACATGGACTATAATGACTTTGATATGTGTATCAATGATGGAGCACCACATAAATAAGTTACTTACTACATCTGGCGTAGCATAATGCCAATCAAACATGGGCTATTTGAGGGTCTCTATTTGGAAGTTGGGATGGTACACAAGTTGAAGTTCACTTGAATGCCATCAAAGATATACAAGGAAATCACACATTATTTGTTACTCTAATAGGAAGTTGTGTAAATGTGTTAGAAAACCTGCACAAATGAAACTAGCTAGTAAAGGTTGAACACACGGCTTTGCAGAGCAAAAGCACTAAAAGAAATTCGAAAGAACAAAAAGAATTATATTTGTTCAGAAAATAGATTATAATGCTCATGATACAGCTTTACTGGGTGAAGATCCCAAGGTAATGCACCATAGTGGTGATCAATGAGAGTACTAGACACCTACAACAAGTTTCAGAGAGAACTAGTTAGTTGCAGAGTGAAAGGAGGAGCAAATCTGGGAGTAAATCATGCAGAAAGGATCTCGCATGTAGTCCCATGCATGCATCGACAGTCAAAGGCACCAATCTAGTGAAGATTCCAATGTTGAAACCTTGCATGTCAGTGAATGCTCTAACTAAGTGTTTGCATGTGCTAGTAATGAAGGTCCTAGGCGTGTAGTACCTTCAACACCCCCCCTGAACACCACTATGGGGAAAATAGAAAATGGGCCCTAGCAGCTAAGGCCAAAGGTCACCCAAAATATAGTGCAACTTGTACTAAAATTGAGGAAAAAGGGAACCCCTCCCCCTCAAAATACAATGTAATCAAAAGAAAAGAGGAAGAAAATACCATTTCTAAGCAACTATGTCCTTCACTCCAAGACAATTGCGGAGAGAGTGAAACTTTTGCTCAGTGAATGTCTTGGTGAAGATGTCTGCAGTTGTTCTACTAAAGGATAGAACTATGAATCAATGACCTGATCATGTTCTAAGTCTCCGATGTAGTGCATATGGATCTCTATATGCTTCATCTGTTGTTGTTGTACTAGATCTCTGCAAAATTTGAGAGTTCTCTGGTTGTCACACCAAATGACAGTGGGCTGGTGGAATTGGACGCCCAACTCAGTGAGAAGGTGTTGTAGCCACAGAGCCTGAATGGTGATGTTGACTACTCCTCTGTACTCGGCCTTAGTTGAAGAGAGAGCAATAGAAACCTTCTTCTTTCTCACCCAACCGATAGGGCCAGACCCTAGACTAAGTGAATATTCGGAGGTGGACTTGCGATCAATGTTGTCGCTTGCCCAATCAAAATCTGTGAAGCCAAGGAGATTCAATGCAGTGCCTATTACATAGTGAATCCAAAAGGTGATGGTGCCCAACGCATATCAGAGGATGCGCTTCGTAGCTTTCCAGTGTAGCCCATGCAGCTCCTGCATGTATCTAAAAACTACCCCTACTACATATAAGAGATCTGGTCTGAAGTGGGTGAGGTACAGTAAGCTCCCCACTAGCTGTCGGTAGAGAGTAATGTCAACTAATGGAGTGTCACATCCATCCTCAAGGCAAACCCCAGATAGAAAAGGAGTTGGTGTTGGCTTGTAGTCAGTCATGTGAAATCTCTCGAGGAGATCCCCTGCATACTTAGCTTGAGAGAGTTTGATTCCTGTGGCATCCTAGCTGATCTCAAGACCAGGAAATAAGTGTAATGGACCCATGTTCGTCATCAAGAACTTATCATGCAAGGTCCTCTTGAATGCAGTAATGGCTGAAGCCGAGCTGTGAGTGATAAGGGGGTCATACACATACAAAACTAAGATAAGAAGAGAGTGATGTGTCATGAGCATGTAAACATTTGGATCAGACTTACATCTTTCGAACTTTTATGATAAGAGAAAAGAATTCATCTTCGCATACAAAGCTCTCGAGGCCTACTTAAGGTTGTAGAGAGACTTCTTCAGCCTGCAGACCAATGATGAATCTTGAATGAAACCATGTTGCTACTCCATGTAGATCTCCTCAGATAGGTCTCCATGAAGAAAGGCATTCTTCACATCCATTTGATGTACTTCCCACCCCTGGGCAGCCGCAGTTGCAAGTGCAAGGCGTATGGAATCCATTTTGCTACTAGAGAAAAGGTCTCATCATAATCAATGCCATGCACTTGCTGGAAGCCTTTGGCTACTAGCCTAACTTTTTTTCTAGTGATTTTTACATCTGCAACAGTCTTGGTCCTGTAGACCCATTTCCATTGGACAAGTTTCCTTCCTGAGGGAAGGGGGACCAGATCCGAGGTCTGGTTCTCGAGGAGGGATTTGTAATCCTCCTCCATGGTGGACTCCCAAGAGGGATGCCTAGCAGCCTCAGCATAAGACTGCAGATAAGAAGACTGAACCAAATGACCATTCCGAGATGGCATTTGTTCAGTGGCAGTGAGGGCAGGAGGAGGCTCAATAAACTCTAAGCTAGTCCTCCGCGGATCAGAATTATCCCCCACAAGGCCATTTCTAGCAGCTGGGTGGTGTTGTGCATATCTCTCACTTAAGCTCCTTGTTCTCTGATTTATGACATGGGAAGTTGATTCACTGCTGGAAGCCTGATCTGGGCTTGGATGTGGATCATCATATGAATGCACTAGATTTGTATTTGAAGACTTTGTCTCTGCATCTTCATGCTCTACCTTGGCTTATACATACTCTATATCTGCATCTGAGTGTATTCAGTCATCATCTCGGTCATGTGGTAGATAAAAGGTGTCTACATGCGGCAATTGAGGTGCATGCGAGAGACTTTCCTCAAATTGGACACTTCTCTCAATGATGAGCCTGTCTGTAGAGGAAATCAGGAGTCAATATCTCTTCACACCATCAAGGTATCCAACAAAGATGCACTCAATTCTCTATGGATCAAGAGCTTTCATCTTTTCAGAGGGGATCCTATCCCATGCTCGGGAGCCGAAAACACAGAAGTGGGTGACCTCTAATTTAGTGCCGCTCTAGGCCTCAAAGGGGGTATAATCCTTGACATATCTATGAGGAGTTCTGTTCTAGATGTAGTTAGCATAATTAAGTGCTTCAGCCCATATAGCTTATGAGGTAGTGACTTAGCATGCAGCATGCAGGAAGCCATCTCTTTGAGAGATCGGTTCTTTCTCTCAGCAACTTCGTTTTGCTGCGGAATGTATGGAACTATGTGCTGCAACTATATGTCGGACTCAAGGCAAAGGTTTTGAAGTGCTATGTTAACACATTCCCCCCCATTCTCTGTATGGAGGGCTTTGATCTTTCTCTTTGACTGTGTCTCAACTAGTGCTTTGAAATCTTCAAAGTGCGCAAAAACTTCAGATTTGGCCCTGAGAAGACACACCCAAGTATACCGTGAGAAATCATCAATAAATGTAAGCACATACCTTGCTTTGCTGATGGGAGGATGAGGAAGGGGCCCCATGAAATCACTATGGATCAGATCTAGAGGAGAGGATGCCTTGTGAGTCTTTCCGGTGTCAAACTTTTCTCTAGGATGTTTGCCAAGGACACACCCTTCACAAACTCCTTTGGAGAAACTGATATTTGGAAAGCCTTCCACCATATCATGCTTGCTTAACTACTGCATATACTTGTACTTTAAGTGAACAAACCTCTCGTGCCAAAGCCTACTACTATCATTAGCATGTGTAAGCAATAAGGTGGACTCAGATTCAATAAATTCAGAAAATATATACAATATAGCTCCATTGTTTACCTCACCGGTTGCAATTTTGGAGCTACTATGTAGGTCACATATGTTCACTGCGTCTGGAGAGAATTCCACTCTCTTTCCCATGCCGGAATGAGTGATCTGATAAACTGAAATTAGGTTTATTGAATGTTTGGAACATGAAGCACATCTTCAAAGCTTCTTTGTAAAAGTTCCACTTTACCTTTTCCGATGACCTCAATAGGTGAGTCATCTCCCTTGAGGATGGGAGGTCCTTTGCATGCATACAAAGAGGAATATACTTCCTTTGCAGCAACCATATGATGTAATGCACCAGAATCTATAATCCATGCATCAGGGAAAGAGTTAATCGCAACTAAAGCATGAAAATTGTTCCCTTTCCCGTGTGGCGGATCCTCAGTTTTCTTCTTGGCGCCCTAAGGGATGTGATCTCCAAGGTTGTGCTTATGAAGAATTTCTGCCATTTGGTCAATTAGTTTATTCGAAATCCTCAGTGACAATAGGTGCATTTGTCTCCTTTCTTCCCTTTCTCATTTCTAAAGCCAAAGGAGTCATTGAAGGGCTTGGTGTACCCTTCCTTATTTGGATGGGAATGCACTTTTCCCTTGTCTTTTTGCTGCTTATTTTTCTGATTTGAATCATATCTGTGATTTTTATTATGTCTTCCATCATGCACAACAAGTGCATGCACTTTTGGAGGTTTGATTTTCCCCATGCCAATGAGTTTATTTTGCTCAAAAATCGAGGGACTCCATGAACTCTTTGAGAGAAGGCATAGTGTAGGATTTACCTATTGCGAACCATACTGAATGAAATGTAGACACAAAGATGGATTATTCTGGTCCGAGCTTTGACATAATAGAGATAACTTGGCGACTCTCCTCCTTGGATTTGTCAATTCCACAACCCTTGAGTTACAACAGTAGCTCATTATATTTGGTGAAGAAGTATTGAATTATGTCATAGTTTCGTGGATCCAATTAGAGCAACTGCACTTCGAGAAGATGTCATTTCATCTCATTCTATTTCCCATAGAGTTCTTCAACCATTTTCCAAATATCATTGGGAGTACTGCAGGGAGATAGATGAAACTGCAACTCTGGGGAGATGCACATGCATATGGATCCGTGGACCTCATCCATACGGTTGAAGTGCTTGGATTGCTCTATGGCTGAAGTGCATTCCACTTCTGCAACCATGGTAATCCTGTACAACCCTTTCTAACGAAGGTATCGAGCCATTTGGTCCTTCCATTCGTGACAGTTGTACAATGTTAGGATTGATGCATTTTTCTATCGATCTTCGATCTCCAAGCTGTAATACCTGCAAAATAAAGTATTGGTGCACCTTTTTTTTTCTATCAACCTGTGGGCTCTGATACCATGTAAATGTATTAGAAAACTTGCATAGATGAATCTAGCTAGTAAAGGTTGAACACACAGCTTTACAGAGAAAAAACACTAAAAGAAAGTCGAAAGAACAAAAATAATTATATTTATTCAGAAAATATTTTACAATGCTCACGATATAGCTTTATTGGGTGAAGATCCCAAGGTAATGCACCATAGTGGTGATCAATGAGATGACTCGACACCTACAACGAGTTTTGGAGAGAACTAGCGAGTTGCAGAGTGAAAGGAGGAGAAAATCAGGGAGTAAATCATGCAGAAAGGATCTTGCATGGACAATCAAAGGCGCCAATCTGGTGAAGATTCCAATGTTGAAGCTTGCATGTCTGTGAATGCTCTAACTACATGTTCACATATGCCAGTGATGAAGGTCCTAGGTGTGTATTACCTCCAACAAATTGGAGATGGTACACAAGTTGAAGTTCACATGAATGCCATCAAAGGTATACAAGGAAATCACACATTATTTGTTCCTCTCTTTTATCCATATCTGCAATCTCTTAGTAGCTGTAGCTCTTAAACCTTATTTGATTTCGTGAGATTTGAACCCGGCTCTCAATGATGACCAAAACACAGAGCAAACAAAAAAAGCAGACATGATAGGAAACCCTACAGTCTAACCCTCATATTCTTTCCTTTGGGCCGACTTTGGAACTCTCGATTTGTAGTTGTTTTTCCCTTGAGAAACAGCTACGCTCTCTAATTTAACCTCGCACTGTGACCACGATGTTGGAAGCAGGGGCCGAACAAATGCTCTAGCCTTTAATGATTCACCTGGAAAAGAAGACCCAGTTAGAGAGATTAACATAGGACTTGGCCTCTAAAAGCTCCAATTTTGTTTCAATCATAAAAATCCCCCACATTGAAAAACAACTACAGATTGGAAGGAATAGAATAAGAACGCCATCTAGAAGTCTACGTGTAATTCTACCTCTCCAGCTCTACCGCCACTACAAGGAATATAGTAATTGTGTTGTACAGTAGAGTGTTGGGGAAATTAAGACCGGTGAAATATTTTGGAAATTCCTGAAAAGTCTCCAATGTCCCGAAATTTCAGAAGTGCCTCAATTATACTACCTACCCATGGCTACCAGCGTATCACCACAACGACTGACATATTAATTGTACAGTGGACGCTTGGAAATTATGGAATGGTCTCAAGAGTCCCCCAAAAGTACCTAAGACAAAGATTAATACAAAATATCTATGCAAGCATGCATCGTCAAAGCGGTAAATTAAAACAGGAATGAAAATGGAACTCCAATGTTTTCTCTGAGATCCCAAACCCAGAGGTACGAGCAACCTATTCACCAACGACATATTCATGCAAGATTTCGTAGCTTTAAATTTTAAAATATCAAAAGAATGTCCATTTTTTCTCATTAGGGGACCCATACAAACAATGCGGTGCAGTTGGTTCTAAGCATTCCCCATGTTAGATTGATCGTCAAGTAATACTCAAGCTTCTACAAGTGGTTGACTGTTGACTAATATTAAAACTGTTTTGGCTATTTCGTGCATTGTCGTTTCTTTTGTGGAAATCCCAGTCAATACTTTGTTCAGTTTACTTTAATTTAAAATAATAATGATAAAAAATAATTGTAGCGTTAATAAAGTAATAATAATAATAAATAATTATATTTGTATAAAAATAATAAGTTGTTTTTAGTGCGATTTTTTTGGAAGTTTTCCAAGTCGGTTTTTCCTGTCTAGTTTCTCTAAAATCTGGTAGGAATTTATTGAAATCACAAGCTTGATGGGTAACTCTTGCACAATTGAAGTTCTTTAGGGGTTTTTGAGGTTGTTGAATCCATATATATAATCAAAAAACTAGTGTAAATAACACAAATCAAGATTTCACCTTAAATTTTTCTGTCAAATTCTGGTGCCGGAAAATTCAAAAATTAACACTAAAAACAACTCCTAAAAATAATAGAAATAAATAAGTTTTGTTGTACACAGGTGTATATTAGAATAATCTAGAAATTGAAATGTGATACGTTTGTTGAGTTGTCTTCTTAGCTGTCAGGTCTAAGTGAGTTACGAGGTGTTTTTCTAGAAGTTGTTGTTTTCTAATGTAAGTGAGTTGTGGATGAGTTAGAGACTTTATCTTCCATGTTGTTATACCAATTGAGTCTATTGATCCCATCATTAT
Source organism: Pinus tabuliformis (assembly GCA_031772625.1). Lineage (NCBI taxonomy): Eukaryota > Viridiplantae > Streptophyta > Pinopsida > Pinales > Pinaceae > Pinus > Pinus tabuliformis. The sequence continues at coordinate 1,424,647,541 of CM062820.1, read as the reverse complement.
ATAATGGGATACATTATGATGTATGGTGTGAGCAAGTGTAAGTGGGCTTAAGCCTAAATTAATAAAAGTGTTTTGCCATGTTAAACTCTGTGTTTCCTAATATGGTATTAAAGCCGAAAGGCTGAGATTTGAGAGGAAAGATTTGGGTTGTTCAAATCTAGATCTAGATTGTTAATGAGAGTTTTGAGGCCATCGGTGAAATTCCATGTTGTGGCCATCGTGGAGCTAAGCCTAGCAGGGTGTTATTGCAAGAGGATCGAGATCTCCCTGCATAGAGATCGATTGTGATATGGGAGGTCATGAAGCTATGTCATTCTTGTTTTGCATATCTGCAGGTGGTTGTTGTCATTTCTTTATGTGGAGAATCTAAGCATTGTGTTATGCCACCAGTAGGAGTGTGCACTGAAGGAAAAATAAATAGTTGGTTTTATGGTGTTTTTGTCCTTGCAAAAAAAACCCTAAAATTTTTGCATACAATCAAATTTTGGAGCCTTCTATGGATCTTACGATCGGTCATTCCATAGTCACTTCTTTGTGAGCTTATGATTTTTGAGATCCCTCTTGGATTGAAAGTGTTGAAGTCACTTGCTCACACATGCTCAGTCTGTAACAAGTGCATGAGCACATTCTCTTACAAAAGCTTGGACATGCATAACACTTTCTTATAAAGATTGTGCCTGTGCTATGTCCAATCTATGTCAACAATCATTGTGCATTGACAACGATAGTTTCTCATATTCTTGTTGTGTTTTTACTTCTACTCGGGTGAGTTTTGAAAATTTTCGCTTATGTGCACTTTTGGTTTTGAAGGTATTATTTTCATGTTCATTGTTGTCACTTTTCCTTTATTTCCCTTTAATTAGTGTCATTTTCATGTTATCTTGGCCTTGACATGTGTTGTCTTCATTGGCGTTCGCATATTGCAAGTGTCGTTCACACTTGTATCTTCAGATATAGCAAGTGTCCTCTTCTAGCATGGGAATTGTCGCTTATCATACAAAGTGGATTTTTGGTTTTTTTCAAGGAGAAATATTTGTGATAATGTGTTGTTCTTATCATGTATGCATGTTTCACACTCATTTCCAAAGTTTCACGCATTGTTGCACAAGTGTCGTCATTATCATCACAAAGTCTATCTTTAGTGTCACACTGGTCATAAGTTTTCGTAAATGTTGTTGCACTAAGGGAAGTATGTCTCCATATGTTCTGGATGATCTACATTTTCTAGCTAATAGTCTAAGTGTGTTATCACAGTTAATTTCTATCATTGTTCACATCAGTTTCATTGGTCCCACACTTAGCCAAATTTCAGAAGTTACCGAAAACCTGGCCTCATCCAACCCTCGTGAAATGCATATTGTGCAGTCTCAGTTGTCAAGAAGAAATACTGTCTCATGGCACTATGGAATACACAGTCTCTATGTCCCAAAACTGTGCATTTCGCAACCTCAGGGCTCTGGCCCAAGCCCTGCCTCCCAGAACTGTGCAATCCTTCTCTCAAAGCCAATTAGAACTACGCATTTCATAGTCTCAAGAGATGATAAATTGTGTAATTAACTAGTCTCCTATGTGTTCCATAATTGTGTATTTGGATGAACCATCACCAAACCCCTCAACCTAGCTTACTAAGCTCCAAAATTGCGCAATCTTCTTCCTCAGTCCAGCCTAAACTGTGCACTGCACAATATCAAAACTCAAGATCCGCTCCTAACTACCTGAGTTGTGCAACACCACAATTACTGAGCCTTCCCCTTGGCCCACCAATGGTTCTGGCTCAGTCAGCGAATCATCATGCAACATCTTATACTAGAGTTTTATCGGACTCATGTTGTCTTTCCATGAGTGGATTACAGACATAAGAACTCCACCATGTTATGGAAAGATGATAAAGAAGGATATGGAGAAGGAAGACATTATAGATGACACCTAAGGAGCCGAGGAAAAAGGATGATCATGAGCAAATAATATGAAGGAACACTGGAGTATGACCAGGACCGCATGAAGACTCCATCTGATTTACAACTCTTTGGAGGATAGATATGTAAAACAAAGAACATCTCTCATGAAGTTGAAGTATTAAATGCACCTCTTATTGAAGGCTCGAAGAAAGAAGAAGCAAGAAGGAAAACTTACCACTGCTACATCATTATGTCTTCAATGTCATGTATTGTCGTAAAAATTGAAAACCATTTCATGTGTTTTTCTCTAATTGTTTTGCTCCCTTTTCCAGGACACGAAAGATGTCCTTTTTTCAAATGTTGGCTATCACACAATGTGTAAAATTCTATTCTAATGGTTTCAATGGTTTTATTTGTGCATATGATTTTTTCTAACCATGTAAACACCTATCACACTCATTCATAATTTTTTGAGCACTTTCCCACAAGTGTCGTCACAGTCATCGCAAAGTGTATCTTAAGTGTCGCACTTGTTGTAACTGTTCATAAGTGTGTCACACGGAGGGAAATATATTGTTCATGTATCATGGGTGACATATATTTTTGTTTCGTCAAGTTATCTAACTGTGAGATCATAATCGAAGTCTTGTCACTGAGCACATCAGTCTCACCAGTCCCACACTTAGCCATTTTCAAATACAATTCCCAAACAAGAAACCTGGATTCACTCGACCTCCCTAGATTATGCACTGTATAGTTCCATACCTCTACTTGTGACCTCCCCCTTAGCACTGTGCAATGCATAGCTCCTGCTTCCTATGATTGGTCCACTGCACAGTTTTTGTGCTCAAGGCCTGACCATGACCTCTAGGATCACGAAAACATTTCTCCTTGCTTGGCCCCAACTGTGCACTGTGCAAGCACAAGCGTCAAGCCGATTCCCTGATCCTTTTAACCACACAGTTTCTCAGTAGCGCAATCTTCCTTTCCTCTCAAAATTATGCAGTATGTCCTCTCAGTCTCCATCCTCTCACCCTGCCTCATTGACCCCCACGACTACACAACTTTTCCCTCAATCTAGCCTGAACTGCACACTACATAGTCCCAGTGCTCAAGCCTCTCCCTTGGCTTCCTGAATTGCATAGTTGCGCAATAACTAAGCACTCTCTCCTGACCTATCACCTTGTTCTAGCTTAGTTAACAAGATCCAAATGCACTATCTTAGACTAGGGGTTTTTTAGATCGATGTCTTCTTGTCATGAGTGAACTGGAGATGTAGGTACTCTCTATCACCATGATAGGATGATGAGGCAGGAGATGTAGAAGGGAAGCATATTGAAATACATCTTTGCAGATGGACATGCAAGCTGATCAATTGAGGTAAAGAAAATGGACACCAATTTGCAACCATAACTCAAGACTTGGGATCATTGAGTATCCCTTATCACCAAGCCATGAGGAGGTGGAAGACAAAAGAATTCTCAAGCATATATCACACACACAACAACAACAATGACTTGACACAAACACAATAGTCGCCTGACACTGCACATAATCAAGAAGTCCATGTGAGCAATGTCTTGTCATGCCACAATATGAGTTATCATATGTTAGGGTCCAACCCTAACCCCCTTATTTATGTAATAGGGTCGTGCCTTACTTTGTAATCGAGCCCAACTCTATTGGAGGTTGGCCCCTCGAAGAGGCAAGTGAAAATTTCTTTCATCTCTGAATAATAAAATACATGTTATTATTTCTCATTTTGTTTTGTGTTTTGGGTTGTGTTTATTTGTATATTTTCTATTCTGGCATCTTCTCGCAGGTCAAGAGCATAACACATGGTATCAGAGTGATTTCTAGGGCCAGTGGTATCTCCATTTTTAGTAGATTTTTTTTTTTGGCTAGAGATGTGTTTCGGCGTCTTTAAACCATGGGATCTGTCATTGAGAGTATAATACTGCAAATTTGGGGAGGCATGCACACAGGAAATAAAAGAGGTGGTCACGCTTGTTGGACTCCCTTGTAACCCCTGCAGGTACCCCTTTAAGTAGTAGCGCATTAGACATAACCGTGCACGGACTATCTTCCACGTACCCTCTGGGTATATAGGAAGCCCCCTAGGCTCACCTGAAACCCCATTGTAGATAAACCATCGGCCATCTTGCTGCTACAGTACACTCAGAACAACACTCGGGGATATTACTCATGTGTACGGTAGGGTAGTCGGGTAGTGCGGCTAATGGTACAGTTGAACCTCCTTAGTTAGTGCCCTAAAATATTGGGTTGAGTACTACTGTTGGAACCTTATGTATATTGCGATCTATAGCACCTGACACTCCTTGAGACCATAGTCCCCTTGTCTCTTTGAAGGTTGCCCATTATCTTCTTTGCTAGATTAGATCTACCAGTTGGGGTTCTATCGTCACTGCAACAATCAGATCCACCAGTCTATGGTTACCGCCACAATACCATTCAGATCTAGCAACTGGGGTTCTGTCGTCGCTGCATTCCAACTCACATTCAACAGTTGAGGGTTTCGCAGATAGATCTGACCATTTGTGCAGGAAGGCTTATGGCTCCTATACCCTGGGGCAATTCTCGCAGGACATTAAGCAGGATTATCTTTTTTGGAAATTGGCCACTCCAGTATTGATAAGCGGGGAGTAAAACTCCTTTTGGAGTTAAAGAAAACAAGGGTCTGGGGCCCTCCGTGATGGAAATACTAAGGGGGGGGGGGGGGGTGAATCAATATTTTTTTTTTTAAATTATTCTAGTGATTGCCAAAAGCATATATAGATATGTATATGTATACACAGAACACAGAAATCAACACGTGGAATTAATGCTTTTATTAAAACTCAAAACAGTGCAATGAAATAGATACAACATAAGTATATATCTGATTATCAATAGTTGCCAAGCTCCAACTTGGACTTCAGTGAGGATCCAACCTCCAGAGTGCCATCTTTGTTTTGCAGTGGTTCCGCACTTAGGAGGACCTACCCCTAATGACTTCAGTCATGTTCAGTTCTGAGGCTCCAACCCAACCTTGGTATAAAATTATATGCTACATTCAACTGAGGGTCTCTCACTCCTACTCTCTTGCCTCTGTTGCTTCTACTGCCTCTACAGCCTCCGCTACCTCTGCTACCCCTTCTGCCTCTACTACTTCTGCTACCTCACACTCTGGTTCTTCACCATAACAAGAGCACAAACAGTTCTCTATTTTTACTATTTTATACATTCCCATGCCTTTGTCCATTTGTTTCCTCTTACACTACCTCTTAGGCTTCCTCCTCAGTCGCTACAGCTTCCTCTATGCTGTGCAGGTTCACTGACTTTCTGGGGATATGTAGATTCATTAGACTGGTCCAAATGATCCATAGAGAACACATCCTCCCGGTTTACCGTAACAATGCTCCTTTTGGCAATGATTGTGGCATACACAGAATTCTTTCAACTAAACTGAGATGTTTTGTCCTGATCGCAATCATAATTGCCATGATTCACCCCTTTTCACTGATGATCATCCTTTTGAACCATCGGAGCAACCATCATAAGACTTTTAGCTATTCTTGTATCAGGTCTGCTCTTAAATCACAATTGGCGATCATGACTCCCAGGGGTCCTTTATATATCAGACCGATGACTCTGCCGATGGCCGACGACCGATTCTCCACTGCTCCGATGCACTAGATGTGATATGGTATTAAACCATAGTTAATATGCCCGTCGGGTCCATAGCCTATCACAGTCGGTGCTTCCAATGTGTCAAGGCTTTACGGCTTGCGATATGTGACAGATGCGATCATAAACTAAGTCATATTTGTAATGTGCAGTGGGTTTGTGTGGATATGCATCGCAGTCGAGAGTTTCCCCTTGTGGAGGTTCGATGTGATATCGCTATCAGTGATCGCAATGGACCACTTGACATATTATAGCTCCCACTTCCGAAGTGCCGATGCAATACTCGCTATCGGTGATCGAAAGTCGCATAGGGTTAGGGCTCAACGTTAACATAGACCCCTCATAGCAATGTGATGTGCCGGACCCGATACAACTCAACACTCCCATGTATAGAGTTTCGAGTCTGCAATCCGCCTCCGATAGTGTATTTTCCCTAGAGCTAAGTCTTCCGCCTTCAATAGTGTTAAAGCATGCATAAATGGGTTTTACGGGACCGATAGTGTATATATATATATATATATATATATATATATATATATATATATATATATATATATATATATATATATATATATATATATGTATGTATAAGGTTCTATGCCTCCAATAGTGTGAAAACACATATGTATGATATACGCTCCTCCGCCTGTATCTTCACGCATATAATTATTTTGTGTCCCAATAGCTCCCGATAATATAAATGCACCGATTGCTCCTCTGATGGCTCTGTCTACTTCCTTATAGCTCTGCTTGTTCCTCTGTTGCTGCGATGTCTATCTCCATCCTCTGTTCTACTCCTCTTGGCTCCTTTTGCTCCTCAAATATTGCCATATTGACATCAATGACAATCTGTGTCCAACAATCTCCCCCTTTGTTATCGATGGCAATATTCTTCTACTCTCCCCATTTGACATCAATGGCAAAGGAATGCATATGGACTCCCCCTGTCAAACTACTCCCCCTATTCTGCTACATCTTTATGAATGAACTTGAGTGTTGATAAAGAAATAACCCCCATCTTTTGACGTAGATGTTCGAATGCTTCTCGAGGAAGAGGTTTTGTGAACATATCATCTATCTACTCCTTAGTACTGATATATTCCAAGACAATGTTTTGTTCAGCTACTTGCTCATGGAGAAAATGATACTTGATTGGTATGTGTTTGGTTCTTGAGTGCATCACTGGATTTTTGCTAAGACTGATAGCACTTGTGTTGTCACAATATACGGTAATCGGTTGATCTGTACATATGTCGACAACTTTTAGAGCTTCCTTCATCCATAGTATCTGAGTACAACAGTCTGCTACAACAATATACTCGGCTTCGGTTGTGGATAAATATATGGATGAATGTTTTTTGCTGAGCCAGTATACTAAACAGTCTCCTAGGAAGAATGCATTTCCACTAGTACTTTTTCGATCATCTATACTTCTAGCCCAATCAGCATCGGTGTATGCAGTGACAACCAGTCTTGAGCTCTTTGGGTACCAAAGAATGAAATCATAAGTTCCTTTTAAGTATCTGAGAATCCTTTTTACAGCTAATAACTGGGATTGTTTGGTAGCAGATTGAAATCTTCCCACCATTCCTACTACCTGCATTATGTCTTGTCTTGTAGCTGTTAAGTATATAAGGGCTCCAATCATTGACCTGTAATGAGTTGCATCTACTAGAGGGGAGTCATCATCTTTGCTCAGTTCGCAGTTTGTGGTCATAGGTGTGCTCATTGGTGCACAGTCCTCCATTCCATATTTTTTGAGCATGTCTTTTAGATATTTGGTTTGATATATACGCAATCCTTCTCTGGTTTGAGATACTTGAAGTCCAAGGAAGTGGGATAGCTCTCCTATCATTGACATCTCAAACTCTTTTGACATGCTTTGAGAAAATTCATGGCTCATCTCATCATTATTACTAGCAAAAATCAAATCATTGACATAAACAAGAGCAACTAGTAACTTACCTTTATTTGTCTTTATGTATAGATTACTTCTAGCCACTCCCTTTTTGAAGCCTTGTTTTTGTAAGTAGTGATCCAATCTTGCATACCAAGCTCTAGGAGCTTGTTTCAACCCATATAAATCCTTTTTCGACTTACAAACTAAGTCCTTTCCTGTTGTTAGATCAAAACCTTCTGGCTGCTCCATGTATACTTCCTCCTTGAGTTCACCATTTAGAAATGCTGATTTCACATCCATTTGATAGATTTTGAATCCTTTTGAGCAAGCAAATGCCAAGAAAATTGTATAGCTTCCTTACGGGCCACTAGTGCAAATGTCTCTTCAAAGTCAATTCCTTCAATTTGTGAATAGCATTTGCAAACAAGTCTTGCCTTGTTTCTGATAACATGTCCTTCCTCATTCATTTTATTTTTGAACACCCATTTGATTCCTATTATGTTTTTGTCCATTGGATAAGGTACCAACTCCCATGTCTTGTTCTTCTCAATTTTGGAAATTTCTTCTTCCATGGCTTTTACCCAATGAGGATCATTACTTGCTTCTGCAAATGTTTATGGTTCTATCATAGGTAGGAGGGCAATGACTTTTCTCTTGGGTGTGATTGTTATCCTTCTTTGGGTCTGCACACCTTCATCTCTATTGCCAATGATGTGCTCTTCTGGATGATGTCTTTGGACATACTTCATCTTTGAAGGGGTATTAGGTGGTTCTCTTTCCTCTTCTTCTTCTTATTCTTCCTCATCTATTTCTTCTTCTTTAGGTTCTTCTTCTTCAATGAGAAAGTCATCTTCATGTTCTTCAATTTCCTTTATTGGAAGATCTTCATCAACCTTTACATCAATACTTTGCGTTATTTTCTTCAGTCGATAATTGAAGCACTTGTAAGCCTTGCTCTGTGTAGAGTATCCAAGAAATATCCCTTCATCAACCCAAGAATCAAACTTTCCGGGTGAGCAATCATTTATTTTTATGAGCACTTTCTTCCAAAGATCTTGAAGTAATTCACCGAAGCATGTCTTCCTTTCCATAGCTCATAAGGATTCTTTTCACAATTTGGTCTCAATTGAGTTCGATTCAATGTATAGATAGTTGTCCCTACTACTTCTCTCCATAATGTAGGCTGTAATTTTGCTGCTAATAGCATTGTTCTTGCCATTTCTTGGACTATTCGATTTCTTCTTTCAACTACCCCATTTTGCAAACGTGTTTTGACAGCAGAGAATTCCCTTTTAATTCCAAGAATATTACAAAACTCACTAAATTCGTTTGATGTGAATTCTCCCCCTCGGTCTATTCTAAGGCACTTAATTTTTGAATCTTTTTCATTTTCTGCAAGGACTTTTAGATTCTTAAAAAACTCAAAAGTTTTAGATTTAAACTTTATAAAATATATCCACATCATTCTAGTATAATCATCAACAAATAACAAAAAGTACCTTTCTCCTTGGAGTCCCTGATTTCTAGTTGGCCCACACACATCAACATGGATGATCTCCAAGGGCTTCGATGTAGAGAGCTCCTTTGTCTTGTGGCTGGTTCTGGTCTGCTTTCCATGTTGACATGGACCACATACTCCTTGATTTGGTTTGAATAGCCTTAGGATGTCTCGTACAACTTTGATCTTGCTGATATTGATCAGATTTTTGAAGCTTGTATGTCCAAGTCACTTGTTCCACATCCAAATCTCATTTATCTGACTCAAGTACCATTTTATTTTCTTGATTCTTGTTCAAAATGTAAATGTTGTCTGATGTTCTCACCCCTTTTGTCACAAGATCCCCTGAGGTAGAGTTCCTTATTTCACAGTCTTTGGTGCTGAAAACAACCTTATGTCCTTGATCACAGATTTGGCTGACACTTAGCAGGTTGTGTTTGATTCCGTCAACTAGTAGAGCATATTGAGCTTTTCCTTTTCCATTGATTAGCATAATTATTCCTTTTCCTGCAATTCTGCTAGATCTGCTTCCAAAGGACACATTCGCTTTCTTTTTGCTCAGTGAGACAAACTTCCTTCTATCTCCTGTCATGTGTCTCGAGAACCCACTATCCACAAACCAATGGTTTCCATTATGTTGAGCATATAGAGCTAGGCCACATTTATCCATGCTCGAGTTCTTGCTACTCATCCTTCTTCCTTTGAGTGGGCATTCTTGTTCATAGTGTCCATTATTATAGTAGAAAGAGCAAATCATATCAAATTTGATCAAGCGATCAAATGAATTGAAGGTTTTGATTTGTCCCTGCTTTTTGGGGTCATATGAGTTGATTATTCAGTCCTTTAGCTTTGTCTTTTCACTTCTGCGAGCCATACAATGTTTGGCTTGAGGACCGAAGTTTTTACAGTGAAAGTAGTGTCCAAGAAAGATGTTTTTGTACCTGTTGAAACAACCATGGTTTGAGTCGATTTCATTCCTGGGAATTACTCCTCCCTTGTTCTTTGGGTTTGCAATGGGACCTTGGTGGAGTATAGGTTTGTATTTTCTGTAGTTTCCATGATTCAACTCCACATTCTTCTTTGGAGTAATTCTCTTCATTCTTGGGATCTAGGATGCACTTTTGATAACATACTTTTTCATCTTTTAGATTGCAGGAAAGTGCATCAACATAGCTTTTCGCACTATTCTTAGTTCTTGAGGATTCTCCTTTGAAACCTATTCCAGACTTGTCATGTTGAGATTTCTTATTTTTCAAAATAGTCTCATGTATTTGAGAGCTTTTACAGCCCTTTTTAATTTTCTCCAACTCCTTTCTTAGAGACACTATTTCGTCTTCACATTCTCCACAAGTCTCTTCTTTTTCTTTAAGCTTTGCTTCCAAGAGATCTTCTCTCCTTCTTATTTCCTTGTTTTCCACTTTGAGAGAAATGATTTTCTTCCGTAGGTTCTCATTTTCGTCAATGGCGCTTATTAACAATTCATCTACATTTCCTTCCAGCCCTGAGTCATCATCATTTGTGAGTGCCATGAATAATGTTTCTTAGCTTTCATCATGATCACTTTCCTCATCTGATTTCTTTCTTATGACCATAAACTCATCCTCATCAGACTCATCTTGCTTGGAGAAGAAGTTTTTCTTATTGAACCCTTTCTCTTTGTGTGTCATTCTTTTAGAATTTCCTTCATCATCACTGACATTTTTATGAGAACATCTTGCTACATAATGACCTATTTTACCACATTTAAAGCAGATAAGATGATACTTTCCTTTAAGCTTAGATCCTCTCTTGAACTTTTGTACAAATTGAGCCAATTTGGATTCCACATCTAACTCATCACTACAGTCATTCCTTTCTTTCCCCTTCTTTGACTTTGAGGCCTTGAATGCCGCATCTTCAGAGCTTGGGCCGCCTTTCCTCATTTAGTAGGCAGTGAGAATTCCATGGAGTTCATCCATTTTGAGGGTATCTAGATCCTTTGCTTCTTTTATAGCGCTTATTTTGGAGTCAAATTTGTCTGGAAGAGACCTTAATACCTTTTGAATAATGGTACTTTCTTCAATTTTTTCGTCCAATCCTTTCAGGAATTTACCACTTCAGCTACTCGGAGGAGGTACACTACAATATCTTCTTCATATTCCATCCTCAAACTTTCAAATTGTCTTCTGTGAGTTTGAAACTTTTCCTTTTTGACTTTTGAGTCTCCATTGTACAAGCCAACTAGCATCTCCCACTTTTCTTTGGCAGAGGTACAATGCATGAATTTTGTAAACTCAGAATGAGTGATTCCACTAGTGATGGAGTTCAAGGCCTTTGCATTTGCGATGTAGGCTTTCCTCTCGTCTGGATCTATTGGAAGAGTGTAAGTCATTTGGTATTCATTTTGAACAAAATTCCAGACTTCAGGTCCAAGGGACATTAAGTAGTAGGTCACTCTTTTCTTCCAGAAACCAAAGTTAGTGCCATCAAACAAAGGAGGTCTTCCTGATGCTTCGTGATTTCTCATCATGGTTGTGAATCCTTCTTCAAGCTATTAGGCTAGTATGAAGAACTTGGCTCTGATACCAATTGCTAGAAATACTGGGGGGGTGAACTAGTATTTTTTTTTTTTTAATTGTTCTAGTGATTTCCAAAAGCATATATAGATATGTATATGTATACACTTAACACAAAAATCAACAGCTGGAATTAATGCTTTTATTAGAACTCAAAGCAGTGAAATAGATACAATATAAGTATATATCTGATTATAAATAGTTGCCAAGCTCCAACTTGGACTTCACTGAAGCTCCAACGTCCAGAGCACCAACTCTATTTTGCAGTGGTTCTGCACTTAGAAGCACTTACCCCCAATGAATTCAGTCTTGTTCAGTTTTGAGGCTCCAATCTCTTTGGCTCCAACCCAACCTTGGTATAAACTGGTATGCTACTACACTCTATTCAGCTGAGGTTCTCTCACTCCTACTCTCCTACCTCTGTTTCTTTTGTTGCCTCTACAGCCTCTGTTGTTTCTGCTACCTCTTCTGCCTCTGCTGCTTCTGCTACCTCACACTCTGGTTCTTCACCACAACAACAACACAAACTATTCTATGTTTTTTACTGTTTTATACATTCCCATGCCTCTGTCCATTCATTTCTGCTTACACTGCCTCTTAGGCTTCCTCCGTTGTCGTTACAGCTTCCTCTACACTGTATAAGTTCATTGACTTTCTAGGGATACATAGATTCATTAGACTGGTCCAAACGATCCACATAGAACATATCCTCCCGGTTTACCGTAACAGTGTTCCTTTTGGCAATGATTGTAGCATACACGGAGTTATTTCAATTAAACGGAGATGTTTTGTCTCGATTGCAATCATAATTGCCATGATTCACCCCTTTTCACTGATTTTCAGCCTTCTCAATCATTGGAAGAGCCATCGTAAGCCTTTCCGTTATTCTTGTATCGGGTCTGTGCTTAAATCACAATCGACGATTCATGACTCTCGTGGGCCCTTTATATATCAAACCCATGACTCCACTGGTGGTCGACAGACGATCCTCCACCGATCCGATGGACTAGATGTGATATGGTATTAAACCATAGTTAATATGCTCATCAGGTCCATAGCCTATTGCAATCGGTTCTTCCAATGTGGCAAGGCTCTACGACTTGCGATATGCAACGGATGCGATCATAGTTTAATTCATATTTGTAATGTGTGGCAGGTCCGCGTGGATATGCATCGTAGTCGGGAGTTTCCCTTGGTGGAGGTCCGATGTGATATCGCTATTGGTGATTGCAATGGACCGCTTGACTTATTGTAGCTCCCACTTCCGAAGTGCCAATGCGATACTCGCTATTGGCGATCGAATGTTGCATAGGGTCAGGGCTCGACGTTAACGTAGACCCCTCATAGCGATGCGATGTGCCGAACCCGATACAACTCAACACTCCCATGCATAAAGTTTCAAGTCCGCAAGCCGCCTCTGATAGTGTTAAGCCTATGCATATGGGCTTTTTGTCCACTAATAGTGCTAAATCATGCATACATGGGTTTTACGGGCCCGATAGTATATATATATATATATATATATATATATATATATATATATATATATATATATATATATATATATATATATATATAAGGTTTTGTGCCTCCAATAGTGTAAAAACACATATGTATGATATATGATCCTCCGCCTGTATCTTCATGCATATAATTCTTTTGTGGCCCGATAGCTCCCGATAATATAAATGCACTCATTGCTCCTCTGATGGCTCTATCTTCTTCCTTATAGCTCTGCTTGTTCCTCTATTGCTGCAATGGCTATCTGCATCCTCTATCCTGCTCCTCTTGGCTCCTTTTGCTCCTCGAATATTGCCATATTGACATCAATGACAATCTATGTGCAACACTCCCGTGATGCTTATAAGAGACTTAGCCCATAAGAATTAGGACAACGAGCTCAGCGGGGTGGTACCATTCACTTGTTAGCTTCAATTTTTGGGTGGTCCCAAATTTTTTCAAAGTGAAGACAAGTGACTCAAATCTATGTATGGTAGAAACCAGAGCTCAAGCCATGGCCAATGAAAAAATTGATGCCATTGAAAAAAATTTCAGTTGGTTAGTGCATCAGATGAAGAAATTAAAAGACATAATCACAAAGGGCAAGTCGGCATTACAATCAGAGGCATATGTTTTTAATGAAGACCTTGAACAAGAATCTAGCCATCATCTTCACTTCCATGGAAATCACCAACATTCCCACCCTCAACAACCCAAGCTGGACATGTACAAATTTGATGGCTCTAATCCAGAAATATGCGTAACACAAATGGAACAATATTTCACTCTGAATCACATTGTAGATGATGAAACTAAACTATGTGTGGGAGGCCTTTACTTGGACCAAGAAATATAGCAATGATGGCAGTGGCATCAGAAATTCTATCCAAGTACAATTACTTGGCAGGTGTTTGCAAAATCCATTTGTGACTACTTTGACTATGAATCTAATCTTTTGGGTTCTCTTACTAAGCTCAGATAGATAGACATGGTAAATGACTATATTACAACCTTTGAGACATTGGCCTTATGCACAACAGGTTTGGGAGATGAATTCTACTTGGAATGTTTTATAAGTGGTCTTAAAGAAGCCATCCAAGCCCACGTCTGGATGCACCAGCTAGCCACATGGATGGAAGCTTGCACAAAGGCTATCGAAGTGGAACGTGCTTTAGCAGCCCAGCCGTCTCGTCCAAATTTCATAGCCGAGGGATGCCTCACCTAGGATCAAGGCACTACCCAAACACTTAAGGTTCAAAAGGTGTCCCCCGCAGAAATGGTTGAAAGAAGAAATCAAGAATTGTGTTACTACTGTGATGAAAAATACTCCCCGGTGTGTAAATGCAAGGAACCCAAATTCTTTCAAATTGATGCTACTCATCACAGTTCATCTAAGGAAGACCCACTCTTTGAGGGACCAGAGGAGGAATATGAGGAAAACCAGTAGGACAATGAGCTCCCACCTACACTAGAAGAACCAATTATCTCGCTCCATGCTTTGGTAGGCATTTCTTCTCCACAAACTCTCAACATCAGAGGTTTTATAAACATCACCCAGTAGTAGTATTGATTGATACTGGCAGAATGCATAACTTTATCCATCAGAGAGTCACAAAGGTATTCATTGTTTTGTGAGAGAAGTCTCTAATTTCTAGGTCGAGATTGTTGATGGGGGGACAATGAAATGTGAAGGTCGTTGTGAAAATATCGAACTTCAGATGGGAGATTACCACGAAAAGACCCACATGTTTGCCATCAACATGGGTGGTTGTGACATTTCCTTGGGTGCTGAATGGCTCCGCACACTAGGCCCAATCACAATGGATTTCTTGGAGTTATATATGAGCTTTAAGCAGAATTAAAACATGCATACCCTCCACGGACTCCAGGAAGGTACTCCTTCTATCATCAACTCACATTGAATGGAAAAGTTGTTAAAAAAGGGCCACCATGGAATTATCACCCAATTTAATGCCATCCAGACCATTGAGCCCACTCCTCTTCATATTCATCATGAGATGTAACATGTCTTAAACAGCCACCCGTAGGTCTTTGACAAACCTCACGAGCTTCCACCCACTAGAGGGGAACATGATCATAGCATCACTTCGGTCCCAGGGGCACAAACACTGAATGTGCGCCCATATAGATACCCTTTCTCCCAAAAGAATGAAATTGAAAAAATCATCAAGGAACTCCTGGAAAACGGTGTCATTCGTCCTAACATGAGTCCTTATTCATCACCTATGGTCATGGTGCTCAAGAAATATGGAGAATGGCGCATGTTTCCAAAATTCACAGCACTCAAAAAGCTTATGGTTAAAGATAAATTCCCTATTCCGATGGTCGATGATTTAATGGATGAACTAAATGGTGTTCAATTCTTTACTAATCTATATCTTCACTCAGGCTATCACCAAATACACATGAAAGAAGTAGACATTTCCAAGACTGCTTTCCGGACTCATGAAGGCCATTATGAATTTTCGGTCACGCCATTTGGTCTCCGTAATGCCCCATCCACTTTTCAGATCCTCATGAATCACCTGCTCAAAATATATCTTAGAAACTTTGTCCTTGTTTTCATTGATGGCATACTTATCTATAGCCTCACTTGGGAAAAACATCTTCAGCATGTATACCTTCTCTTGCAACTTATCCAGAAGCATAAATTATTTGTCAAATTGTCCAAGTTCTCTTTTGGCATGGAAGAAGTCGAGTATTTGGGCCACATTGTGGGGCGTGAAGGTGTCAGGGTGGATCCCAAAAACATCCATGCAATGCAGGATTAGCGCCAACCAAAGACCTTGAAGAGTTTGAGAGGATTCTTGGGTCTCACCAGCTACTATCGCAAATTTATCCACAATTATGGTCGCGGTGCTAGACCCCTCACTCACCTTCTCAAGAAAAATTCATTCCTATAGATTGATGAAGCAAAACAGGTGTTTATGTTTCTTAAACAGGCCATGTGTTCCACTCCCATATTAGCACTACCTGACTTAACCAAATCTTTTGTGATTGAATGTGATATTTCAAGTACGGGTATTGGGGTTGTCTTAACGTAGGAAGGTCGACCCTTGGCCTTCACCAGCCAACAACTAAGTGGGAAACATTTGAGACAATCTACATATGAGAAGGAGATGATGGCCATATTACATGTAGTGGATACCTGGAGACCATACCTATTGGGGTGACGTTTCCAAATCCGCACAGACCATCAAAGCGTCAAATATTTTTTGGAGCAACGACTATCCTCGCCACATGAAAATAAATGGCTAGCCAAAATCCTGGGATATGATTATGAGATAATTTACAAGAAAGGGCGCGAAAATGTCATAGTAGATGCTTTATCACGCCAATTTGAGGAGGACAACACCCTACTAGAAATCTCTCTTCCCATTCTAGATTGGATTGAAGAAGCCCACAAGGAATGGTTTTCACATCCTTCGCTCTCCCAACTCATTAATAACTTGTCAAAAGATCTTAATTCCACAGTGGGCTACTCTTGGAAGGATAAGATTATTCTCTACAAGGATAGAGTAGTGATATCACCAACATCCACCCTCAAAACATGCATTTTGGCAGAGCTTCACTCATCTCCCACTGTAAGCCATGCAGGCTTTCAGAAGACTTATGCTCGCACTCATTACTACTTCTTTTGGATAGGCATGAAAACTGAGATTCTTACTTTTGTAACTGAATGTTATGTGTGTCAGCAGGATAAAGGAAAAACAGTCAAGTCCTCAGGTACTTTACAACCATTGCCCATCCTTGCCTTAATCTTGATGGATGTTTCTATGGATTTCATTACTGATCTTCTGAAGTCAAGAAAAAAGTTAGTCATCATGGTGGTTGTGGATAGACTTTCTAAGTATGCACATTTTGGCGCCCTACCCCACCCATTTACCCCCACTTTGGTGGCTCAATCTTTCATGGATGAGATCTTCAAATTGCATGGCATGCCCACTTCCATTGTGTCTAATCGTGACCCACTCTTCACCAGTGAATTTTGGAAAGAAACTTTAAAGCTACAAGACATCCAAATATAACTAAGTACTTCCTATCATCCCCAAACTGATGGTCAAACTGAAGCAATCAACAAATGTCTAGAGACCTACCCCAGCTGCTTCACTTCATAAAAGCAAAATCAATGGGTATAGTGGTAACCTCTAGCTGAATGGTGGTATAATACTAACTATCATGCCACCACCAAGATGACTCCATATGAAGCAATTTATGGTCAACTCCTCCCTTCACCTTCTTCTTATATCCCTGGATGCTCTAAGGTGCAAGCAGTGGATCAACTCCTATAGAAACATGAAACCACGCTAGCCCATATCAAAGGTAATCTCCATCAAACTTATAATCGCATGAATCAATAGGCAAATCAACATTGTTTAGAGTGCACATTTCAAGAAGGGGATCATGTATACTTGAGGCTGCAACCATACAAGAAAACATCACTCAAAGACAATGGACATCAGAAATAATCTCCAAAATTTTACAAACTTTACCAAATCCTTTAGCTCATTGGATAAGTACCCTACAAGCCTTGCCGCCCACTGCAAAAATCCATCCCGTCTTCCATGTATGATGCCTCAAGAAAGTGGTGGGGGAAAATTGCAGAATTCAAACCCGTCTACCTGAATTGGATGAAGAAGGTTCAATCTAGCTCTAACCTAAACATGTCCTTGACACGCGAGAATGACATCTGTGTGGCTGCATGATCAAGGAAGTCCTCGTCAAGTGGAAAAACACCTCTCCAGAAGATGTGACTTGGGAACCAGCCACTATTCTTTAGTAGTTTCTGTAGCTTCAACCTTGAGGACAAGTTTTTTTTTATGGCGGAGGGCATGTTAGGGTCCAATCCTAACCCCCTTATTTATGTAATAGCGTCGAGTCATAGTTATAGTTAGTGAAAGAGACAATAAATACAATATTAATAATTGTAAATGGTCGACTTGCATTTAAATAAAGGGACCACAGTTAGTTGCAAACGAGCCATGGCATTAGATAGATGGTATTAAAAGAACCATGGCATTGACCCATGGTATTGCATGTATGCATCCTATATAAAGGATAGAGACTCCCCATTGAGGAGTGTCGTGTCTTATTTTGTAATTGAGCCCTCCTCTATTGGAGGTTTCCCCCTCGAAGAGGCAAGTGAACATTACTTTCATCTCTGAATAATAAAATACATGCTGTTATTTCTCATTTTGTTTTGTGTTCTGGGTTGTGTTTCTTCGTATATTTGGTATTCTGGCATCTTCTTGCAGGTCAAGAGCATAACATGTAAGCCATGTCTGCTCCGCTGACTAAGAAAATTGTGAAGAGAGGTCGGACAAACACCTAGTGCCCATCCCTGTCTCCCTAAGAAAATTGCACAGTTTTGCCATCCATCCCATTGGTCAACCAATCAGCTGCTCACCCAGAAAATTGCACAGATTTCATGAGCAAGACCTTTTCTGCCCAACAGTCCGTTTAGCTCAGAAACTACAGAGGTGGTCAACAGGTTAGCCTCCCAACATCAGCACATTTTTTCCAGCTAGTATCTCCCACCAGCCCATTGCCATCTCCCTCCAGGAATTGCACATTTTTTGTTTTCAAGCTCGCATGGCCCGCTACCAACTCCCTCTAGGAAGTGTGCAGTTTTTGCTGCCAAGCTCCCACTACCTGCTCCCTCCAGAAATTTTGAAGACTTTTTTTTCCTCTAGCTAAGCCAGATCTCATGGATAGTCACCGCCGATCTAGATTGCCCATCACCGTCTCCCATTGACTTCTGCATATTTTTCCCCGTAGTGCTTGGATCTCGCATCCGAGCTCGAGAATTGCTTCACACAGTTTCGTAGCCTTGTCCTCTCTACCGACCACCTGCATCTGAAATGATCATGCATCATAATAGACTAGGAGTTTTATGGATTTTATGTCGTCTCGTCATGAGTGAATGCAGATATAGGTACATGAATAAACATGGCGTGATGACAGATGGGATGAATAAAAGGAGTACATTCAAAAGGACATGTTTGTGAATGGACGAACAAACGATGCAGATGTGTTCGCGAATGGAAGATCATGCAAATATGTGTTCGCAGACGGACAGATGAATGAACATGTGTTCGCGGATGGATAGATGGATGAACATACACTTTTCGCAAATGAACGAACCTGTGAAGCATGCCAACATACAAGTAAGGAGAAACGTACGAATGCAACATCAAGTAAAACCAACGACCATCGAAGCCTTTGTGCACCCTTCCATGTGGAGGTGAAGCTGTGACACACCATGAGGACATCCATCACCAAACAACACTGCAGCTCGACATGCACACCTGCAATAGCATGGATGTATCAGCATTGTTATGTCGAGTCTTGTCATGAGTCATGTCATCCACGTCAATATTGTGGACCATATTTTTGATCAATGTCATGTAACATGGAAATCCAGGAGACGCACGTGTAATATGAAGAGCCATGTAAGTCAAACAATCATGAGGGAAGTTGAACAATCATAAGGGTCAGTTTCACCCTTGGTTATAAATAACCCTCATTTGTACATGCGAAGGACTTTTCACCTTGGCTCCTTCCACATAGCCTTGAGACTCTATAATATTTTATTTGAGGATTAAGCAGTGGCTTCAATGCCCCTTTCCATGGGGTTAGTGATGTATGGTGTATCAACGTGTCTTGGAAATTTCACTTAATTGAGAAGTCTGCTAACAAGCCAACACATTTTTGCACATGTTCTGTAACTGTTTGCAAGATTCGTCTTGAACACTTGTAATACATGTTTCTTTAATCCGTGTTTACCACTTGGATTCATTCAACTATTCTAACACATATATATTAATGAAAATGTGTTGTATAAGTTGTTAACGATGTCTTGCCCATGTTGGTTACCTCCCGAACATCAGAAAAAACCTTTCACATAAACTTACTATAATGACCATTGTGCTCACTTGGATTTCCCGTTGATTGTTGCACATGCTATCTTCCCTTGTTTGTTGTCACTGTCGCATCGGTGTGGATTCCTCCTCCCAAATTTTTGCACATCCTATTGTGTTGTGTGTTCCTAACAGAGTTGGGTTTCCTCCCATCCGACTTGGGACTCACTCCCACCCTCTCTCTCTGTGATGAAAACACATTGACACAAGTAGCACTATCAATCACCAGGCATGCGAACCTCGCTACTCGAAGACAAAGTAGACCACTCTCACATTTTTACAAGCAAGATCTAAGGCATATCTTTAATATAATGGCAACCAGGCCATCGTATCGAATAGGACTCCTACACCAAACAGTGCGAGGTTTAGTTGGGACTTCATACCAGGGAGATGCCCAGATGTTGGCGGGTCCAGCACCATCAACAAAATTTCATAAATGTTTCTCAATGTGCAAATATTAGCAGAAACCATGAAGAAGCAACAAAATTTGAAGAAGAATTCAGTTTGTTTGAAGAATGAATTGAAACACCATGTTTTTATGAAGTCTCCATATAAGTTGCAGTAATGAATGTTGAAGAAAACATGGATGATAGGAAATGAAGAAGTTAATGAAATTTTCATCTATTCTAGTCCTAAAGAGATTAAACTTAATTATGGATTGATGTTGGAGCTTTCCAATGAACAAGGAACTATTAATGATGAAAATGAACTTGTTGAAATGCATTGTCATCATCCTAGTTGCAATTAGAAGCTATATCCAAAGTTCATAATCTGGAGTAGGAAGAAGACTAAATAGGTTGAAAGAGTCAGAGTTTGGAACAACACGTTCAAGAAGAAATTTCATCAACATGTTCAAGCAAAGAAAGTCAAAATGAAATATTTGAGTCATATTTGTAAGCTTAGTTGAGACTTAGATCAGAGGGCATTTTTGTTCATGTATTGTAGCAAATTCATTTCTCCATTAAGGGGGGATGTTAGAATAGTGTAGAAATGGAAATGTGATATGTTTGTTGAGTTGTATTCTCAGTTGTTATGTCTAAGTGAGTTAGGAGGTGTTTTTCTAGAAGTCATTGTTTTCTAATGTAAGTGAGTTGTGGTTGAGTCAATGTCTCTCTCTTCCATGTTGTTATACCGATTGATTCTAGTGATACCATCATTATATAATGGGACACATTGTGGTGTATGGTGTCAGCGAGTGTAAGGAGGCTTAGACCCGAATTAATATAAGTGTTATGTTATGCTAAACTTTAGGCTTGCTAATTGTGTATTATACAATTCAGGAGTTGTGTAAAATATGCATATATTTTTTAGATTAATTCATTATTGATTAAATAAAAAACAATATAATTTATGGTTAAAAATAGTGTATATATGAGGTTATTTTAATTAATAATTATTATAAAATATTAATAATATTCCAAAAATCTTATATTTGTACGTAACTCAAGTAAGTGATATTTATATTTTTCTCACCTTTAAAAAGTATGTGGATATATGGCTTAACTAAAATATTTCAATACTCAAATTTATTAATATATTTAGTTAATAATTTCGGTGGGGTGTAGAATAGATAGTGATGAGGTGTATTTTTAAGCCATTTTGTGATGTGAAAGTTACTCATTAAAAACTTTGTGCGCAAAAATCTAGCAATGTTAAGGGTTGATGTGGCCTAGTCTTACTGTGATCTCAGGTGATTTTCACACATTAGATGCCCCTGAATTATGGTTTCTCAAACCACAAGTCAAGCCTAATGCAATCTCTATAAAAGTCAAACAACTTGACAAAAAAAAAATTCATATATCCTTCCATATATATATTTCCTTATTTATCTAATATATATTAGATAACTAAGGAATTATATATATTATTGATCAAGCATGATGATCAAACTCATTGAAGACAAAATTTTCTTAAAATTTTATATTCTAAAGAAAGTATGCTTTACAAATTTGATATTTTCCATGATAAAATTCAACATTAAAATAAAAATATTATTTACCAATGAAGGCAACCTGAAAAAATAGAGAATTGTTCTATAGACGACTTTAGAAATTGTGAACGTTAAAACAAATACTACGATAAATTCCAATATTCACGAAATAAAATAATTAAAAGATATTTATTTTGAAGGCTTTAAAGAACTTACTAGAACACACAGTAATTAAAATTCAACTCACTGTCCAATTTATGGGGAAAAATATTGAGAAGCTCTGAAATCGAAAACCAACAGTTGTTAAAGCAAAAGAATTAAACTCAATACTTTTAATCGCTACGCGAGTTCAAGAACTTAAAATATCAGGCACGCTTTCAATATGGTTGAAATGCCAAAGAATCAAAAACGAAAAGTGGGGGAAAGATTTATCTTTTCAATATTAAAAAATTTAAATAGATTACATTGAAAACATCAATGGTAAATGACTAGAGTAGAACTTGACTAAACTGAAGTAAAACTAAATTGAGATTGAATTGTGTACAACACCTAGCAGACAAGAGAATTAAATATAATGACACATAGTAGATAGTGAGATTAATATCTCAATATCCCCTCTTAATATCAATTGTTACATGTAGAGGCACTTACAATGCCTAGTTTTTCTCTTTGAAATTCAAATATATTATTTCCCAATGGCTTTGTCAAAATCTCTGCTAATTGATCTTTGGAACCACAAAAAACAAGTATGATGTCCCTATCATTGACAAGCTCGTAGAAGAAATGAAAATGTGTGTCAATGTGCTTACTTTTTTTGTGGAAAACATTATTTTTTGAGAAAGAAATTGTTGAACTATTATCACATTAAATTGGATTTGGCTCTTTCAGAACATTTTTAATATCTTTTAATAATCGTCTCAACCGCACTGCTTGACAAGCTGCTGAATTTGCTACTACATATTCTTCCTCTACAGAACATATTGAAATGATTGACTATTTCTTGGACGCCCGTGAAATCGAATTGGTCCTAAGATGAAAAACATTGGTCCTAAGATGAAAAACATACCCTGAGGTGATTTTGCCATCATCTAAATTCCCTACATAATCACTGTTTTATAACCCGAAAGTGAAAAAATTTCAGAATGTGTATAGAAAAAACCATAGTCTATTGTTCCTACAATATACCTTAAGATCCTTTTTGCAACGTTCCAATGAGTGATCTTAGGTGACCGCATAAACTTGGAGACAAAAATAGTTGCAAACATAATTTCAGGTCTAATTGGAGTTAGAGACAACAAACTACCAACTAGACATTTATACAGTGTGGAGTCAACTGGTGGTGCTACATCTTCTTCGCTTAGTTTTGTTCCTTGAAGAATTGGTGTATCTACAGGTTTGCAATTGGTCATTCTGAACTTTTGGATGACAATAGTGACATAATTTTGTTGAATAACAAAAAAGCCATTAGAAAGTTAGTGAATTTTAATGCCTAAGAAGTATTTCATGAGCCCTATATTTGCCATGTCAAACAGTGTTTGCATTGCAACTTTTAATTCTTCTAACATCATATTTCCAGTATAAAGAAGATCATCTGCATAAAGGCATACAATAAGAATTTTACCTTCATGAATTTTGGTATACAAAGTTGGCTGATGACTGCTTTTGTGAAAACCACTTTTGATCAAATATGTGTTAATGCGTTTGTACCAAGCTCTTAGAGTTTTTTTCAAACAATAAAAATCTTTCTTCAATATATATACCTTATGCTCCTGTCGTGGAACTTCAAAACTAGGAGACTTCTCTATATAAAATTCTTCATGCAATATACCATTTAGGAAAGCAAATTTTACATCAAGCTGATAGACTATCCGTTTGTGTTGATATTTTGTGGGAAAAATGGTTTTGATAGTGTCTAACCTTGCTACTACAGCAAAGGTTTTACAATAATCGACACCAAACTGTTGTGCGAATCCTTTGGCAACAAGCCTTTCCTTATGTTTCTGAATCTCTCCTTTTTCGTTTAGTTTGGTCTTATATACCCATTTTAAACCAATTCTGGGTTTGTCTCTAGGGAGATTAGCTAATTCCTAAGTCTGATTCTTCTCTATGGCAGGAATTTCTTGGTTCATTGCATCTACCCAATGCTTTTATGTAACTTCTTCTTTGAAATGAGTTGGTTGAGATGAGAGAAATGAAAACACATTATGTTGATCAAACTCATTCTTCTACTCATATATTTCTCTGATGCTTCTTATTTTTTGATTGTCTTTTGAAAATATTGAATCACTAGTGGATTCACTGCTTGAAGATGTACCATTTTAAGAATGGTATGGATCGTCTTCAACCTCCAATCTTGGTCATGGTTGTGGTGGATAAAAATACTGATTTGAAGCTTCATCAACTTGATCAGACCAAGATTTAATTTCAAAAAAATTTACATCTCTTCTTAAAATAAACTTCCTGGTAATTGGATTATAAATTCTTGAGGCCTTTGACTGCTCACTATATCCTATGAAAATACATCTTTCACTACTATCATCAAGCTTCTTTCTTAGCTTCTTAGGAACATGTGAAAATTCTACTGATAAAAAAATTCTGAAGTGAGATACATTTACCTTTTTACCATCCCATGCTTCTTGAGGTACTGTATCTTGGAGACTGGTTGTTGAAGATCTGTTGAGTACATACACTGCTATCAAAACTGCTTCAACCCAATAATTATTTGAAAACTTCTTCTCACAAAGCATACATCTGGCCATGTTCATGATCGACTGATTTTTCCTTTCTGCGACTCCACTGTTGTGGAGTATATCTTGTTGTGTTCTACATTATGATTCCTTGTTGTCGACAAAAATCTTTGAAGTCATTTGAGGTGTGATCTCCTCCTCTATCGGATATGAGTACTTTCAAGGGATTTCCACTCTACTTTTCTACTTATGCTTTGAATTCTTTGAACCTTGAGAATATATCTTATTTATTTTTGAGAAAATACACCCATGTCTTCTTGCTCTAATCATCAATGAATGTCAAAAAATAAATACTACAACCAATGGACTGTGTCTGCATTGGACAAAATAAATCTATATGAACAAGCAATAAAGGCTCTTTTGCTCTAGAGGAATATGTGGGAAATCTATCTATTTTATGCTTGGAAAGAACACAAATTTCAAAACCTCGGTCCTTTTCATTCATAGTAGTGAGATCAATGACAATTGTGTATTCTTGACACATTGTGGGCTAAAGACTATGAGAGATTTTGACTTCTAAGAGTCAAAGGAAATATCTTATTCTTGGTTTTTTCAACCTTCGCTATCAGTCTTCTTTTGGGAAAATTGTCATAAATATAATATGTTTTCCCTGAAAATATTACATCATAACTATGTTCCATCAATTGTCGTACACTAATGAGGTTATGCTTCATATTGGGAACATAATAAACATCAGGAATGTATTTATGTTGATTCTGTTTAGTAAGAATAGCGACAATACATTTTCCTTCAACTTTAATGAAAACTTGATCTCCAAGACTAATTTCTGATGTTATGGAAAAATTATGATAAGAAAGAAGATTTTTGTTACATGTCAAATGATTGTTGCATTCACTTCCTAACAACCAAAGATCATATTTTTGTGTGTCTTCAGAAAGATGGCAGGAAATAAAAATTGTTTGAAAGTATTCTCCTTCATTGTTGGAGAGATGGACATTGCCTCTTTGTTGATCTGGTTGTTTCTTTTTGCATTCATGTTTACAGTTCCCAAATTTTATGCAATAATAGCATTGGATATTAGATTTTCTCCAAGGTCTGCTTCTTTGAGTTTGGTTTTGTGGAGGTCTCAACTACTCTGCTGCATGATGATGTTTTGATCTGCCTCTGCTTTGGCCTCTACCTCGCTTGTTGCCACCTCTATATCCTCTGCCTTTGTCTTTGCCAAAAGAGAGCTGAGTTTTTAAAGCTTGTTCAGTGGGATCTTCTACCAAGTTGAGTTTTATTTCTTGTGCTAGAAGTGATCCAGTCAAGTGTTCTACTAAGGAAGTTATAAAATCTTTGGATTCTAGAATGGTTGCCACAATCACGTTATATTTCTTGGGAAAATTTCGAAGGACCTTTTGGAAAAATTTACGATCTGAAATGGTTTCACCAATGAGTTTGATCTGATTGACTATTCCCATGACTTTAGCGAAGAGTTGATCCACATTTTATGTGCCAGTCATCTTTAGGGTTTCAAAGTGTGATCTCAATGTATGTAATTTAACTATCTTCACTATATCATTACCTTGATACATAACTTTCAAGATTTCCCAAGCTTCATGTGTTGTGGATGCTCCAATGATCTTGTCGAAAATAAAGTCATCCATTGAGTTTTCTATCCAACATTTCGCTCTATGTTATTTCTTTCTGAGTTTAGTAACTGCATTCCTTTGATTATTGGACATGATTGCCCATGCTTCATACGTCGCTCTACATAAGTACTCTGAAGTATATCCCAACACTCATGGGCTTGTAGGAATGTCTTCATTTTCAAACACCAAAACTTGTAATGTTTGCCAAACATAATTACGCTGTGTGACAAAGTGCTCGGGAAAGCCATTTCTCCCACTACAAATGTCCGTGCTTTTTTATAGTCTTCTTTCCAAAACTAGAAAAAAAACTCTTAAAAATACAACACTTTTATTTCAATAACAAAGTTGTACTCTTTTTCTAGAAAAATAATATTCTATTTAAATAAAAAACATTAATACGAAATCCCTTTTTAAAATCACTTATACAAATAATCTTAATAAAAGGATAATCCTCCTTTCTGAAAACCGGTTTTAAATAAAACCATTCGAATAAGGAATGGGCACAATATTTATTTGGGCTGTGTTTTTTTTTTTTTTTTTTAATTGAGTTTCGTTAAAAACACATGGAGCGACCTTTCGTTTGAAGCCTTCGAGGAGCGGCAGAACGTGAAGCATGAACCGTTTGAACCCAGTTTTCAAAGAGCCCTCTGCCGTGACTTTTTCTAACCCGAGCGAACATTTCGTTTGAAGTTTTTGACGAGCGGTAGACCGTGGAGCATTAACCGTTTGAACCCAGTTTTCGAAGAGCCCTCTGCCGTTACTTTTCTAACCCGAGGAACGCATTCTACCATGGTGATGTGGAACGCTGAAGAGAAACGTGTCTATGACAGTCAACGCTCTTGGTCACTGTGGAGGAATGCGTTGCTTATTCAATTAGTTTTTAGGAAAAAACTTCACGCTTATTTCCGCTTATTTTTTCAAAGACAGTGACAAACAACATGCTTGCCCAGTCAACAATTGCAGGGTTGCGATTGTGTTTGCGGTTTCTTTTCTTTTATTTTTCAATAGAATTTTTTTTAATGCAACTAGCTTTTTCAAAATAATGAAGATTTTTTTCTCGAATTTTTGGTCTCTCTTGTTTTTTGGGAATCTTAAGCACAATGTACCTCTCATACCACTACAAAGACAATGACAAACACCATGATACCACTACAAAGACACTGACAAACACCATGCTTGCCCAGTGAACCACTGCAGGGTTGCAATTTTGTTTGCATTCGAAACCTGCAATTTTGTTTGCAGGCGAAAGGAATGAAGTCAGAATAGAAGTACATCGCTGACTATTCTGCAATGCATCACAAAAGTTAAGGCATTTAATGAAGTTTAGTAAACAAGTATTCACTCTGCAACTATTGCCCAGACTCCACAACACCTTCAAGTTTAGAAAACCATTTACTATGTAAAATCACCTATGATGTGTATTAATTATTTCCTTTGTCATGTACTAAAGTCAAATTTGTATGTTTAGATAAATATGGATGTAAAAGTCATTTTGTATGTTGGGCATGTTGGGCAAGTTAGAGCGAGGTAGTGAAGAGAAAACTGTGGAGGAAATATTGGTGGGTGTGTGAAAACTAGTTTTATGGAGTTTTACATAAGTTTACTCCCCAACCCCAGTGATGTGTAAATCACAATGAGTTTGTAGTGTTCTTCACTTGTCCCTGCAGCCTCCATTTATCAGGTGAATGTATTTCCTTATGTTTCGACCCATAATATAAAGTGTGGCTTGTTTCTTTATTGTATTAATCTTACACAAATAAATTTACCACAACCCTCTTTTTTTTTACTCTGTTTCCCGTGAGCTATTTCCTGCATTTTAATTAAGTCCCTATGTGGTTGAGCCTTTTCCGTAAATGGATTTCTGAGTGAGACTCCTTTCACCCCATAATTTTTTTTAACATGGTATTAGAGTAGGTCAAACTATGTTAATGTAAAAACAAGTGTTTTTACTACCAGTTAAAATTGTTTTGAGGGAAGATTGTTTTTAGCATATTTACCAGTAGGTAGAATGTTTTTTTTTCACACTTAGAAATGGAAACATCAAGCAAAACCTTGACTGATCCTCATATACCTCACTTTAATGGAAAGAATTATGATTATTGGGCTATTACAATGAAGGCTTGGTTTCATCTCAAGACATTTGGGATTTGGTGGAGAATGGTTTTCTAGAACTAGCAGATGCAGCATACAATTCCTTGTCCCAAGCAAAAAGAGATTTGTTAAGGGACAATAGGAAGAATGATTCAAAAGCCATGTTCTATATTTTTCAAGCAGTTCATGAAAGTATTTTCCCAAGGGTTGTTGTAGCAACGAAGTCCAAGCAAGCATGGGACACCCTCCACACAGCCTACTAAGGAATGGCAAAATTCAAGACAACAAAACTGCAAATGTTGAGAAGAGATGTGAAACACTTCGTATGAAAGAGTCTGAGAATGTAGACTCATTTTTCACACATGTAATTGGGTTGGTTACTGAAATCATGTCTCAAGGTGAGACATTTGAAGAAGGGAGAATAATTGAGAAAGTTTTGAGAAGTTGGCCACCAAGGTTTGACGCTATTTTTGTGGCCATAGAAGAGACAAAGGATCTGTCACAATTCTCAATGGATGAGCTTCATGCATCACTGATTTCTCATTAATGTAGACTGAATAGAGCAACAAGAACCTCATTGGAGAATGCCTTCAAGTCCAATGTTTCTTTTGGTCAAGGTCGAGGCAGAGCAATATCATATGCTAGAGGAAGAAGAAGAAACCCTCAAAGAGGTGGAAGAAGCAGCCCTTCAAGCTCAAGTGGAAGGGGAAGCGATCAAAATCCAAGTCAAGGTCCAAGCCAAAATCAAGCACAAGGTCTGAGGTATGATAAATATCAATTCTGATGTCATCACTGTAAGAAGTATGGTCATTATGAAAATGAATATAGAAAAAAGAAATATGACATTAGTAAGAAACCAAGTGTAAATTTCACAAAAGAAAATCAGAACCATGATAGCATGTTCTTAGATTGTAATGTAGCACAAGAAAAACAAAGTGATATATGGTATCTAGATTCAGGGTGTAGCAACCACATGTGACGGAACATAGAAATGTTTTTCAATCTAGATGAAAGTGTGAAATATGAAGTGACAATAAGGATTGATAGAAAAGTCTCTGTCATGGGCAAACAAAGAGTTAACATCCTAACAAAGAAGGGGAAGAAGGAGTACATCTTAGATGTTTACTTCGTCCCCGATCTGAAGCATAACCTCATAAGCATTGGACAATTCATGCAAAATGGCTACAATGTATTCTTCAAAAATCACGAGTGCACAATTTTGGATAGGCCTCCAAGTAGACAGTGGATTGCAAAGGTTCAGATGACAAACAATAGAATGTTTCCCCTAAAGATAAGATCATATTTTAAGTGAAGTTTTTGAGTGTTTTCGCCAATACAAGGCTCTTGTTGAGAAGCAAAGCGGACACTACATCAAAATCCTCAAGACTGACAGAGGTGGCGAATACATCTCAAATGACTTCCTTCAATTTTGCAGGGATCATCGAATTCACAAGCAATTTATAACAAGATATACACCTTAGCAAAATGATGTGGCAGAAAGGAAGAATAAGACCATTATGGAAATGACAAGGAGTATGTTGAAGGTAAAGAATTTTCCAAATGATTATTGGGCCGAAGCTATCGCATGTGCAACATATATCTTGAATAGGTGTCCAACCAAAAGCGTCCAGAATATAGTTCTTGAAGAGGCATGGAGTGGAAGAAAGCATAGTGTCACTCACATGAGAGTCTTTGGTTGTGTGGCATATGCACATGTCATGAACGAGTTGAGGAAGAAGTTGGACAACAAGGGGTAGAAATGTATATTTGTTGGATACAATGATGAATCCAAAGCATACAAACTCTATAATCCCTTAACCTAGAAGGTCATAATCAGCAGAGGTGTGCAGTTCATAGAAAAGGAAGTATGGGATGGAAGTTTAGAGAAGACAGTCAATGTGAAAGCATGTATACCACATGAGGACAAAGAGGAATTAACAACAGAACTAATTCCTCAAGAGTGACTCCTTTTACACCTATTCAATTGCAACAAAGCAGGGAGCAAGGAATACCATCAACAAGTAATAGGACGGTGTCATGGAGTCAAGCAAGTGCTTCTCCAAGCATGCTGCAAAGCGCAACACTAAGTGACATGTCAAACCCATCTTCAGCAAGGATAAGAAGACGAAAATTCAAAAATCTAAATGAAATTTTTGAGCAAGATGAGGTTAATAGTAGCATTGTTTTGAATTCATTATTTTCTTTTTTTTTTCATGTAGATGACCTGCTCCACTTTGAAGATGCAGTCAAAGAAGAAAAATGGGTTGCAATAATGGAGGAAGAAATAGAAAAAATAGCAAAAAATGACACATGGGAGTTAGTGAACCTTCCCTAAGGAAAACAAGTCATTGGAGTGAAGTGGGTCTATAAGACCAAGAGAAATGTTGATGGTAAGATTGAAAGACACAAAACAAGGCTAGTTGTCAAAGGATACAAGCAACAACATGGAAGAGATTATGGAGGGATGTTTGTGCCAGTCGCGACGATAGAGGCAGTGCATACAGTTGTGGCTATTGTTGTGCAACATTAATCAAAGTGTAGAGGAAGTGTATGTTGTGCAATCACCTAGTTATGAGGTAGATGGAAAAGAAGACAAAGTGCATCGGTTGAGGAAATCTCTTTATGGGCTAAAGCAAGCATTACATGCATGGTACAATAGGATAGATGCTTACTTGTTGGAAAATGGTTTTGACAAATGTGACAGTGAGCCTACTCTCTACATCAAAGAAAGCAGTGGTAACATTCTTATTGTCGTCTTATATGTATATGATTTCATTTTTACATGCAGTGATGATCTTCTCATCACTGATTTCAAGAAAGTCATGAAGAATGAATTTGAAATGACTGACCTGGGATTGTTAAGATATTTTTTGGGCATAGAAGTGAAGCAAACAAAAAATGGCATCTTTATCTCTCAAGTAAAGTATGTTGCAGACACTTTGGAAAGGTTTAAAATGCAGAATAGCAAGCCTGCACCAACTCCACTGTTATGGGGTTGAAGTTGACCAAAGGAGACTGCAGCAACAATGTCAATTCGACATTATACAAAATCATGATAAACAACTTGATGTATTTAACTGCCACTAGGCTAGATACAATGTATGTAGTAAGTTTGGTGTCGCGGTTCGTGGAGACACCTAAGGAGACACATTGGCAAGCAACGTAAAGAATTCTAAGGTATGTCAATGGGAAAAAACAGTATGGCATTCTGTACACTGCAACAGATGATTTCAAGCTAGTTGGTTACACTGACAGTGATTGGGTAGGAAGTGTTGATAACAGAAAGAGCACATCAGGATATGTTTTTCATTCGTGTTTTGGAGCCATTTCATGGGCGTTCAAGAAGCAAGCAAGAATGTCACTGTCAACAACAGAAGCTGAATATGTCGCCGCAATAGCAGCAACATGTCAAGCAGTTTGGATGAAAAGGATGTCGAGGGATCTTCGCCACGACCAAGAGGGAACGACAACTATTTTCTATGACAACACATACACAATTGTATTGTCAAAGAATTCAGTGTTTCAAAAGAGTACAAAACACACTGATGCTAGATATCATTTTATCAGAGAGTTGATTAACAATGATGAAATTGTGTTGCAACATTGCAGGTCACATGAAGAGTTTGTTGATATTTTCACAAAGCTATTGACACATGAAAATTTGTTTACCTCAGAGATTGTTTCGGAATTGTCAATAGCGGAAGTTATTAACGGGGAATGTTGGAAATATTGATTCCAACCACCACCTTAAATACACTAACAAACACCATGCTTTCCCAATCAACGAGTGCACAGTTGCGATTTTGTTTATAGGCAAAAGGACTAAAGTACATCGCGGACCATTCCGCAACACATCATAGAAGTTAAAGCATTTAATGAAGTTTAGTAAACAAGTATGAGCAAGCATTCACTCCGCAACTTTTGCCCACACTCCATAACACCTGGAAGTTCAGAAAACCATTTAATATGTAAAATCACCCATGGTCGGTATTAATTATTTGGGCAAGTTAGAGCGCAAGTGTTCGTGAGGTAGCGAAAATCGTAGAGGAAATATTGGTGGGAGTGTATTTCTTTATATTTTGACACAATATAAAGTGTGACTTGTTGAGTTATGTTATTAATCTTACACAAGTAAATTTACGGCAACTCTATTTTGTTTTACTCTATTTTGCCCTGAGCTATTTTCTGCATCGTAATTAAGTCCATGTGTGATTGCGATATTGTTTTGCCATGAGATGTGATTGCTACATCCTCCCGGCAACCTATTTCTAAGCCACTTGACTTTGCCGCAACCTAACTTCTGGGTAAGACTCCTCTCCTCCGCCCCGTAAAAAATGAAAATAGAAAAACTGAACTCTCTAAAACACCTAGCAAACGAGAAAATTAAATATAGTTAAAAGAAAATGAAATTAATATCTCAACATTTACTTTACAAAATTCCACATTTTCTTATCTTAATACTAGATATGAGCATAAAATATTAAATTGGACATAAAAATTTGAGTAAATTCGTTATATACTTTGGAAAATGCTTTACGGATGTCCAATTTGACCAATTACCTAAAATCTTTCAACATCTCACACCGAAAAAGAGCAACAACAAAAAAAAACTCAGAACTCTGTTATCGATCGCTTGCGTTCAGAGACGATCCCTTGCGTTCAGAGAATAACAATAATGAGAATATTTCAAATTTAATGATAGAAATTATGCGCAAACTCAATAAGGATACAGAACCTGGAATTTAACAAAAAAGAGCCCTGTGAACAAAAATGATAGAAACTATGCGCAAACTCAATAAGAATACAGAACCTAGAATTTAACAAAAAAGAGCCCTGTCAACAAAATAAAAAAATCTCTCAAACTTGTATCCCTTTGAGTGCACAGGTCAACAATAAAGCAAAATATTTCAATTTTTATTGGAAATTTTACATTCAGACTCAATAACACCACAAAATTTCCAAGAAAAATATATCAAATTTTATCAGAATTTTTTCATTCAGACTCAATAACACCACAAAATTTCCAACTTCAACATAAAAGAGCCCTTTAAACAAAAAAAAGCTGAGAAACCTGTCAAATTTCGATCCATTTGCATTCAGAGGTTAACAATAACGCAAAATATTTCAATTTTCCACGAACTCGGACAAATTTCGATCTATTTGCATTCAGAAGTCAACAATAACGGAAAACTTTTCAAATTTCAACCCCTGAATAATACAACTACTGACTGGTGCTTTGGCAAACGTAATACAACTAAGTAGATCAAACAACATATATGCATCCTTAAAAATTCTCTGTATGATTTAGACCTTCGATATCATTTATAGATAATACAAATCTTCTGCTTCTGTAATACGAGATTTCTGCTGTGAAGATAAAGCAGTACCCGCACACAAAAACCCACACTGCAAACAATATTTCTCATACGCCTGCAACCGTGTCTGCCTTAGTATTTGCACAAGGTATGGGCTTACCTAAGTAAGTGGGCTTCTCATGTCCAGGCATAACCACAACAACAGTGTTCCCTGGATCTACGTACTGCATCTCATGATTTTCCCCACCGCCTGGAGCTGAAGCCGCCCTATTAGTTAATCCTTCCGAATCAGCACATAGCTTCCAGTAAGAGAGAGCGAGTATGGTAAAAAAAGCAGCAGCAGTGAGGAGTGCCATACCAATCAGTCCCGCAAACAGGTACAAAACTGGTTTAAACCATGTTTCTGAATGTGTCACAAAATATTCGGAGCTGCTATTGTTTCTCATTGAATATTGATTCATGAATCACATGACAAGATACTATTCTCACACTAATGAGCTCTCAGCTCTGGGTATCCTTTGGCGTTTACCCTAATTTTCTGTGCTGGTCATGCATCTCTGCCAGGTGGGTATTGTTTCGCATTTACCCTAGCTCTCAGAATTGGTTTTTCATTTTCTTGCTTGAAAAGGTCATTGTGGTTTCTCATTTTCTATCTGCAATCATATTCTGAATATGACAGCCACCAAGATGCCAGGACCAGTCGATGAAGATTTCTGCTATGTTAGTTAAAGTAGCTCTCCATGTTAGGAATACTTTGTCATTTTGTTGCGTCTGCATTGCGTCATTAGATCAAACAAAATACGACTGTATTACCTTCAAAACTTTCTCATTCACAGTGCAAAGAAACCATGCCTTCCTCAGCACATATGTGAAATTTTTTACACATATACTGTGAAATTTTACTCCCTGATTCTGGCACGATACTGTGGAAAATCTCGGGCTAAATCATATGATAGTA
This sequence comes from Pinus tabuliformis, assembly GCA_031772625.1. Taxonomy (NCBI): domain Eukaryota; kingdom Viridiplantae; phylum Streptophyta; class Pinopsida; order Pinales; family Pinaceae; genus Pinus; species Pinus tabuliformis. The sequence continues at coordinate 1,424,612,926 of CM062820.1, read as the reverse complement.
AAGTAGTCGTCAAATAATTTCAAGACTCTGAGGCCATTACTTACAATGGAATGGATGTTGAGCTGCCCACATATGTTCCTGTCATGTTTTCCGTGACTTTTGCGTGAAGGCAACGAGAAAACGTAATTCATTTTACTTTGATTTTTGCGTGCAAAGCAAATGGATGACGTAATTCATTTTCTTTTGAGCATTGATGATTTTTCCACGATGCGAAGGTTGGTAAATAGCTCAACCCAGATATTGACCATTAGGTATTTGTTCGGAAAGAGGCTAGATGAGGTATATAGATTTTCGGTGAAGGTTTGTTTCATTTTTTATTAATAATTTCTTATAATAATAAAAAAAAAAGAATTGGTATGAGATATTTTTACAAATATTTATCTTGATGTATATTGAATTATTATATAACATTTTATTTTTTTATTTAAATATATCAGTTTTTTTATTTTTTAGTTAATTATAAATTTGAACAAATAACTTAGAACAAAAATACTTTAATAATATATCCATTCATTATCACTTCTAATATATTAAATATTAACTAAAAACATATATTTAAATTAAATTTTCATTAATAACACAATTCCTCACCAATTCATCTTTAGCATAAAGAAGCACTTTCAAGCATTGTTTAGATATACATAAGCTAACCCTTTTTGCCTATAAATTCCAACATATAAACTTTTATTAGAAAACACATTTCTAAATTAAATTCTTATAGATGAAAAGACTGTCACCCGCTCTCGTATAAACTCAAACATATGATTTTTTATTTAAAAAACATGTCTAAAATTAAATCCCTCATGCATGAGATAATTTCTCACCCAATGTATTTTTTTATTAAAAAAGAAGGTCTAAAATTAAATCCCTCACATAATTTCTCACCAAATGGTTTCATAGAAGCTCATTATGCATTTTGAAGTCAATGGTTTGGTAGCTTATTATTTTTACTTGTTTTATTTTATTGTTTATATTATCTATGTATATTTGATGATCTTAAATTATATGTTTTAGTGGACAGTTATTAGCACAATATTACTTGCAAAAAAAACCTTTTTTAGTGTACAATTATTAGTACAATATTACTTAAAAAAAAATTTTAGAGAAGTACTGAGGACTTTTAGAAATAATTAGTCTATTCTTACTGAAAAAAATTGGTTATTCCTGAATATCTCTAGTCTTACATAAATGTAAAAGGATCTTCATTTATTGTAACCTGTCGCCATCCTCAGCACTGAGCCATTGTCCAACCGTTATCACTGAGCCATTGTCCAACCGTTATCGCAAACGCTAGCTAACATGTTTATTTGTTCATAGCCCCTGTTATTGTTGAAGCAATCGAGCCATTAGAGGAAGAATCCCCATACCCTTTGTGCAATCAGGTGGAGAGAGTTTCTTGGAGCTGTGCCATAGGCTTTATAAATTGCTTACATTAAAACAACATTTAAATAAATTCCAATTTATAATGCATTGACGAAGAAAAGTTTAACTCAAAGGACACTGATCCCGGAGGCTCTAAAGCAGTTACCATTAAACACGCATGAATCTAAATAAAATTTTAATAAACTCCAATCTGTTATGCATTTAAGAAACAATATTGAAAAGCTTTTAAATCGGTAATCTACAAATATCAAAACAAAAGAATGGTTAAAATAATGTAAAAATAGAAGAGTATGGAAATGTGATAGGTTTGTTCAGACATTTTTCTAGTTATCGCTAAATGATTTAGGTTTATTTGAATTAAGAAAAGTTATTCTCTGGGTTATTGTTTTCCAATGTAACTGGATTGTAAATGAGTCAATGTAACTGAATTGTAAATGATTGTAAATGAGTTAATGTAACTGAATTGTAAATGAGTCAATGTAACTGAATTGTAAATGAGTCGTAGTGTGTATTTTCTATGTTGTTATGTTTATCTAGTGATCCTATAATTATATAATGAGACACATGGTCATGTATTAGCAGTTAGCTAGTGTGAACAAGGTTAGGTCTAAATTAATATTCATTATATGTTTTCTAATTTGGTATCAGAACAATAAGGGTTAAGATGGGTTAAGATCTGTTTGTGCTTCCTAGCTAGAATGTTGAGTTGGTAAGTGTTGAAATCTGTTCGTGCTTCCTAGCTAGAAAGTTGCTTGTTGTTTGTATATGCAGGTGGATTCTTTTGTTTATGTGGGGCTAAGAACGGAAAATTTTGGTTGTTATCGTTATTGTGGGTTGAGCGAGTGATCCAAGTTGGGTTCGTGGATCTGGATCTGAGATCCTTTTACTCGGTACAGAGGATATTTGAGGGAAGTTTGTGTTGCAAAAGATTTTGTGTGTACTCGTGCAGTGCTTGGACCTGCCCGTCACCCTTGCAAATTTGGGTGTTGCTAATGCGATCTGGATGTGATCAGTAGTTGTAGAGACGGGCATGTGGTTGCTGGCGTCGTGGTGTTTGAAAACCCATCAATGGAGCTTGTGTAACCCCCAACCGATGGTGCTTCTACATGCAGCGTGCAGTCTGATCGAAGGAAAGCACGGCTGGTGTGTGTGCTGCATGGATAGGGACATTATGAAACGAATGGACAGAGAGGCTTAGATTGTTGTTTTGTTAAGCATTGTGTTGTGCCAAAGGACAGAGATCTGAGAGCGAAGGGACAAAGATATGAGTTGATAAAGTGATCTACGTGTCACTGATCTATGTGTTGCCATTGTTGAGGGCCGTAGATCTGAATTGGTGTTTTGATCCGGAGGCGGCGAAGGAGTTACATTTTGGACTGAAGTGTTTATTGCTTCCCTGGTTCATTGTTGGATGTTGTGGTGACTGAGATCGTGTAAAAATCTAAAATGATTCTATGTTGCCATTAAAAGATCTCATTTACTTGCCATCTACGCAAACTCCGTCAGGCTGTGACTGATACGAAATGCCTGTCACACTTCCAAAAATCTCATTTCCTTCTTTTCTACGTATGACGGGCTCATATGAAAATAAACAAATCGTCTTGTGGCTATCAATTTTTCTTACAACGCCACACAGACATGATGAGGATAGGCAAACGTAATACAACTAAGTAGATCACACAACATACAGACATCCTTAAAAATTCTCTGTATGCCCAGCAAACATTTAGACCTTTGATATCATTTACATATAATACAAATTTTCTGCTTTTGTAATACGAGATTTCTGCTGTTAAGATAAGCAGTGCTCGCACACAAAAAAGCCACACTGCAAACAATATTTCTCATACGCCTGCAACCGTGTCTGCCTTAGTATTTGCACAAGGTATGGGCTTACCTAAGTAAGTGGGCTTCTCATGTCCAGGCATAACCACCACAACACTGTTCTCTGTATCTACGTACTGCATCTCATGACTTTCCCCACCGTCTGGAGCTGAAGCCGCCCTATCCCTTAATTCTTCCGAATCAGCACATAGCTTCCAGTAAGAGAAAGCGAGTATGATCAGAAAAGCAGCAGCAGTGAGGAGTGCGATACCAATCAGTCCCACAAACAGGTACAAAACTGGTGAGAACCAGGTTTCTGAATGTGTGACAAAATTGTCGGAGCTGCTATTGTTTCTCATTGAATATTGATTCATGAATCACATGACAGGAATAATGAGCTCTGAGATCTGGGTATCCTTTCGCGTTTACCTAAATTTTCTCTGCTGGTCATGCATCTCTGCCAGGTGGGTATTGTTTCACATTTACCTTAGCTCTCAGAACTGGTTTTTCATATTCTTGCTTCATAAGGTCATTGTGGTTTCTCATTTTCTATCTGCCATCATATTCTGAATATGACAGCCACCAGGATTCCAGGACCAGTGGACGAATTTTTCTGCTATGTTAGTTAAAGTAGGTCTCCATGTTAGGAATACCTTGTCATTTTATTGCGTCTGAATTGCGTCATTAGATCAAACAAAATACGACTATATTACCTTCAAAACTTTCTCATTCATACTACAAAGCAACCACGTCTTCCTCAGTACATAATGTGAAATTTTACACTCATATACTATTGGAATATTTTTAGTCCTTGATTCTGGCACGATACTGTGGAAAAATCTCGGGCTAAATCGTATGATAGTAAAGTAGTCGTCAGATAATTTCAATACTTTGAGGTGATTACCTACAATGGAATTAATGTTGAGCTGCCCACATATGTGCCTATAACAGTTGAAATGTAGTGTAAACTGTGAGGTTACCTATGGTCCTGTCATGTTTTCCGTGACTTTTCCGTGAAGGCAAAGAGAAAACGTAATTCATTTTCCTTTGATTTTTGTGTGCAAAGCAAATGGATGACGCAATTCATTTTCTTTTGAGCATTGATGATTTTTCCATGATGCGAAAGGTTGGTAAACAGCTCAACCCAGATATGGACCATTAGGTATTTGTTGGTAAAGAGCCGAGATGAGGTATCTAGATTTTGGTGAAGGTTTGTTTCATTTTTTACCAATTTCACAAAGAAGGATAAGAGTAATAATAATTTAATTTCAAGGTTGTTATGTGACAGTTTTTCACAAACATTCATTTTTTGTATGATGAGTTGTCATAAAACATTTTATATTTTGGTTTAAATATGTTAGTTTTTTATTTTTTAGTTAATTAAAAATTTAATCAAGTAATTTAGAACAAAAATACTTTACTAATATATCCATTCATTATGAATTCAAAACCGGAAAATTAAATATATAACCTCTAACTAAAAAACATATATTTAAATTAAATTTTCATAAACAACACAATTTCTCACCAAGAAGCACTTTCAAGCATCTGTTTGGATATACATACGCTAACCCTTTTTCCCTATAAATTCAAACATATAACTTTTTCTGAGAAAGCACATTTCTAAATTAAATTCTTATAGACGAAAATACTCTCTCTCGTATAAACTTAAACCTATAATTTTTTTATTAAAAAACATGTCTAAATTAAATCCCTCGAGGATGAGCTAATTTCTCACCCAATGGTTTCATTTTTATCATTTTTACTTATTAGTTATTTTATTTATTTATTTATATTATTTATCTCGGAGTAGTTGAGCAAAATATTTGATGATTTTAAAGTATATTTTTTAAGTGGATAGTTATTAGTACAATATTGTTTAAAAAAAATATTTAGAGAAGTACCGAGGATTTCTAGAAATAATTAGTTTATTTATTTTTTTTAAATTGGTTATTTCTTAATATCTCTAGTCTTACATGATTGTAAAGGGTTTTTCATTTATGGTAACCTGTCGTTATCATCAGCACTCCGGCATTGTCCAACTGTTGTCGCAAACGCTAGTTGACATTTCTATTTGTTCATAGCCCTAGTTATTGCTGAAGCAATCGTGCCATTAAAGGAAGAATCCCCATACCCTTTGTGCAATCAGGTGGAGAGAGCTTCTTGGTGATGTGCCATAGGCTTTATAAATTTAGTACATTAAAACACCATTTCAATAAATTCCAATTTATAATGAATAAACTCCAATTTATTATGCGTTTAAGAAACAATATTGAAAAGCCATGAAATTGGCAATCCATCAATATTAAAACAAAAGAATTTTTAGAACAATGTAGAATTGGAAGAGTCTAGAAATGTGATAGGTTTGTTGAGTTATCTTTTTAGTTGTCAGGAAATGATCTAGATCTCCGTGAGTTATGAAAAGTTATTGTTTTCCAATGTAACTGAGTTAGAGTGTGTATCTTCCATGTTGTTATGTCTATCGAGTCTAGAGATCCCATAGTTATATAATGGGACATATTGTGATGTATTTGCAGTGAGCAAGTGTGAGCAGGCTTGGGCTTGAATTAATAAAGTATTTTGTTGTGTTAAACTCTGTCTTTTCTAATTCAGTATCAGAGCCATAAGGGCTGAGATTTGTCTGTGCTTCCTGGAAGGTTGAGTTGGTGTTAAAATTGGCAACTAGGGCCAGACCCTTTGTGGGTCATCTTATTTATGGAAGCTAATATTTTTATTGGATTCCCTTCATTGAGAGGTGTAGAATTGATCTAGAGATCATCCAATTTCGATAAGTATTCATGGAGTTATGAATTTATTTTTGTTATAAGACAATTCGACAAGGTTGGCCAGAAACCAAATTGCCCGCACTTGTGGTGAATGTTTTAGTATAAATAGAGGTGGCCTTCAAGTCATTTTCACACACTCACACTCTTGTGATTTCTCTCTTCATTATGTTTTGGGTTTTGATTAAGGAGAGATCTAAAGGGAGTGCCCTAGGCTCTACGCTGCCCTAATGAAGAAGCCCTAACGCAGTCAATTAAGAAGCCTTAACACAGTCATGGAGGAGACTTTTATAGCACAGCAAGAAGTTCTAACTGCTCTGAATGCAGGTCTAGAAGAGAACCTAAGCAGCTGTCCTTAAAAGCCCTAAACATTGTCCTAGGAAAAGACATTTAACTGTAGAGAAAGGAGGGTCATGTTTTTCCCTAGCCGCAGAGAATAGAAGGACTAATGCAACACCATAGATGCATATGAATGATGTATAAAGGAGGCCTCAATGTTCCCTAGCCGCAGCCAAGGATGAGGCCTAACTAGACATGGAAGACAGGCCCGAAACGTTGATGTATGAGGCTAAATCCGCAACTCAGTTTGTGCCCTAGTCACTGTCCAGGTGTGCCCTAACCGCAGGCCTTACTCCGCAGCGAAAGAAGGACTAGATGCTGCCCTACATCCGCTGTTGAGGAAGGCTCCTATCCGTTGTATAAAGGAAGCCCATACATGTGTTCAAAACTATTTTGGGACAACATATTTCATAGGAAGAAGTGCAAGGTCATAACCTTAATCTAAGTTCTGGATGGATAGTTTGTGTTGGGCTAGTACTGAGAGCCCTTGGTCAATGAAGTGTCAAGTAAATAAATTACCATGTGTGGGCAACTATCTTCAGTATAAGGTTATGATTGTGTTTTATATTATCTTCTGAACACATGACAGTGATATCTTCAGTATGATGTATGGTATGTGAGATATATACATGATGTAATGAATAGACAATGATTTAGTGATGATTGATAATAGATCCTAGTGTTTAATAATGTTCTTACTACAGTGGTATTTGGGTTTATGACTGTACGAAACAACAGTTCCATGATGCCATTGCCTGTGATGTCAAGTGAAGGACATTCTTGTGAAAGGCAGTGACAACCTTCCCTTAGAGGATAATGGCAGATAAATCTGGGAAGATTTTGTGACTGTTAGTTGACTGCACTTTGGACCTATTGAAGGATTCTAGCTGCTTTGCTAGGTTGTAAGCCATAGAAAGCAGCTAAGACTGGTGAGTGTAAATGGTTGTAGCATGTTGGATGTAGTGATGGCTGCAGCATGACGGGTGCAACATTGGGTGCAACTCAATGATGGGAGCAGCACAGTGATGAGAGAAGCTCAGTGATTGGGAGCAACATAGTGATAGGTGTAGCAGTATGAAGTGTACAACATGGTCATGAGGTCTAGCATTGTGATGATGTGTGCAACATGGTGCAGCACAGAGAGGTGCAACATGGTGATGAGATGCAACACAATGATAGGTGAAGGAGTTATCTTGGAGAATCAGTTGAAACAACATGTATTCAACTGAGCTCATGTATCTTCTTCTTAAGAGATGATCTATGCTCTTATCTAGATAAGTCAAAGTGTTGACTTCTGTTGTAAATGTACTATCTCTCTCTCTCTCTGCTGAAGTATTAAAGAACATATAAGAAGAATTGATCAAGGGTTTCCCCACATTGGGGTTTGTCCCTTGCTAGCGCCACATCTTGTGTCCTCTTGTGTTGGCTTGTCTTCTGTGATTTATGTTTATGTTCTATCTGCAGATTACTTTAATGCTGATGTGATTGCTAATCTGGAGAAGATATTGAGCTAACTGTGAAAATTGAAATAAATTGCTCTAAGCATAGTACATAACTAAGATTAATGTGGTATAAAAGCTGACGTGAAGACAAAGCCCAAGCAAGAGTGAAAGAGAAATAACAGAAAACAGTTGGGAAGGAACAAAAGGATCTGTGGATTCCTCATCCCTCTTCAAATTCACCAAGGGTGAAGTTGAAGCAGAGAATATTATGAAAATGGTGCAATGGAAGCTTTTGATGGCCTACCTAAAGATCACTTCAATGGGAAGTCCGGATCTAAGTGTGGAAGGAAATGCAGATACCTTACTTGTAATAAGTTCAGCCATTATGCGAAGAAGTGTCTGAATGGTAAAGACACATCACTTGATGATGATAACAACCAATCTAGGGACATCTTTAATGATCACAGGAATGATAGGTAATGCAGGTCATCAAGGAAATGGCCGACTCTTCAAAGAAAGCAAGGAACTCCAGGTATGAAGAATCAAATGTTGTTTTTGATAAGATAAAGAAGTGTTATCCTATATTGGCCCTCTCCTTGAGATTATGTGGGAACCTAGATTATTGATTATAATGCTTCAAGGCACTTCATTAGATAGAAGGGTAATCTCTCTAATTTAGTAGAAATGGAAACAATCGTGGGATTATACTTGGAGCCGATGCCACCTATCTCAGAAAGGGTGTAGGGAATTTTAATCCTCAATTGAATGAGGGTAACTTGATTCATTTACAGAATCTCTCTATGTAGATGACTGCAGCAAGAACCTAGTGTCCATTTCGGCAATGGAAGTCAAAGGTTACAAGGTGGCATTCATCGATGAAAAGGTATGTGGAAGTTTCAAAGATGATTTTGAGTTTAGGGTTGGAAATTTGTATCAAGTTGTAGGATGGTCCATTAGGGACCATGTCAGTTGACATATCTCATCTATAGCACCGAAGGTCTACTTATGGGGCCCTACTCAATGTGAGTCAGACGGTGACTCAGATGCCTGAATTCAAGAAGAGCATGAAGGTACATGGCTGAGATGTATCGAAGTAAAATCTTACAAGGGGACCATTCCTCTCATGTAGCAAGTCCATAGGCTTGGAACAACCCAAGGGGTTTGATATTCATGATCAAGAATCTCATGTGTGTAGGTTGAAGAAAGCCCTCTATGGCTTGAAGAAAATCACCCTGGTCTTAGTATGAGAGGATTGATAGTTGTCTCATGAAGCTGAGATTCACTAGGAGTGAAGCCGATCCAAGCCATTTCTTGAAGGTTGTAGATAATAGACCTCTCATACTAGCACCTTCTGAGGACGACCTATTTCTTACAAGTGTAGGGCATCTCATTTCAAAAATTAAGAGGGAGTTAAATTCCGGATGTGTAATGATAAACTGCAAGCCCGTGACTACCTCGAGGATCTTAACTTTCAGAAGTTATATGGTAGTGATGCCAGACCAGATTTGGGAAATGCCTTTGAGTTTCATAAACTCATTCGCATTGATGTTCCTGGTGAGCTTCTGTCTGGACATATGTTTTGCAGGTAGCATGTTGAGCTCATATATAGTTGAGCCTGACTGGATCGGTGCCAAGAATCTTCTGAGATATCTTCGAGGCACAATGTTATGAAACCAGCTCAAGAAAAGATAGAAAAGAAAGATCAACGCCTTAGAATTCAGCCTCTTCGAGGGGGCAACCTCCTTTACATTACATAAATGAACAATTCTTGGATGATACAAATGAAAATACCTCCTTTCTATATATAGGAGTCTAAGTGGTCCCAATACAATCAGAGCCTACATAACAATAATATTGTAGGGCACAACAATAACAATAGTGGGCTTCTATGTGGCACAATAGTAACAATATGGGCACTACATGGGTACATCAATATAAATAAGGGGTATAACTACAATAGTAATGGGGTAATCACTAGTATTATAGGGACCCAACATGCCCCTCTCCTTCAAAAAAGTGTTGTCCTCAACGCTTGAGTAGTTCAGGATACTTCTGCATAAAATTCTCATCCTCCCATGTGGAATCTTCAGCGGATAAGTTCTTCCACTTGATAAGATACTCTGAAATTGATCGATTTCGTAGCTGTCGAGTTCTTGTTTCTATAACTGCTTCCGGTTCCAATATAATTTTTCCTTCTTCGTCAAGTTCTGGCAATATTGTTTGAACTGGGAGCTTGTCGCCTATAACCTTCTTTAAGCATGAAACATGGAAAACTGGGTGCAATCGAGAAGCTGCAGGAAGCTCCAATTTGTATGCCATAGTACCAATCTTTTGCAACACCTTGTACGGACCATAATACTTTGGTGATAATTTATTATCCTTCTTAGCTTGCTTGAGGGACATTTGCTTATATGGTTGTAGCCGTAGGAATACCCAATCACCTACATCAAAACTTCTTTCACTTCGATGTTGATCTGCCTGTTGTTTCATTCTATTCTGTGCCAACACAAGGTTATCCTTTAAGAGTTGGAGGACTTGTTGTTGATGTTCGATGTGATGTTCCACTGTCTGAACCTTAGAATTTTCTCTTAAATATGATGTGATGGATGGTGGTTGATACCCATAAAGTGCCATAAATGGGGTCATTTTTGTTGCTGTATGAAAGGAAGTGTTATACCACCATTCAGCCAGAGGCAACCATTTGACCCATTGTGTCTGTTTATCAGATACAAAGCAACGAAGATATCCTTCCAAACATTTGTTTACTATCTCAGTTTGCCCATCAGATTGAGGATGATAAGATGAGCTATGAGCTAACTGAGTACCAAGACAAGAAAATAATTCTGTCCAAAAATTTCCAGTGAAAATGGGATCTCTGTCACTTACAATAATCTTTGGGTTTCCATGTAGCTTTTGAACTGTTTCCATAAATGCAGTAGAAACTGTACTGGCTTTAAATGGATGTGATAATGCACAAAAGTGTGCATACTTGGTAAGTCTGTCAACTACCACCATGATGACACTCTTTCCCTCAGACTTGGGTAAACCTGTGATAAAATCCATTGAAACCTCCTCCCAACGTTGGCTTGGAATGGATAAAGGTTGTAATAGACTCGGTGTCTTAATTGTTTCAACTTTATTTTGCTGGCAAACCAAACATTCTGCCACAAACTTTTGAATATCTGATTTAAGGCCATCCCAAAAAAATTCCTTCTTAACCCTGTGGTAAGTTTTTAAAAATCCTGAGTGCCCTCCTAAGGGAGAAGTGTGCAATTCCATAAGAATCTTTTGTTTTAGCTGGGAATTCTTACAGAGGTATAAGCGATCTTTGTACCATAACGAATCATTTTTCCAGCTAAATGTATCAGAAGTACTGGAATCTTGTTGTAGCTTTTGAATAAGTGCCCACACTTCTTCGTCATTCTTCCATTCCTCCCTTGCTTCGTTTATCCAATCTGGTTGGATAATAGAAATGGCACACAACAATGCTTCCACATCCTCATCCTTTCTTGAGAGTGCATCTGCCACCACATTTTGCTTCCCTTTTTTGTAGATGATTTCAAAGTCATAACCCAACATCTTTGTGACCCACTTTTGTTGCTCTTCAGAGGATAATCTTTGTTCTAAAAAGTATTTAAGGCTATCATGATCCGTTTTTACCTTGAAGTGTCTTCCCATTAGGTAGGGTCGCCATTTCTTAAGTGCATGGAGTATTGCCAACATTTCCTTCTCATAAATAGCTTTTCTTAAAAACTTTCCCTTGATTGGACGACTTTCAAAAGCAATGGGTCTTTCATCTTGCATTAGAACAGCACCAATTCCATTTCCTGAAGCATCACATTCCACAATAAAGGTTTTTGTGAAGTCCGGTGTAGCTAAGACCGGTGCTTGGCACATTGCCTCTTTAAGATGTTCAAAGGCCTTTGTTGCTTCCGAAGTCCATGAAAATGAATCTTTCTTCAATAATGTTGTTAGAGGTGCTGCTATTCTCCCATAATTCTTAACAAACTTGCGATAATACCCTGTCAACCCAAGAAATCCTCGCAGATGCTTTATGGATGTGGGGATTTTCCATTCCTTAATGGCTTTAATTTTGCTAGGGTCTACCTTAACTCCTTCATGAGATACAATATGACCCAAATATTCCACCTCCTGGACTCCAAAGAAACATTTGGATCTTTTTGCATATAATTGTTTCTCCTCCAATAGTTGTAGCACCCTGTCAACATGTTCAACATGATCCTTCCAAGACTTGCTGTAGATTAGTATATCATCAAAAAATACTAACACAAATTTTCTAAGGAATGGTTTGAAAATTGAATTCATCAAACCTTGAAATGTTGAAGGTGCATTGGTAAGGCCAAAAGGCATGACCAAAAATTCATAATGACCCTCATGAGTTCTAAATGCTGTTTTCGGAATGTCTTCAATCTTCATTCTGATTTGATGATATCCCGAACGAAGATCCAACTTGGTGAAGTAAATTGATCCATGCAATTCATCCAGTAATTCATCAATAACAGGAATGGGGAACTTATCTTTAATAGTGAGCTTGTTGAGCTCCCTATAATCTGGACACATGCGCCATGATCCATCCTTCTTGTGCACCAATACTACTGGAGCTGAGAAAGAACTTTGACTCGGTTGAATTATACCAGCCTCTAGCATTTCTGCAACCATACGTTCAATTTCACTTTTTTGGACATATGGATATCTGTACGGCCTGATGTTTGGAGGAACACTTCCTGGAATCAGATGAATAGCATGATCATGATCACGCATAGGTGGGAGACCTTTGGGAGTCTCAAATACCTTGGAATGATTGTCCAGGACTTTTTGGAGATCTGGAGAAATAGATGATTCCAATGTGGAAACATCTAGCGAACATAATTGTGCAATTACACCTCTTTGCTCCTTTTTTAGAAGCTTTGTCATTCCATTAGAGCTGATTATCTTTCCTGGTTTCCCTGCAATACCCCTTAATTCAACTTCCTTTCCTTCCACAGAAAATTTCATGAAAAGTTCTTGAAAATTAAAAGCTATTGTACCCAAGGATTGTAGCCATTGGACTCCTAGTACAACATCAGCACCTCCCATTGGAATGGAAAGCATTGGGCTAGTCAATACATATTCTCCCATGGATAGCTTGATATTATGGCACTTTCCAGAACAATTTATTGTTCCTCCATTTGCAATCATCACTTGACACTCTGGTGCTGGATATAGGAAGCAATTCAATTCTTTTGCTACCCTACAATGAATAAAATTGTGGGTGCTTCCTGAATCAATCAACACTATTACCTTTTTCTTCTTGATTTGTCCTTCTATCTTGATGGTTTGAGGAGTGGTAATTCCCGCCAATGCATTACAAGATATGGTCGGATTTATTTGTTCTTCATCTAGGCTTTGTTCCTGGAATATATCTTCTTCTTTTGACCTTTCTTGCTCCTTTTCTTCTTCCTCTTCACAATCTATGTAGAATAATTTCTTCTCAGCACACTTATGACCTTTTGTGTATTTGCTATCACAATTGTAACAAAGCCCTTTTGCTCTTTTTTCTTCCAATTGTTGTGGTGTCAACCTTGTAGGTTGTGGAAGACTATGGGCAACAACACTTCCTTCTTTATAGTTGTGAATGGTATGCTTCCTAGTTGCCATAATTTTGCTTTCCATTTTTCTTGCTAACCTGAATGCCTTCTCTAATGAATCAGGTTCCCAAAGGCGCACATCATGTTGGATATTATCCTTTAAAGACCCTATGAACACATCAATCCTATGCTCTTCTGGAATATCTTTTACCCTTATGTTCAATTTTTGGAACTCCTCAATGTGCTCCATTATTGAACCCTTTTGTTTGAGACTTATCAATTGGCTAAAAAAAGTGTTGCTTTTTGTATCCTCATAATGTGCTATTAATTCTTCCGTAAAAATGCCCAAGTGATAAATGGTTTACGAGAACAAAGCCATTGATACCATACAAACTGATTTGGTTCCAAATATAAAGTTGCCATACGTACCTTTTGTGTGTTTTGCACATTATTGAGATCGAAAAATTGCTCCATCTGTAATATCCATGTGGCGGGATCCTTGCCGTCAAACTTCCTCATATCGATTTTTGGAACATGGTGAGTCTTTGATCCAACATTAGAGTCTATGGAATCATGATTAACATTTCTTTTGTCCTCATCATGAGTTTCCTTTACTACCTTTTCACCATTAGTGACCCTTTCTTGTAGCAACTTCTTTAATTCTTCCATGTTTGTATTCAAATCTATCTTCAAATTTGCCATCGAATCCTCCATCTTAGCTTCCATACCCTTTATCTTAGATTCCACGCCATTTACCTTAGATTCCACGCCACTTATCTTAGCTTCTGTTAGCTTTTGTGAGCGTGACATTTGTTGCACTTGTTCTTCCTCTTCTTCATGAGTCATGCTAGAGATTTCAGGTTCCTTACTAGGTGTTTGCATTTTCTTTCCTCGGGGCATCAGTTACCGATAATAATGCTTTACTATGCCCTTTGAATTCCGTTAAACCAAGCTTACACAAAAAAAAAAAAAAAAAAAAAAAAAAACTACACACCTTTTTTCACTTTATAGAAGCCTGATATTGAATCTGATGTATCTCTGTAATTGCAGATCATCCAATTCTGAAATTGCTACCTGTAGTAGCGTTCTGCGTCCTCTTTCCAATGCCACAAGTCTGAGCCAAATTGGATTCTCCAAGGAAGAGTTATGTGAAATCTCCCACGGTGACTTGCTTTTAGACTGGTTCAGTAGAGCGAAGTTGTATGACGTGCCACGAGTCACTGTTTCGACCTTTGGATCTGAAAAACACCCACAAGAGACTACAGTCTGTCCTCTTTCTGTACCTTCTTACGAAACTTCAATCCGATGCTCAGAAAGAAAGTTATGACGCTTTTCCCCAGGTCACCTTTTTTGAGTGTAATTTAGGAGTCATCAGAAAGACTAACTTCCTGAGATCATATCTCCGAAAATATCGCGCTAAAAGCTTTGAAATTCGGACCCGAGGTTCCGCGCGATGTCTTCTCAAATGGGTTTTTTTTTCGACTTCTGAAACGTCACAGAAAAAAAGTTATAGCGAAAATTCCACGATGACCTGTTTGGAGCAGCGAAACCCTAGAATCCAAAGCTCTGATACCAAATGTTATGAAACCAGCTCAAGAAAAGATAGAAAAGAAAGATCAACGCCTTAGAATTCAGCCTCTTCGAGGGGGCAACCTCCTTTACATTACGTAAATGAACAATTCTTGGATGATACAAATGAAAATACCTCCTTTCTATATATAGGAGTCTAAGTGGTCCCAATACAATCAGAGCCTACATAACAATAATATTGTAGGGCACAACAATAACAATAGTGGGCTTCTATGTGGCACAATAGTAACAATATGGGCACTACATGGGTACATCAATATAAATAAGGGGTATAACTACAATAGTAATGGGGTAATCACTAGTATTATAGGGACCCAACACACAATATATCATGAATTGAGATACATTGCTAGAAATGTGAAGCTGCATGATTATTTGAATGCTGACGGGGCAGGCAGTGTGGAGGATCACAATAGCACTTCTGAGTGTTCTTTCTCTTTGGATTTTTCTTCGATGTCATGGATAGGAAGAAAGTAGAAGTCAGTTTCTATAAGCACCGTTGAGACCACATACAAAGCTACGAGTATGATCTTGTGCGAAGCTACCTGGTTATGGAAGCTCTTTAGTGAGATGTTTGTACACATGATGGATACCACCATGATGCTCTGGGTCAACTAGGGAGAATTCGATTGTTGAGGAATCTTGTATTCTATGATTGCTCCAGCATATAGACATCAGATACTACCTTATATGGGATATGGTATGTCGATGAGCAAGGAGGCTACATCGCATTGAGACTGATGTACAGGTTGTAAACATTCTGTCAATGCCCCAGGGAAAGGTCAAATTTGTGACCTTACTGAACGGCTTGGATTCATTGAGAGACCCTCTTATGAGGGTCCTGTATGTTGAATGCATTGAGCTCTAGAAGCTTTAGTGGGCTTGGGGTACTTATTGGAGCAACCAATAACCATAGGGTAACTCACCCTCCCCTAATGGCGTGCTGTGTATAGGGTGAATGGCTTACCCTTCCCCTGTAATACCTTGTGGTGACTCGGGGACAAGATGAATGGTTCTCCTGTCGAGGCATCCTACTCATGCAGTCTGGGACTCATGGGAAGTACCTCTCATCTAGCCAATGAGCAGGGAAATAGGGTTATGGACCATAGTAGTACTATCGATAGATGACTCATTTTATCTATCATACTCCCTATGCTAGGATGACCTCCATCGATTTGGGATCAATGAAACTGATTTGGGATAAGTATGAGTGGTTTGAGACACTCTCTTGCGATATTGATTTGGGATCAATAAAAATAACTTCGGGTCAGCAGAGAATGGTTTGAGACATTCTCGATCAATTCTTCTTCTTCATGGTTCAATAGAGCAGAGTAGAGCTCAGCAGAGAAGAGCAGCACAAAGAAGAGCTTAACGGAGAAGAGCGTAGTAGAGCAAAGTAGTGCAGGACAATGATGGGAAAGATAGTACAATCAGACATATGGATTAGCGGATGGAGTTCTACCTATTTGAGAGGAAGTGTTAAAATTTTAAACTAGGGCCAAAATCCATGTGTGTCATCTTATTTATGGAAACTCTTAGATTCCTCTCATTGAGAGGTGTATGATTGATCTAAAGATCATCCGATTCTGATAAGTATTCATGGAGTTATGAATTTATTTGTGTTATATGACAATTTGACAAGGTCGGCCAACAACCAAACTGCACCCACTTGTGCTCAACCTTTTAGTATAAATAGAGGTGGCCTTCACGTCATTGTCAAACACTCACACTCGTGTGATCTCTCTCTTCATTATGTTTTGAGTTTTGATTGTTGGGTGTGGAGCCTGATTATCTTCTATATTCAAAGGTATCGCCACATAGGACCCTAGTTCGAAATGGGGGCGGCAACGCCGCTCGTAAAATATTCGCTGCAGGGGGGGTCCAGGGGGGGCGGCTGCTAAAAACAGCTGTAAAATTGCCTTGTAAAAGTATAGTAATTTCTAGTCAATCTGGGTTGTTCATTAGGTGGATGATCTGACGGTAGAACTTATGTTTAGTTTAGGGTTTTTTGCCCTAGAAGGCAACCCCTCTCTTTGTATGAGGGTATTGTATTTGAGGCTGTGAGATAGATGTGCATTCTGTGAGCGAGAAACAGAGAGGTGAGACTGTGAGAGAAAACAGAGGATATTACAGCGGATTTGCTGTAGGTTGTGTCTCTTCATTTTGCTGGATAATAAAAAGGAAGGACTGGTTGTTCGGGGTGGACGTAGCCCAAACTGGGTGAACCACGTATATCTGTGTCTCTCTTGTTTTGTGTGTTTTCTGTGTTTATATTTCTGCAATATTTTATGTGTTTCATTGCTCCGTAATATATAATTTTCTAACATTGATGAAGGAGGGATCTAGAGAGAGTGTCATATACTCTACACTGCCCTAATGAAGAATCCATAATGTAGTCAATGAAGAAGCCTTAACACATTCATGGAGGAGACTTCTATAGTGTAGCAAGGAGAAGTTCTAACTTCCCTAAACATAGTTCTATAAGAGACCCTAAGCAGTTGTCCTTAAAATCCCTAAACATTGTCCTAGGAAAAGACATCTAACCGCAGAGAAAGGAGGGTCATGCTGTGCCCTAGCCATAGAGAATAGAAGGACTAATGCAACACCATAAATGTAGATGAATGATGTATAAAGGAGGCCTCAACATGCCCTAGCTGCAACCAAGGATGAGGCCTAATTAGAGGTGGAAGACATTCCCTAAACACTGATGTATGAGGCCAAATCCACAAATTATAATGTGCCCTAGTTAATGTCCAGGTGTTCCCTAATCGCAGGGCTTACTCTGCAGCAAATGAAGGACTAAATGTTGCCATACATCCATTGTTGAAGAAGGCTCCTATACGCTGTATATAGGAAGCCCAGTCATGTGTTCAACACTATTTTGGGACAACATATTGCACATGAAGAAGTGCATGGTCATAACCTTAATCTAAGTTTTGGATGGATAGTTTGGGTTGGGCTATGAGAGCCCTTGGTCAATGAAGTATCAAGTAAAGAAATTACCATTTGTGGGCAACTATCTTCAGTATAAGGTTATGACCTTGTTGTATGTTATCTTGTGAACACATTACAGTGATATATTCAGTATGATATGTGGTATGTGAGATATATACATGATGTAATGAATGGACAGAGATTCAATGATGATTGATAAGAGATCCTAGTGTTTAATAATGTTCTTACTATAGAGGTATTTGGCTTTATGACTGTATGAAACAATAGTTCCATGATGCCATATCTTGTGATGTCAAGTGAAGGAAATTCTTTCTAAAGGTAGCGACAACCTTCCCTTAGAGGACAATGGTAGACAAATCTGGGAAGATTTTGTGACTGTTAGTTGATTGCACTTTGGGCCTATTGAAGGAGTCTAGCTACTCTGCTAGGTTGTAAGCCATAGAAAGCAGATAAGACTGGTGAGTGTAAATGGTTGTAGCATATTGGATGTAGTGATGGATGCAACATGATGGGTGCAACTCAGTGATGGGAGCAACATAGTGATGAGAGCAGCTCAGTGATTGGGAGCAGCACAATGACAGGTGCAATAGAATGAAGTGTACAACATGGTCATGAGGTACAACATTATGATGACGGGTGTAGCATGGTGCAACACAGTGAGGTGGAACATGATAACGAGATGCAACATAATGATAGGTGAAGGAGTCACCTTGGAGAATCAGTTGAAGCAGCATGTCTTCAACTAATCTCATGTATCTTCTTCTTAAGAGATCATCTATGCTCTTATCTAGATAAGTCAAAGTGTTGAATTCTGTTCTAAATGTACTCTCTCTCTCTCTCTCTCTCTCTCTCTCTCTACTGAACAATTGAAGAACATATAAGAAGAATTGATCAAGGGTTTCCCCACATTGGGGTTTGTCCCTAGCTAGTGCCACATCTTGTGTCCTCTTGTCTTCGCTTGTATTTTGCGATTTATCTTTATGTTATATATGCAATTTAATTTAATGCTGATGTGGTTGATAATCTGGAAAAGATATTGAGCTAACTGTGAAAATTGAAATAAATTTCTCTAAGCATAAGACATACCTAAAATTAATAGTGTTTGTATCTGCAAGTGGATTTTTTGTTTATGTATGGATAAGAACTGAAAGATTTGGTTGTTATTGTTATTGTGGGTTAATTGTGTGATCCAAGTTGGGTGTGTGGATTTGGATTTCAGATCCTTTTACTTGGTACATAAGATTTTTTATGAAATTTTGTGTTGCAAAAGAATTTTTTGTGTGACTCGCATAGTTCTTCGACGTGCCCGTGAATTTAACATAATACATAATCTAGAACTTTAACATAGGAGATCATCCAGGTGAACAAAAATCAATGATTCTGCCAAATGTTGAGTCCTTTGTGAGTGTAGACGTAAAAAAAATGTAAAATATTTCAAATTTTATCTCAAATATTATATTCAAACTCCATAAGAGGGAAAGTTTTAAAATTGAAGATAAAATAACCATTTAAACAATACTTTGGAAATAATCCCAATTACAACATTCACTCTCCATCAACTTTGGAATTTGGATTCCTTTTTAATCGTAAGACATTTTTTTTTATGTTTTAGAAGTTTATGCTTATCCTTAAGTAACATAATATTTAAAAAAAAAAACTTCTTTCATGAGTGACATTTTGATAATAAATTAACCCTTTATGAACAAAGGTTTGATTAAAAAATTACCCTTCAATAACACACTTATGTTAAAAAATTTCACAAATTATAATAAAATAAAATAAAATGAGCATAACATAAAAATGACTTAGTTAATCATGTATATTGGTTCGAAATTGCATTGAACACTCACAGTAAAATCTCCATAACCTTGAAAGAAAATGTCCTCTTCCTAAACATGTCGTAGTATTTATAGATATGAGATAATGGGACATATAAGATGACCAAAAAAGTAAAATTATTGAATGTTATCAATGAGAATTCAAAAATAGATTAATTAATATGGTTTATGCTAAGATGTAAATAATATAAAAATAAAGTATATATTTGAAAATATCTATTTGAGCATTGCTTTGGATCATGAGATATACACTAATATTTGCAAGTTTGAATGCATGGTATATCGACCTTTTAAAATTTCAAAGACTAAACACATAACAAATGGATATTGTGGATCTCTTAACATCATGTTATGGTATTACGGTATAGTTTCCACCATCATTGTTACCTTCTTAGAGAGAAAATATGTATAAGCATTAAATTTGGTAAGAACATGCTTTTTTCAAATGGATATTCCTTGTGCACCTGACCACATCTTACCAACCAATCAATAGATGAATAAAATGATCCTATAGGTTATCTAGATCCAGTATGTATAGGTCACTTGAATAAACTGTTAGGGTGGATTACATATAAATATATCCTTCTATTGTTAGCACTTAATGTTAATTTGGAAGCTCAGTGACAAATTCCAACCGTGGGACTAGATTTCTCTTTTCGAGCGAACCAATTTTTACTATCGAAGAGCTCAATTTGGTCAAGAGTAAGTGTAATTACTAAGAAAATGTCACTTGTGCACATTTGGATAGGTTGGCCCTAACAAAAAATTGGACACCCTTGGAACCCTATCAATACAAGTGACCTCAAACTCATTTTGACATCACCAAGTATCTTCTTCTTCTCTTCTTCATTGATTGGTTTGCACATATCTGAGGCTCGGTTAAGGAAATTATTATACATAGGTCCGACATTATAGGTTTTGAAGCTTGCACGTGTTTCTAGGGTGTTGGTTCACAATGGGAGGATTGTCAACGGAAATTTTCAACTATAGTTGTAGGCTTGCAAGTTCAAGGTATCGAGTGAAAGTTCTTAGTCAGATGCATACCTCTTCCTCTTTATGACTAGAAAGTAGGGCTAAAATCTGACATTTGACTACAGTGAACCACAAAGAGGAAAAGTTGTCTCTGATCTATATTGATGCCAGAAACATGTTTCTAAATCTTGTTGGGATAATTTTTCTAGATGATATTGTATTGGGTTCATTTTAATCTCTGTTAAAATTTTTATGACAATTTAATAGAAGAAGAGTTTCAAAGGGTTTTTCCATCTTGTGGGATTTTTCCCTGGTCCTTGCCTAAACTTGGTGTCTCTTTTTGATGTGTTGATTGGTTCCTTTGTCATTTCATTTAGCGTTCTATCTTCAATTACTCCTGATGATTGGAAACATTAATTATTATTAAAAATAACTCTAATTGAATAATTGAATTGGTCTAATGAAATTGAATCAGGCTTGAGCAGGCCTGACCCGGGTTTAATGTTAATTAGCCAAACAAATCCCTACACTACTGGCCCTTTCAGCATCAACCCGTAGAGCGTGGACTGAGGTCTCACCCAAAGCAGTATGGGGGGATGCCGTAACCAAGTTTCCGCACCCTTGACATGGTTGTGATGTCGCTTTATTCCAACTATACCTTCTTTCATGAAGGTTGCTTCGCTCTCTGTTTCACCCTTCAATACCTTTGCGAAGTGTTACATTCGAATTTCGTGAAGCCCTAACTAGGGGTTGAAGTCCTTTGGTTGCTAGGGCAACGAATTGTGATATCTCCCAAACTAGGCTAAGTATCTTACTTATCTTATTAACAAACCTTAGTTAGCTTCGCGTAAAAATATTTTCTTACTTGTGTTCACTTAACCAATACATTTATACACATTTGCGCATCATATACACATTAGAAGTGAAATTCATACCCAATATAACAGAGGCATAAATAGGAAATAAATACGCGGGAATGGTAGAAAACTTATCTTTATTAATACTTCTAGATGATTATAGACTCGACTCGCCCAATGCACTCAGTTGCAGGGGTCCGCACACTCAGTTGCAGACTTCTAGGCTTCTACGTACTCAGTTGTAGAGCCTTTACCTATGCTATGACCCAAAACTAGACTTCTGCTTCAGAGCTATCTCTCATACATGTTCGATCTTAATCCATGACTTATTCCTATGCTACTTAGAGCTTAGCTCTATTTATACAATCCCATGGTCCATGAACTATGGGTAGATCTTCTACAACTGACATTACATTATCAAAATAAGGGCGGACAACCCTATGACTCTTTAACAACTACGCACTCCGTGCCCATAAAATGCGGAGTCTTTACATTGGAATTACAAAATTGGACAAAAATATGGGCTCCTAGGCCCAAAACTGCCCTTGGGGGATCTTGCACCCAACAGGCCCCCAAAACAAATATTGTGACTCACCCTTAAGTCACTCTAAAGGTGCATAGATCTTAGCGCAAAGACCTCCTAGCTCCGTTTGAATCCTTGTAACTTCAACAGTGCACTGAGTGGCCGCCTACTAGACTTGTTCCATGTGTTTTTTGGTGACTAGTGCCGTTAACTACTGCCTTGAATCCTTTGTTGTGTTGATTGCAGTTGCACAAGATTTGTTTCAATGGAGGCTATAATTGTATAAGCCTCATCAATCCATGACTGTAGGCACGCTTTTAAGACCGCTTCTTTGTGCTGAGCGACATCCACCTGTTCCTTGAGTGCCTTTGCCTGCTGCATCTGTGTAAGCCTTTGTGTAACGGCAACCATGTGCATGGTCCCTTTTGCCTCGTCATACCTCTGCTGTAGCTCGCGTGTCTCTATCTCTAAGAGCTCTCATTTGGGTTCTCCTACAGAGTGGTTAGGACCTTGAATGACCGTTTGAAGAGCTGCATGCAGTCTGCCACTGCATTGTCAGTCACCACAATCATTGTCATAATTGCGGGGGTGCGTTGTTCTCTGACCTCCAGTAGAGTTGAAGGCTGAGCCCTCAATAGTAGTTCTCCAATCTACAGGTTCAGCTTCAGGTGAACCTTAGCCATCTCTGCTCTTGCGTCGCGCACCCCTGTGGCTAAACTTAGGGACACGCACCTCCACCGATTATTTTGCCTAAATGTCCAACTCCTCTAGTACCTGCATTGTCTATTTGTTCTACTCCACTGCCTTGTTGCATTGCAGGCCAAAATTCTCGATTTTGATGCATTTCTCACTCATATCCTATAGAGCACGACTCTCCCTAGCCTGAAGTTCTGTCGTGACTCCATCCTGTAGGACGTAGAGTGTCTCCCGAGGGAGCACAGCCATGTTCAACCCTACCCCTTTCAAAAAACTCACCATGGGTCTATCGGCTTCCTTCTCTGTAATAAGTGCCCCATCTGGTAGCACTATTGTGTAGGTCACCCTTGTGCACAACATTTCTTCGGCAGCTGAAGTGCCGACTGCGAGGCTAGTGGACATTGCGCCAGCTTGTGGACTGCGAACCTGCAACTCCTGTAACTCTATCCGAAGAGCCCCAAATACCAACTGTTTTTGTTCCTTAAACTGCTAGAGGGCCTCTGTGGTGACATCCGTCACCATTTTGCTAATATCATGCAAACCCCCCTTAGTGAGGGTGATTCGGTCGAAAGAAGTCTTTGATGCCTTTGTCTTCTTTTGCAGCACTGTCTTCTCTTATTGGCATGGACGCTTGAGCTGGGTGGACACCATCTGTAGTTCTGTGCCACCTTGTTCTGTGTCTATCTTTGGTTAGGGCAAAGGTGACTTCTATCCTCCACGCTCTTCTTCTGTTGTTTTCTTCTTCTCCACCAACTTCGCAACATCACGCGCTACGTGGGCCTTAGTTGTTGCCTCTTCCTTTCTGTGCTTCTCTACTAGCTCTGGCATCCGAAGTTTTGTCTCTTCCTTCTTGCCCTGTGCAGTGGACTTGTCCATGTCCACCGTGGAGCCAGCTGCAGCATGCCACTCTGGCGGCCAAGACTCAAGGACTGTGAATATCACATTGTCGGTTGCCAGGTAGGGTAAATCATGCCATGTCTTTGTAGGGTCCTTCCATGCCCTGATGAAGACATGGTGGAAATCTTCTTTGAACTCTACAAAGATCTATAAACTATTGTATATTGTGGGTGACAACCGCAGCTTGTGATTGTTCTCCATCTAGATATTTATCTCCATTAGGACCCAGAAGATATTTCTCTCTTTGATATGTTGTGCATCCTTGGTTTCCCATAGCGAAGCGTACTTTGCTGCCTCCGAAAGGTCCGGCACGACCGAAGGGAAGTGGCTATCTTCGGGCAGCTCCCATGCCACCAGTACTATCGACAACATGAGCCATGCATAATGAAAGGTTTTTCACTACTCTTGTGCCTTGCGACAATTCACAAGGAAATCGCCGCATATATAGTTTTTCCAATTGAACTAGACTCCTTCTTTGCATTAGGTTGCTAGTGCAACTATTGGCGCAGGAACCTCATCTGCACGACACTTCTGCATCATCTTCCCTGCCAATATTTTTGTCATGACCTTAACTGCAGGGATTTTAATGGAGATGGCATATCCTCGCTTCTTCTTCTCCAACTTAAACTTTTTCTTCATTGCTTCCGCGAGCACCAACTCACCACCTTTTCCCTCCCAAATGTTTTCAGGGTCCTCTCCTAAGTAAGGTAGCTATGTAATTTAGTGAATCAGTTGGTTTGTGATGGGGATGGGCTCCTCTAGTCACAAGAACCCATCATGCACCAAGTAGAGCATCTGCCTAATAACGAAAATGGCCACTGGGGCGTGGTGGTAATGCGACACCCAGTGTAGGTTTAGCAACCCTGCTTTCTCGACACCTTTGAGCCATTTGCACAGCTCCAATTCAATATTTCCATTCGTCATGTTGATCTTTTACCACATTAGCTTCTCAGTCACTAAACGCAGGAAGTTCTCATGGTCTACGAGGTCCCATTATTCAAATTTCAACACAGGAACCCGCCCCAAGTGCGGTCCCTAAAAAATAATATCGGTTGGGAGCAGCGGAGTTTGTAGAGAGCTCTTGCTCTCATCTATATCCTTCAGTACCTTGGCTTTACTCTTGCATGGCAGAACATATTTAGGTAACTGGGTAATAGGGTCCGCACCCTGGGTTTCAACTTCCATCTCTACATCCTCCTCTTTGACCATGATTTCTTCAAATTCTTCCTCTTCTTCGGCCTCCAGGATAATGGCCTTCCCCTTTTCCTCCCAGGTGAGTTTTGTCTTCTATGGGTTTCTGGGCGAGAAGCACACTGGGATCATAGCCTTCTTATCCTTCTTAGTTCTCGGTGTGTGGGGTGTTTTAGGGACCTCAACTATCACTCTGACACTCTCTGGGGCTTCTACATCCACAATCTCCTATGCAGCTTCCATGGGTGTCGACATCGGTCTAGTTAGAAGGTCCCGCGTCTCCTTTGGAAAGGTTTCAAACACTGAACTTGCTCTGAAAGCCTCAAAGTTCAACAGTTCCATAAACACTGAATAGCGCAACAACTCAGTTCTCAAAATGCCAAGTGTTTTTTGTTGGATAGCCACTTATATTTTATAGGGCCTTTTTAATTTGAATTCGATGGTTACCCTCACATTCGGCCCATTAATGCTAGATTGGTAATAGATTTACAAGAATATAACCCATAAAGTTTGCCTTAAATGCCTGCCGCCCGCTCCATTTGGCCTCAAGCCAACCTTCAAATCGTGAATAGTGACTTTAACAGTCACTTCTTGGTAGACTTGTGTGCCAGCGAAACTCTCTTCACTTTATCGTAGACCCTGTGACACTTCGCTACTGTGCGCAGTCCTGACATTGCGTAGTTCCTAGGAAGAGTTGTTTATAGTCCCGTGCCACCTTTCAGTTGCTTGGAGCATTAAGACTGTGCTACTTCCATATAGTCACATCACTGGATCGCTAGTGTATGGCTTCAAGCAACTGCCATTCACGTTTCCTCGGAAGGGTTCTCCATTTAACTTGACCAGCTGTACCACAGCTTCATTGGTAATCTCCTTAATAATATAAGGCCCTAACCAGTGCATCCTAAACTTCCTTAGAATTTATCAAACTTGCCATCATACAACAACACCAGATCGTTTACCTTGAATGTCTGCAGCTTGATGTGTCAGTCGTGCCATGCCTTTTAACACTGCTTTTGGACCTGCTGGTGAAATCCAACCAAAAATTATTCTTCTTCAAGCTCATCCAACTGTGTGAGCCTCTCCTCTAGGGCTCTACGATTCATCATACCTGTGAGCACTGCTATGCACAAACTAGGCACGATGTATTCCATAGGCATTACAGCTTCCACTCCATAGACAAGCCTAAAAGGTGTTTGTCCCATCAGTTTCTTGCATGTCGTTAAATAATCCCATAACATTGCAGGCATTCATAGGTCCCAATCACTTTGTTGCGCATTGCATACCTTGGTCAGCACATTTTCCAGCACTTTGCTGAACGCCTCCACTATCTCATTAGCCTGTGGGTGATAAGGTGTGCTCTTTTGGTGATACACCTGAAATTTATCTATTAGTGCGGTGATCATCTCATTTAGGAAGTGTGTGCCATGATCACTCATCAAGATCTTTGGGCATCCAAACCGTGTTAGTATGTGTTCAAAGAGAAACTTCACGATAGTCGCGCCTATGTAATCCTTCACTGGCTCCGCTTCTGCCCAATGACTCAAGTACTCTATCACAATGATAATATGCTTTGCACCTATCTTTCCTTGAGGTTTAATGGGTCCTACAAAATCTATTGGCCACTTTTTGAAAGGTTGCAACATCATTTGTGGATTCAAAGGCATTTCATCCCTTCGCTACAGCCTGCATGTTCGTTGACATACATCACATGCCTTGCAATATGATTTTGAATCCTAATGAAGGGCTGGCCACCACAACCTAGTGCGTAGAATCTTCTACACGGTTGCTCTTCCTACATAGCGTCCTCTCGCAGCAGCCCCATGAGCATCCATGACGATGCTGCTTCATTCAAGCTTAGGTACATACCTTCGCAGTGTTTCATCATTCCCCATCTTGTATAGATACCTAGCAATGATAGAGAAGTCTGCCATGTGCACCACTAATTCCTCCTTTTGTTGGACATAGTATCCTTCCGGTACATTTCCAGTTGTTAGAACGTGTATTATATATTCAAAATGTCCATCCGTGACATGCATAGAAAAGAGTTGCGTGTTAGGTAATCCTTCCTCCAAACTAGTAGGTTTCTTCCTTGTCTCGATGCGCGACAGGTGATCTGGTCCCATGTTCAATCATCTAGGCTTTACAACAACTTCAAATTAATACACCTGGAACAATAAGAGCCATATGCAAATTCCCCGCCCCAACACAGGCTTATTGACCAAGTACTTTAGCATGGAGTACATGTGCATTTGCGTAGGTTAGGGCTGTTCGTCATAGGCCTACATCCATGTGTGAAGATCATTCTTCCCATCATACCTTTCTTTTAGTTGCATCTTAGGCTTCCCAAATCATGCTCGCATCATTCTCCTACATTCATGCCAATCATCAAAGCTTTCTTTATGTGTACCCCACCATCTTGCGGGTGTAGCGCGCAGTACCCAATCCAATGCCTGGAAGCATTGCTTTTCCAGCACCTCCCTTTCAAATGCATCCAAGAAGGTATCTACCTCATTTAGATCATCATAAGTAGGAAATATCTCTTATTTCTGTCGACACGCAGCGCAGTGACCGGGTCATCATGTTGCAATTCAATATAGTTACTTCGTGTAACCGATTCTGCCATCGTTCTACTTTTTCATCAGAATCCAAAGTGCACCTGGAACAATAAGAGCCATCTGCAAATTCCCTGCCCCAACACAGGCTTATTGACCAGGTACTTTAGCATGGAGTACATGTGCATTTGCGTAGGTTAGGGCTTTTCGTCATAGGCCTGCATCCATGTGTGAAGATCATTCTTCCCATCATACCTTTCTTTTAGTTGCATCTTAGGCTTCCCAAATCATGCTCACATCATTCTCCTACATTCACGCCAATCATCAAAGCTTCCTTTGTGTGTACCCCACCATCTTGCGGGTGCTGCGCGCAGTACCCAATCCAACGTCTCGAAGCATTGCTTTTCCGGCACCTCCCTTTCAAATGCATCCAAGATGGTATCTACCTCATTTAGATCATCATAAGTAGGCAATATCTCGTATTTCTGTCGACACGCAGCGCAGTGACCGGGTCATCATGTTGCAATTCAATATAGTTACTTCGTGTAACCGATTCTGCCATCGTTCTACTTTTTCATCAGAATCCAAAGTGCACCTGGAACAATAAGAGCCATCTGCAAATTCCCCGCCCCAACACAGGCTTATTGACCAGGTACTTTAGCATGGAGTACATGTGCATTTGCGTAGGTTAGGGCTTTTCATCATAGGCCTGCATCCATGTGTGAAGATCATTCTTCCCATCATACCTTTCTTTTAGTTGCATCTTAGGCTTCCCAAATCATGCTCACATCATTCTCCTACATTCACGCCAATCATCAAAGCTTCCTTTGTGTGTACCCCACCATCTTGCGGGTGTAGCGCGCAGTACCCAATCCAACGCCTCGAAGCATTGCTTTTCCGGCACCTCCCTTTCAAATGCATCCAAGATGGTATCTACCTCATTTAGATCATCATAAGTAGGCAATATCTCGTATTTCTGTCGACACGCAGCGCAGTGACCGGGTCATCATGTTGCAATTCAATATAGTTACTTCGTGTAACCGATTCTGCCATCGTTCTACTTTTTCATCAGAATCCAAAGTGCACCTGGAACAATAAGAGCCATCTGCAAATTCCCCGCCCCAACACAGGCTTATTGACCAGGTACTTTAGCATGGAGTACATGTGCATTTGCGTAGGTTAGGGCTTTTCGTCATAGGCCTACATCCATGTGTGAAGATCATTCTTCCCATCATACCTTTCTTTTAGTTGCATCTTAGGCTTCCCAAATCATGCTCACAACATTCTCCTACATTCACGCCAATCATCAAAGCTTCCTTTGTGTGTACCCCACCATCTTGCGGGTGTAGCGCGCAGTACCCAATCCAACGCCTCGAAGCATTACTTTTCCGGCACCTCCCTTTCAAATGCATCCAAGATGGTATCTACCTCATTTAGATCATCATAAGTAGGCAATATCTCGTATTTCTGTCGACACGCAGCGCAGTGACCGGGTCATCATGTTGCAATTCAATATAGTTACTTCGTGTAACCGATTCTGCCATCGTTCTACTTTTTCATCAGAATCCAAAGTGCAGGAACTCTAGCACTCCCATGTAATCCACCCATCCATGGTGGGATTAACCTAGTCTTGGTCTCGCGCTGTTATCTTGTAGATGCAGTCTAGATCATCATCACTCTCATAGTCACGGGCTAGTTTCGTATAGTGCGATCTTTCAGCAGGATCCAGGGGTATTATTACGTGTAGTGATTTCTTCTCAAAGATAATCTTCCGCTTCTTCATATTAATTACCCCATTCATATCCGTATCCTAGTCAATTCCAAGGAGCGTGGGGTAGGGATTTTTGTCATCACTAATCTCTATTACTTCAAAATCTATCAGTGCGTTCGCTCCCTCAATATCCACGGCTACTCTCTGCAATCGCCCAATGGGTATGATTTTCTATTGATTCACCATTCTCAGCTAAACAGGAGACCATTGCAGTGCAGGTCTCCCCATTTTCTCCCACGTTTGTTTCGATAAAACATTCGCATCTGATCCCAAATCTAGAATGACTTGATCCATCTTGTATTCTCCCATTTGCATGGTCAGTCTCATTTCATGCCCCGTCCTTCTTTTATGTTTTCCAATCTTTCAAACTATGTACAGTTCTCGTGGCATGGTCCCAACACATTTGTTGATGAGTTCCTGTAACCCTTTCACAGCCTTACTGTCGTGTAGTAACTTCATATAGGTTTCCAGGAAATTTGTGAGTGTAGAGGTGTCAATCTTTGGCTTAGGATTATCTCTGCTTCCTGACGTGGAGGCCTCAGTGACGCTCTTCTTAGCTTCCATGAAGGTTTCCCAAGCGAGCTCCAAATCAAACTAAGCTTCTTTCGCTAGGGCATTGTGAACCCAAGTGCTATCTTCCGGTTGTTTCTGCTTGCCATCTTCCATCATGATTCCACTTTGGAGCACTATATTTATGTTCGGGTCTTCCTCACATGGCTCAGATCTCATCATCTACAGGTTATGAGTTGGGGGAGGTGGTAGTGCTCCTTTGTCCTGTATCCTAGATATCAACGTAGAACAATATTTTGTTTCATGATCAAAAAATATGCAATAATTGCATGACGGACGCGTTGGATTAGTGCAATTGTAGGCATAGTGTCCTAGTCCTCCATAATTGTAGCAAATCAACTATCCACAACCTCTACCAGGCCCTCCTCAGCCTCGGCCTCGTTTGTGCCCTTGAAATCCTATCCGCGCCATTCCTACATTCTGATCAAGGGGTTGCGTTTCGGCTTGAACCCTGTAGGCTGGAATTCTATCCATCATCAATTCATAGCTCCTACAAGTTCACTCATCATGTCTCACCAATCTACAAAAGTTACAGCATAATTGTTGCATCGTTTGCGTATACTTTTGTAACAAGTGACAATTGTCCATGGCATGTTTTCCTGCAATTTAACAGATAACGTTCCACAAAGCAAGCACTGTGCTAGGTCCTGCTTGAGCTTTTGGCCTTAAAGGCATCGATACTCCTCCTGCAAGGTAATTTGTAAAGACTGGGTAGTGGTCCTTGTCATGACCCTAACTCTTGCGTTTCACACACCATACTTCTTCGCATACCTCTGGCCGAACTGTCCTATCTTGCTTCAAGATTTGCATCTAAAGGCATAGATTCTTTTGCTGTGCATGGATCTGCTGAAATCCTAGATAAGGATCTTGCATTGGGGTCTAATGTAGTCTCATGGCAATCTACAAGGCCTCTGCCTGAGTAGTTATATTTTACTGCGACAGTGCGCTCCTCAAGTGTGGTAGTAGCGAAGCTACAAACCATTGGCGATGCTGTCCATCCGTCAAATTCATGTTGGCTTTGCAAATCATACATTTCAGCGTAAGATCTAGTTCCCAAGGCATATTTCCTGGTAGCATTGTGATTTCTTTGAATCCAATGATTGATTGCACTTCTGATTTAGGCCTGCTAAATTCCCTATTAAGTACTGCTTCGATGTCCGCTACTCTTGCATTTGGGTTATCCTTACAGTACTTAATATACCAATTCAGTGCGCGATCTTGCAAGGCACTAAGCAGTGTTACTTTCTTTATATGGTCATCTATAACACCTTGAGCTTCCCATACAGCCTTCGGTACGAACCGGAATTGGCTTGGGTCCTGATTTCCCAAGCCTTTGAACAAAGGAAACTCCACTGTGTTCGCCATACTGAATCGTGATGATGGTTGAGGTGGTAAGGGTGAAGTTGGAGGTGTTGGAGGTGAAGCCTGTGGTGGTGTGGGCGGAGGTGGTATTCATGGAAATCCTTGTCTTATAAAATGAATAGCACTTCACGGAGAGACCTTCACGATCCCTTCCTCGCCCCCCGCAGAGGTGAAATCAAGGGACTATGCTCTAGACCCTTATTTCCTTTGCTTCTATAAATTGTTTTGCTTCGCGTAGATAAGAACATCAAGGTAACTCCATAACCCACTTTTCGCACAACAACATTTTAATCGAAGTATTAAAAGATTTTACATACTTACCTTGTGGTCCTTTGAAAAAACGCTGCTCTGCCTTGCTATAGTTGACTGAGGTTTCAACCTCGAACTTAGTAAAAAATCCTCCAATAATGCGATCGAGCTAATGATCAATGGCACACGTGATCTTATCCTTCGATGCTTCCAACCTTTGCACTAGCTCCGGGGTCCACACAAGAGGACCATGAAGTTTCCACCTTCCTTGACTATCTACTAGCTTCACAATCCCCTCGTACAGCTCAGTAGGGAAGGACGCGAAAAATATTTCATGGATCTCCATGTACAGGTGATTGTCTAGCCACTGTTCTTTTGACAGTCGTGGGTTTTAGTTTTCTTGTGTCGCGAACTTGTGAATCCTTCTGTCCAACCAGCCTTCAATTTCTTTCTTAGTTGGATTCCAATGATACGACATCGCACATCTCTTATGCAAATTCCGGTCCTAGCAACAGAACCATTTGTTAGCTTGAGGAGGCTTGACCCAGGTTCAACGTTATATAGCCAAACAAATCCCTACACTACTAGCCCTTTCAGCATCAGCTCGCGCAGCATGGACTGAAGTCTCACTCGAAGTAGTATGGGGGGATGCTGGAACCAAGTTTCTGCACCCTTGAGATGGTTGTGATGTCGGTTTATTCCATCTATACCTGCCTTCACATAGGTTGCTTCGCTCTCTGTTTCACCCTTCAGTACCTTCGCGAAGTGTTATAATCGGACTTTGCGTAGCCCTAACCAGGAGCTGAAGTCCTTTCGCGTTGCTAGGTCAGTAAACTGCGATATCTCCCGAACTAGGCTAAGTATATTACTTATCTTATTAACAAACCTTAGTTAGCTTCGCATAAACATATGTTCTTACTTGTATTCACTTAACCAATACATTTATACACATTTGTGCATCCTATAAACATTAGAAGTGAAATTCATACCCTCTATAATAGATGCATAAATAGGAAATAAATATGCAGGAACGATAAAAAAGTTCTCTTTATTAATACTTCTAGATGATTACAGACTCAATTCGCCTTGCACAATCAGCTGCAGGGGTCCGCGCACTCAACTACAAACTTCCAAGCCTCTGCACACTTAGCTGCAGAGCCTCCACCTACGCTACAACCCAAAACTAGACTTCTACTTTGAGCTATCTCTCATACATGTTCGATCTTAATCCATGACTTATTGCCATGCTACTTAGAGCTTAGCTCTATTTATACAATCCCATGTTCTGCAAACCATGGGTAGATCTTCTACAATCAAAAATACATGATCAAAATAAGGGCAGACAACCCTATGACTCTTTGACAACTACGTGTTCCATGCCAACAAAATGTGAAGTATTGACATTGGAATTACAAAATTTGACCATAATATGGGCTCTTAGCCCGAAAACGTTTCTTAGGGGATCCCGTGCCCAATATTTTTCCCCCCTTGTGGGGTTTTTCCCTGGTCCTTGCCCAAAGATGGTGTCTCTTGTTGATGTATTGATTGTGTCCTTTGTCATTTCATTTACAGTTCTATCTTCAATTACTCTTGATGATTGGAAACATTAATTGTTATTGAAAAGAACTCTAATTGAAGAATTGAATTTGTCTA
Source organism: Pinus tabuliformis (assembly GCA_031772625.1). Taxonomy (NCBI): domain Eukaryota; kingdom Viridiplantae; phylum Streptophyta; class Pinopsida; order Pinales; family Pinaceae; genus Pinus; species Pinus tabuliformis. The sequence goes on along the minus strand of CM062820.1, from coordinate 1,424,579,891 downwards.
GTGTAATTGAATCAGCGTAAAACAATCTGAAAATTAACATGCTATTAGAGCTAAGGTGAAGGACAAGCCCAAAAGGAGACAAGCGTTAAAGAAATCATATTTAAAAAGTTGAAGGAGCCTATCTAGTCAAGTCAATATGTCTTCCTCTTTCTTCAAGTACCATGAGAAGTTGGGTGACTTGGCTAACTTTGCTGCATGGATAATCAGGTTGGAGATCATAGTTGATAACAATCATGTTTTGGAATACATTCAACGGAAAATACCCGAGCCTCCAGAGAAAGCTTCTGCTCCTGCCAAGAACAAGTGAAATAAATGTGAGTTAAAAGAAAATAAAATTATAGCAAATGGTTTATAAGATCATTTACTTGAATATGTTGGAAATTTGAGGAAGTCTAAGGACATGTGTGATAAGATAGTTGGAATTTATTAATATAACAATTTGAATGAAATCATCTCCTTGAAATATCAACTTAAATATATGAATATGAACAAAGGACAGTCTGTGCAATCCTACATTATGAAGACATTCAATATTATATATCTATTTCAAAGAGTTCAAGAAACTATATCTGACAAGGAATTGGTGATTGTTTCTCTTAGTGGTTTCCCTCCTTTTTGGGAAACCTTCATTACTACTATAAACAACAACAATATTTTTTCATCATTTGATAAGATTGCTCAAAATATCACTTAAGGAGAATGTAGGATGGTTTCTAGACGTAGGATACAAAAGCATCAAGAAGGAGAACCCATTGCATAAATCATTCATGAAAAAAGAAGAAGAAAAGAAAACGAGGTCCTTCAAATTCAAGAAATCCTCCCTCACAAACTTTAAATAGAAGGTTTTGAATATCCAAGGAATTATTTCACATTGAATATTTCAATTGTCATAAGAGAGGCCACTATTATCGAGATAGCCTCAAGAAGAACAATGGTCCATGCCACAACACTAGAAACAACAATAATATGTTTGATGATCAAATAAGAAGAGATGACTGAAGGAATGATTAAAATGGAAGAGATTAAAGAAGAAGAAGAGATGCTCCAAGTGATCATGAAGAAATTCATCATCCTCAAAAGAAGTCAAGATTTACTAGGTATGAAAGTAATGTTGCCAATAAATCTGAATATATTCTTAATTCTTCCCTTACTAGTTCCTCTCCTTTGGATTCATGGTATAGTTGGTTTGTTCTTAGTGGGGTCACTCATAATTTATTTCGATACAAGGAATTTCTCTATAATTTGGAAGAGAGATAGTAAAATTTGAAAATTATTCTTTCAAACAAATCCACCCGTCCCATCAAAGGCTTTGGGTTCATCAAATTTCTTTTAGATTATGGAAAATCTGTTTTTCCCATGATTTGATGTATGTGTCGGGATTGAAGAGTAATTTGGTATGAATATCCACTTTGGAAGGCAAAGGGATGATGGTTTCCTTATCTTATTGGATCATCTATGGGAGATGCATTCACATTGGGATCAAGATTGGAAGGACTCTATAGAGTCACTACAAGACCTCTTCTAGGACTGGTCCATGATACTAATCATCTAAGTGAACTATGGCACCGAAGATTGACCAATCTACATTATGATTCTCTTCCCAAATTGAATAAATTGGTCTCTAGTATTCTCGATGTTTAAGCCCTACATGGTGGAGTATTTCCACGTTGTTTCAGTGCAAAGAAAATAGGGGGACCATTCCCTTCTAGCTAGAACAAGACAAATGACATCTTACATCAAATTCATTTTGACATATGTGGTTTGATTCCTATGAATTCTATTGGTGGCCATATTTACTGCATCACCTTCATTGATGATTCCTTAAGGAAGACATGGATATACTATTTGAAGCACAAGGATGAAGCCTTCAAAATGTTCAAGGAGTTCAAAGCTTTCGTCGAAAATAAAACAGGGAAGAAAATCAAAATATTCATGTCTAACAATGGTGGAGAATACATATCAAAGGATTTCATTGATTTTTTCAAGAAGGAAGGTAACAAGAAACAATATATTGTTCCATTTACCCCCAAATAAAATGGAGTAGTTGAAAGAAATAAAAACTCTATTGTAAAAGTCGCTCATGCCATGCTCTGTGATAATAAAAAAGTCAAACTTCCTTTGGCCAGAGGCAACTAATGCCACTGTATATGTTCAAAATAGGGCACCTCATTAAGAATTGGACAAAAAGACCCATGAACAACTATTTACAGTTGTCAAACCTGATGATAGCCACTTCTATATCTTTGGATGCCCCATATATTTTCATGTACGGAAGGATAAAAGAAACAAGCTAGAAGCTACGAGAAGAAAAGGTATGTTCGTTGGATATTGTGAAAACTCTAAAGAATTTAGAATATATATTCCTAGTCAAAGGAAGGTTCAAAATAATTGGGATGTCGCATTCAATGAATATGTTTTCCTTGGGAAAGTAAGGGACCTTCCTTCACCTCCTCTCCTGAGAAGAGGAATAATGATATGGATATTTTAGATCATCCTTCCGTGCTCAAATTTTGGACAAACATTGTTGATGATCCCATGGATCATATGGATCCCTTTGATCCTCCTCCAAGTGATCCTCCTACTAGGAAGAGGCCACTTTGTCTCCATGACACATTACATGATAATGATAGATGAGTTTCTGTTTGAATATCATTTAGATAAAGGAAGAAGCCATGGAAGTACTATGGATATGTTGCACCCATGAGCATAATGATTCAATCAGAATCTCTCACCTTTGAAAAAGAACTGAAAGAACAAGTTTGGAAGGATCCTATGGACTAAGAACATGAATCAATTATGAAGAATGATGTGTGGGATGTTGTGCTAAGACCGAAGGGGAAATTCATCGTGACTTCAAAGTCGTTATTCAAGCTCAAACATGGAGTTGATGGTAGCATTGACAAATACAAGGAAAGTCTCATGGCCCGAGGATTCTCCCAAAAAGAGGGAGAAGATTATGATGATATATTTGCACCTTTGGCTCGATATACACCCATTTTTTCAATAGTTTCTCATTTCAAATGTCAAGGATGGGCCCTTCATTAGATGGACGTGAAAACAACATTCGTCCATGGTACGAAACAAGAAGTGTACATTGAGAACCCACAAGGATTTGAATTAGAGGATCGAAAGAGACATGTTTGTAGGTTGAATAAGGCATTATATAATTTGAAGTAATCCCCTAGAGCATGGTATGCCCAATCCACAGTTATTTGGTGAAGTTGCGATTCACAAGCGTAATGATGACCCACACCTCTAATTCAAGGTAGTCCCAGGTACGTCATTGATTTTGGTTTTATATGCTGATGATCTATTCTTGATAGGTAGTGAGCCCATGATGATTGAATGTAAAAGGAGTTAGCATTTGAATTTGAGATGAAGGACCATGGCCTCCTGCACTACTCTCTAGGCCTTGAATCGTGGAAAAGACATAGTGAGATTTTACTTTAAGAAGGAAAATATGTCATAAAGTTGTTAGAGAGATTTGGAATGGAAGAATGCAAGTCCCTACCCACACCGATGGAAATTAATTTCAAGAAGTTATGTGGAGAAGATGCAAGACCTATTTTGGTGAATCCATATGAGTGTAGACAGTTGATTGGGTCTTTGATGTTATTAGTGAACACCCATTCGGACATATGCTATGCAATGAACACGTTGATTCAATTCATGACTGAGCCTCTCCATGCACATTAGATTATGCCAAACACATTTTGAGACATTTGCATGGGACGATCACCCTTGGTTTGAGATATTTTTTCATAGATGTTCGACTTCATGGATATATTGATTCTGTCTAGGAAGGAAATGTTTCTGATAGAAAGAGTACATCTAGATGTTTTTTAGCCTTAGATCTGCCATGATATCTTGGATGATTGGGAAGAAGAATTACATTACATTCAGTACCACTGAGGGAGATTACGTTGCCACTACCATGGCTATCTGCAAAGAAATTTAGTTAGGAAAGCTCTTTAGAGAGTTATTTGAGCAATTCCTTAATACTACAATTATATATTATTATAATAAGAGTGAGATCTGTCTGTTAAATAATCTCGTAGTTCATGGAAATTCCAAGAACATAGAGCTTCAATATCATTACATTCGATACCTAGTGTAGAGAGGAGCCGTTAGAATCCATCTTGTATCAACAGGTGAGAATATTGAAGATATTCTCACCAAGTCTTTTCCGAAAGGGAAGTTCTTAGTCTTGAGATAACAGCTTGGACTGGAATATGTGGCCCCTTTTGATAAGGGGCATCACTAATTGAGGACATTGTGAAATCTATTCCCCTCCTTATTGAGCTCTCAAGGTGTGGAATTGAGATGGAGGGATCCTGGTGTTGAGGGAGCTCTGGAAAATATGGTATCACCGTTATTTTGACAAGTCAGTTATCTCCCCTTATCTTGGTCTGTGCCAAGTATACCCCACTTGGCATCATACCCACAAGCTAGGCTTGTTGGGATTTTCCCTCCCCATCTAGCCCACGAGTTGAGGAGGCTTGGGGGTGTGTGATCCTTAGCTTTGGTAAGCGAGGTATCTCACCCAAGCTTGGATTATGATGCTAGTGTTATACCACATGACTCTTGTGGATCATTGTTTGGAATATCACTAAGATATATGATGGGTTGATATGTCCTACCCTATATCACCTATTTCTTGATATGGAGCTGAATATGTTTAGGTCCCCTATAAATTTTCGGTTGAGATGTGCTCCTCGACGTGGTTTTAGGTTGAGATGTTCCCCCTGATATTGTTTCAGATTGAGATTTGCTCTCCAACATTTTAGAGGGTGGTAGTTAATTCTCCCTCATGATTGTCCTTCTTTAGATTCAATCATGTTTCAGTAGATAGAGTTTGTAACACCCTCCTCCCACACTTACCCAATCTTATCGGTCCACTGGGGTAAATAGGGGATGAATATTTACTATGATATGACTCACCCCTCTAAGTACATTTAAGGAAGTGAAATTGAAAAACAAAAAACAAATTGACCTTTCTCTAGAGCTACATGGCCCCCAATTGTTAACCAACGACTCGAAGTGCCCAACCCCTAAGTTAACTTTCTTTTTCACTGACCTCAGTTGTCATTTCTCCCATGATAAGTAAATATAATAGTTGAGACCCTTCAGTCACTCTCATAATCCTACATCCTATCAATTGTAGTCTAATTCACTCAATTATGTGCCATCGACTATGAAATATGAGCCACTTTCCCAGGGTAAGACCTAGCTCTCTGCAAAACTTAATGAAACTATCATAATTGATAAATAACATAAATACAAAGCCTTTAATGCAAAAGTTTAATAAGGAATTAACGTGACCCTTCCCAACCATGATAGACCTTTTGTGAAACACATCATGAACAGTAATCTACAGGTCAAAAATACACATCTAAACATAGGGGTCTCATACTTATTTGAGAGTCAATAAGGTTTGATTCCCTCTCACAATCGCTGCTCTATCATCTATTATGTCATACATTCATTAACCATTCATTTACCAATCAAAACATGATGAGAGCCATAACTAAAGTTTGCCATAAACCATGCTTATAACTAACATATAAAAAAAATAGTAACAATACTAGAACGACCTTCAAAGACACATAATGATAAATATAAATATCCATGAAATACAAGAGGGAAAATATCTCCTATTACCATATGCAAAATCCAACCTAGTCAGGGACTTCCACATACCACCTCTCCATAGATTGGGTTGAACCAAATATTTCTTTTAGCTAATCAACCCCATGTCATATTCCAATCATGAATGTGGGGCTCACAAAAAAATAAAATAGGGCTTCCTCTAGCTTTATCGTATATCTCGCCATTACTGGTCAAGGGATTTCTAGGCCCAAAACCCTCATCTATACAACTAGAATTTATTGTGTATCCCACAATTATTGATCAAGAGATTCCTAGGACCAAACAAGAAACATACACTACCAGGCTTTGCCATAATCTTGCCATTACCAGTCAAGGGATAATTAAGCCTAAACAAGCATGGATGCCTCCATATTTGTTCACTAATAACTTGAGGAATTTTCCCATCTCCACCCTTAGCTTTTACCATGTATCCCACCATTACCATTTAAGGGATTCCTAGGCCCTTCGAAATTTTCTTGAGACCACCTCACCTGGTTCCAAAACCATTTGACAAATCTCAACCAAATCAAATAACCCCATCAAACCATGGATATCTCAAAATGTCAAGGTAAGGCTGAAACCATTGTCACACCTAGAAAAGTCCATGCCAATCACAACAAGAGAACTGAATAAACACATGCATATACCATGCATGCCAAAACTAGCAAGGAAATCATATGCAACTCGACACCTGCAATTAATCCCGTTGTAGCCACTTCATGCAACTCTTCTTTGTTGGATATTTTCTTCCCTTTTCTTTCCTGTCTTTCCTTTGCATTTCTTTCTTGAATGCTAGAGTGATCCAAGAATTCTCCAAGTGTGAAAAGTATGAGAGAGACAGAAGAGAGTGTTGAAAATATAGGAAGAAAATTGTTTTGACTTTGCCTTGGTCAAACTAGATTAAAAATTCAATTTCTATTTCAATAGAATACTTGGAGGTAGTTAACTGAGGTGACATGGCTCTTTCAACGAAGTTAACTCAATAAATTCAAGTTGGAGACACTTCAGTTCAATTCTACATGATTGATTTCTAATTTGAAGCAATCTATCTCAGTTAATTTGAGTTATTGTCAGTTTAAATAGTTCTAATTGTCACAAGAACTAGTGGATGTCAAGTTGTGGATATGTATATTCAACCACACTTAGTGATCAACAAGTTAACTAATCAATCAACCCAAAATACTTGGTGCATGAAAATAATTCAAGTTACCTAGTTGAGATAGAGATTCCAAGGCAATGTATTGTGATTTGTAGCATATTCGCTTGTGTATAGGTGGTGCATGCAGTTAGAGATTGACCTAAGCCTATTGCGCAATTTCTTGGTGTGAAATTCCTAAAAAATAGAGGAAATTTCCACAAGGAATAGCAAAAGAAAATAGGAGCTTGGGAAGGACTGAAATTGGCTAAGTGTTGGGCCAGGTTCAGTTAGTCAAGAAGAGAGATAATCTATACACTTGGAGGGTGTGTTGAGGCTTGAGGAAGCATTGTATTTCTTATCTATTCTTTGATTAATGCAATACATATAGTAAGGGGTTTGAGAAATTTCTTTCCCATAGATAAACGTATGCGTATGTGTGATGTTTCCTTTTGCATGGCAATGATTCTTGTTTTAGATGGTGAATGAAATTCCATAGATCAGTAGAGAAGATTCAAATTTCAAGTCTTGTGATTTATTAAATTTCATGAGAAATTTTGAATGAATACATTAATTTATAGATGGAATCAGAGCTAGAATCACTACAAAGAAGGGATTTCGAACTTGTCATTGCAAGACGTTTGAGGTTGCAGATCAGGTTGCAGGTTTTCTTTAAGACTGAGAAGATGGATTTCAATGGACTAAGGCTTGAGTATTACCTTGAGGGAAGCTCAAATTATGTTGCATCGAAGAACATGATGAAGGTAGTATTGGAGGAAAATGGGTTGAAGTAATTCATTGATAATGATATTCTAAAGCCAACAACACTTGATGCTTAGAATTTAGTAGATTGGAAGAAGAGTGTTTATAAGGTGAGGAGGATCATATTAGACGGCGTATGAGACCATATTGTATCTAATATCCATAGGAAAGAGACTCTATATGAAATGTGCAAGCGTTGATAGATTTGTTCCAGAAGAGTAGTGACCACTGAAATTGGAACTCAAGGACAAGCTTCGAAATATCAAGACGAAGAGGAACAATACCATTCCATAATACCTGAGTAGGTTCTCAGAGGGTCGTGATGAAATTTTTCAAGTTGGTGTTACTATAGCATAGGATCATTTGGTGATCCTAACCCTTCTAGGTCTTCCCAAGAGCTGGAATAACTACCAAGATTCGGTTAACGAGAGGGAGAAGCTACCAAATTGGGAACTCCTTTGGTATGATTTGGTATAGGAGGAGATAGGGTGAAGAACTAGAGATGGGACCTCACCCAAGGGTTAGGCTAAGGAAAATTTTTCCTTAGATCAAAAGGAAACAAAAGGGAAAGGAAAGAAATCCCAATCCAAAGAAGATTCGAGTGAAGGGTGCATGAAGATAGATTTGTCCATAATCAAGTGATTTCACTGTCATGAATTCAGGAACTGTGCAACAAAGTGCCCACCCAAGAAATCAATAAAGAAGACCGCAGAAGGAGAAGTCGGTGAATCCTTAGCTTCACAGTTCGAACTTAATTTTATCCTCATTCCATGCATGGCAAGCAAACTGATAGGTAGTGTGTGGTATCTTGAAAGTGGTGCCTCAATCCACATGACAAGAAGAAAAGAACTTTTCATTGACTTGGATGAGAATGATCTCCATATGGACATCAAGATTGGAGATGATGGAAGGTATAAAACGACCAATATTGGTATAATTACATTTCAAAGGGAGTTGGGCTCCCCTCTCAGGCTCAAGGATGTGACATTTGTACCAGGTCTTAAGAAGAATGTAGTTTCCATATCTTTTTTGGAATACCATGGCTACAATGTGATATTTAAAAAAGGGAATGCTTTCTTGAGACATATCACCACATAAAAGTGAAGTATATTGGGGTTCAAGTGAAGAAACTCTACAAATTAGATGTGGATGAATGTTCAACATTTAGCAAAAAAGCAGAGAAGGTGCAGAGCTGAGATGTTGGCGAATTATGGCATAGAGGACTTGGAAATTTTCATCATTATCCTTCGAAGATCATGCAGCATATTTTTTAAAGACCCCTCCAAAGGAGCACTATAGCATTGGGATACATGCAAAGGGTGTACGTTGGGAAGTGCACAAAATCCACCTTAAATGATCGGGACAATGGGGTGCATGCATTCCTTGAAAGGATCCACTCTGATGTCTATGGACCTTTCTCGAAAACCTCCACTAAGTGGCAAAGGTACTATGTTATATTTGTATATGATTTCTCACTGAAGTGATTGATCCTGCTTCATGCATAAGAAAGACCACACATTCTCCGAATTTATTGATTTTAAAGCACTTGTTGAGATAGACATTGGTAAGAAAGTGAAGGACCTCAGGAGTAATAACGGTGGTGAGTAAGTTTGGAATGAGTTTAAAAATTTATGTGCAAAGGAAGGAATTCGACGATGGTTGGCATCACATCATAACCCACAACAGAATGGGGTGGCTGAGAGGAAGAACAAAAGTGTTTTTGGAGAAACATAGGTGATGTTTCATGACCAAAGCCTACCTCTACACTTGTGGGCTAAAGCATGAAACATATCAATCTATTCAGAGAACATGATTCCTCACACAATTATTGGCATGAGTACACCAGATGAAGTTTTTTCATGGAAGAAGCTAGATGTATCACACTTCAAGATCTTTAGATCATCAATTTACTTTCATGTATCCAAGGAAGAAAGGAAAAATTTAGAGCTGACAACAGAGTTGGACATATTTGTGGGGTAGATAGAAACACCAAACAACTATCAGGTGTACTTTCCATCCCTCAAGATGACAGTAGTTAGGCGAGATGTGAGTTTTGATGAGGAGAAGGAAATGAGGTGTTCTCTTTTGAGGGAGCTTCAGTTGCAGTCCGATCAGGAGCTTTTGTCTCCAAAGTAAGAACCTCTAGAAGTTGTGGAACAACCATAAGCAGAGGAGCAGAGAATGGAGGCATTCACTTAAGTAGAGACATCCAGAGAAAGAAGGAAGTGAAGCAGGGAGGATGAAATATTATTGTAGGATGCTAGAGAGAATACGGGAGAAATGAAATCATAGCAGACACAAAGGAGGTCACCCAATTGGTACAATGGCTACATGGATATGATGACTGATATGGCAGAGATAGAGCCATACTCATTTAAGGAATTTGTGGAGAAACTAATAGGGGTTGAATTTAGGGTATAGGAATATGATTCCATTGTTAGAAATAGTGTTTGGGAAGTGGTCCCAAGGCCAATAGAAAAATTAGTGGTTGGTTCAAGATGGCTTTACAAAGTAAAGCATGTAGCAGACGAGAGCATAGATAAGCACATGACCATATTTCTGGCTAAGGGTTCTCTCAGGTGGAGGGAGTTGACTATAAGGAGATATTTTCTCTAGTAGCAAGCTACTCATCCATCAGGTCAATTCGAGCATTGTGAGCGGAGATCAGGTGGAAGACCCACTATATGGATGTGAAGACAACCTCCTCAATGGATTTATTGAGGAGGAGGTTTATATTGAGCATAAAGAGGGTTTTGTGACATTTGACAAATAGTCGGATGTGTGCACACTCAAGCGAGCATTGTATGGACTCAAGAAAGCACCCTGTGCTTGGTATACTAGGATCAATATCTATATCACTAGTTTGGGCTTCACCAAAAGTGAAGCAGATGTAAACCTTCTTCAAACTATGGTCGAAGGTAAATTATTGATTATTGCTTTATATTTCTATGACCTGATCCTTATTGGTGATGAAAAACTAATTAGATCTTGTAGGGAGGACCTTTCAAGAGAGTTTAATATGAAGGACGTGGGCCTCATGCACTAATTATTTGGATTGGAAGTAGGACAAGGAGATGGGGAATTGTTTGTCTCTCAAAGAAAGTATTACAACAAGATACTTGAAAGGTTTTGCATGGACAAGTGTAAACCCATTGAGACTCCTCTAGCAGAAAAAAGGAGGAAATGGGATGCTACTTCAATCGAAGTTGTGGAGGCTACCATTTAAAAGTAGCTTGTGGGTTCACTCATATATTTGGTAAGACGTGACCAGACATGTGTTATGCATCCAACCAAATTTGTCAAGAAATGGTTAAGCCAACCAAATTGTATTGGAGGGAAGAAAAGCATGTGTTAAGATACCTTAGAGGCACTACTCAGTTTGATCTTTGGTACAGATGAACAGAGTGAATGAAGCTGCAAGGCTTCACGAATTCATATTGGGTGGGGAATCCATCAGACAAGAAGAGCAGTTCAAGAGGAATTTTTAGTATTGGGTCAAAAATAGTTTCTTGGTACATTAGGAAGAAAATACCTGTGGCATTCAGCTTAGCAGAAGCAGAGTACATGGCTACAAGTCAAGCAACATGTGAGGCTATCTGGAAGAGAAATATTCTTGTTGGGTTATTTGGTGACAAGATGGATCCTACAATGATTTATTGTGACAACCAAAGTTGTATCAAGATCTTTGAGGTTCCAATATTTCATGATCAATCCAAGCAAATTGACATCTAGTGTCACCATCTATGAGATTGTGTGCAGAGGTAGATTATGTTGTTGTAGTATATTCTGACAATGGAACAAGATGTATATATTTTGACAAAGGCCTTGTTAAGAGGCAATTTTGAGTTCCATATAAGTGGGATTTTGGTATATAATAATCCCTTTCTTTCTAAGAGGGAATGTTTAAAATGCAAAAGTAAAATCTAGTTTTGACTTTGCCTTGGTCAAACTAGATTAAAACTCAAATTTCTATTTCAGCAGGATACTTGGAGGTATTTAACTGATGTGACATGTATCTTGTCACTTAGTTAACTCAGTAAATACAAGTTGGAGACACTTGAGTTTAGTTATACATGATTGATTGCTAATTTGGAGCAATATATTTCAAATAATTTGAGTTATTGTCAGTCTAACTAGTTCTAACTCTGAGAAGAACTAGTGGAAGTCAAGTTGTGGATGTGTAACTTCAACCACACTGAATGATAAACTAGTTAACTAATCAATCAACCAAAAATAATTGTTGCATGCAGAGAATTTGAGTTACCTAGTTGAGATGGAGATTCCAGTGCAATGTACTATCATTTGTAGAATATTCCCTTGTGTATAGGTGGTGCATGTAGTCAGATAGTGACCTAAGGCTATTGTTGAATTCCTTAGTGTGAAATTCCAAAAAAATAGTGGCAATTTACAAAGGTAACAATGCAAGAAAATAGGAGCTTGGGAAGGACTGAAATTGGCTAAGTGTTGGGCTAGGCTTATTTAGTGAGGCAACAAGATAATATATACACTTGCAGGGTGTGCTCACGCTTGAGAAAGCATTTTATTTCTTCTATATTCTCTAATTAATGCAATACAAATAGTAAGGGGTTTTGAGTAGTTTCTTTCCCCTAGATAAATATTTGTGTATGTGTTATGTCTTCTTTTTCATGTCAATAATTCTTGTTTTATATGGTGAATTAACTTTTGCAGATCAGTAGAGTAGCTCAAAGTCGTGTGATTTAGTAAATTTCATGAGCATTTTTGAATCTACACATTAATTTCTACAAAGAGAGAGCTCAAAAAATGAACTGAAAAATGTTAAACTGACAAAAGCTATAAACTGATCCTCAGAAGCCTTTTTATCATTGTGACCTCTAATTTCTTCAATTTCCCCTAATTTTACTTCAATTTCCTCCTGACATGCAACCTATGACATTTCACCTTCCTTTTCCCATATTTTCAATTTTTTTCATAAATAAAATGCCAATTAATGCCTCTTTGCCTTTGACAATTTCCATAGCCATTAGTTAACTAAAATGAACATCCCATAGGATTTTTTGCCCACCCTTCAGCTTCTAATATTTGTCCCATGACCTTGGTATTATTTTTCCCTTATTAACTTTATTAAAACAAATTTTAACCTAAGTTTGTTACGAACCCCCCCCCACTAGGGGAACACTATCTTCGGTGTTCAATGACACATATGACCAGAAAACCACTGAAAATAAAAAATACTAACCATGGAGCTTTATAACACAGCTCATTGTAGCATTTACAATGACATCATGTTGAAAACATGACAATCATACTCTTTACTCAATATTTATAATAAAAATCATTATGGTATTTACAATAACAACCATACATAAATATGTACATATACCAAAAGTAATTAGCCTCAAATAGAAAATAACAAGGATACATAGCCTGCATTAGTAACAAGGAAATTTACAAGCTCAAATCCACACCCTCAAAAGTAGTATCACGATTCACCTCCCTCCAAGGAAGTTAAGAATCTACTTCAAAATTCAAACCTACATCCAATATCCAGTGGCATGATCCTTGTGCTAACTATTCCCTTAGTGAATAGTTACCAACTTATTTTTCCAGGACACACCCCCAATTTTCCTCTGATTCCATCAAGCAATGCTAATGACAAAAAAAATGTATTCCTCAGCATTCCCTTCTCTACTACATAGTCCCTCAAGAAATCTAGTCACCCACTTCTGTGTAGTCACTCACCTTCAAAGTTTTCCGACATCCCCTTTCTAGTGTGATACATCTTTTGGAAAGGTTTCCTCTCATTGGAAGGTCCAAAAACCAAGGCATATCCCTGCCTCAAAACCATCATACTAGTCATAGCATGCTTATGGAAATCAATGGACACTATTCAGTACCAATGTCCCATAATGGCCCTACTCTTAAATGATTTATCAACACACTTCTGCCTATTCCAATTCCTTTGCGATTGCTGCTAATTATTTCAACCACACTCTTGCTAGTTAGTTTCAACCACAAAAACCAAGCATTTGCATGTCTTCCTGTAACAAGCAAATAATTCTGATTAGACTTAAAAACAATTGAAATAAATTCAAATCATACCTCATTTGTTGCCCTCCAATAAGGTACACTTGCAATTATGTTCACTTCCTATCACAACAAGTCAAAATAGTTGTTTGATCAAATCATCATGTATAAACATATCACATCTGGTTAGCTCAAAATGCAACCATCATAATCAAAATCATAGATGACATGTAACCATCATAAATCAGATTTGCGAATCACATGCATAATAAAAATTGAAATAAAATAATGATACTTATCCTTCAATCAGTTCTTTTCTTTTTCCTTTAATCTTCCCGTACACACACTCGATCAGTTGCCACACCTAGGAAGCACCCAAATTCTTCTCTTCCCTTCAATCATGTTCACATACACATAATGTACATCATAACAAATATACCCAGACATGGCATGCAACACCTCACAATACATGCATCTACACTGACATACAATACAACACATACACTTACACTCAGCGTACAACACAACACATACACCTACACCAAATGTACAACATAATACATACACCTACACCTAGTGTAAAACATACCACATACACATGTGTACAGAAAGTACAACACAACAAATACACTTGCCATGATACCACGAATACACAATGCACTTACAAAATACCACATGTAAATGACACAGCATATACAACATACACACAATACCACACATACACAACACATCATGTATGACATGCACACAATACCACATGTACAATAGTACCACATGTCAAACATGTACACAATAACACATGTACACAACACCAAGTACAAAATGTGTACACAACACAACATGCACATGAAACCACTTGCACAACTTGTACACAACACCAACTACACAACATCACATGTACACCACACCACCTGCATGACATGTACACAACACCACCTACACATCATGTACACAACACTGCATGTACAACATGTACACAACACCATATATACACAACATTGTATGTAAAACGTGTACATCATACAACATGTACACAAAACTACATATACAACATGTGCATAACACCATATCTACAGAACACTACATATACGACATGTATACAACACCATGTGTTCACAACATTGCATATACAACATTTACATAGCACCATATATGCACAACATTGTATATACAAGATGTACAAAACACTAGATATACACAAGACCACATGTACACAACATCATAGGTACAACATGTACAACATATACATAAGAGTAGTACTACACATCTAGATACCACATTGTCCCTACTGTGCAACCTTGCCTCTAGTTTATTTCCATTATCCATGGTTTTTCCAACATGTCACAGATCACACTGCTTTCATTCCGTTGATGTATCCCTCAGCATTACCTGCCACAGAATAAACATAGACATAGTATAATCACACAATGTCAATTCATATCCACATGGTATTAACCTCATAGATCTTTCAGAGCTACTCTTCCCACTTGATTCCTCATAAACAAGAACTCCTTCACACCCTTCACCTTCATAAGCAATCATTCCTCCACAAGAATTATTCCTGACGCCCCTATCAGAAAATGACATACATGCATATATATATATATATATATATATATATATATATATATATATATATATATATATATATATATATATATATATATATATATATATATATATATATATATATATACATACATATAAACATCAACATAAAATAATAATGATACTGTCAGACAACAACATACACAGATACATATATATACATATAAACATTATCTTATAAAAATCATAACCCGTGATGACCCTGTCAGACAACAACATACATACATATATGTATATAAACATTAGCATGAAAAATTCATGATATATAATAACTTGTTAGGTAGTGGCATACATACATACACATAAACATATATAGATATCATCAAGATCGAGAAAAACAATTCCCCACATAGCCAAGGCATATGATTCCTCAAATCCATTTACTTTACCTTCTCATAATTTTCCTTCTACCATCCATTTTCACAAATGGACACAACTAGTCCAACTAGTTTTCATACTTTTACCTTCAGTTGCCCTTAACTCAATCACTGACCTTCATCCAGATCTTTACATTACATGTCAGGTTTCACCCAACTCTCCCCGAGCTCCAGTAACTTTTCTCTTTCCACAAAAAATCCCAAAACTCTCAAAACATAAAAGGAAATACCAAGAAGCAACAAGAGAGAACTATGAAAAACCAATATCAATATGACACCACAAGAAAAATGGTATGTCCATACACTAGACATAAACAAAATTGCAAATTAAGCACAAACAAATCACCAAGAATTGAAAGAACAAAACTAGAAAAAGACACCATGACTCAATCCCCATGGGTTCCAAATGCTTCCAATGGAAATATCAACCCAAGGCTTCTTCAAAATTTCATGGAAAGCTCTTTTTCCATGCAATCCTCTGCATCATACTACCATAGAAACACAATCGTGAGTGTATAAGTAAATATAAAAATATTTTAGTATCCTTACCTTGTTGTTCCAATCAAGTTTCCTTGTAACTGAACACATCCATGGTACCTCTCAAGGGAATCCAATTACGTTGACAGATCCATCTATAATTAGAAATAAATTTCTATCCCTGTCAAATACATGTTCATGAATATAGAACATATCCACATATCCCAGTTGTTAGTTATGTAAACAAATCAGATATTACCTTGTCATGCTAATACCAAGCATGTGGCCCTGCAATTATTCACACATGTTAGTCACATGTTCCAAATATCAAGACATTGTATCTATTAAATTGAAATCAACCTTTACCAATGTTCAAAATGCAGCAAGAAAATCTAGTTTTGACTTTTCCTTGGTCAAACTAGATTAAAATTTGAATTTCTATTTCACACATGTTAGTGACATGTTCCAAATATCAAGAAATTGTATCTATTAAGTTGAAATCAGCCTTTACCAATGTTGAAAATGCACCAAGAAAATCTAGTTTTGACTTTGCCTTGGTCAAACTAGATTAAGATTTGAATTTCTATTTCAGCAAAATACTTGGAGGTAGTTAAATGAGGTGACATGGAACTTGTCACGCACTTAACTCATTTAATTCTAGCTGGGGGATATTGAGTTCAGCTCTACATGATTGATTAATAATTTGTAGAAATATATTTCAGTTAATTTCAGCTATTGTCAGTTTAACTAGTCCTAACTGTCAGAAGAACTAGTGGAGGTCAAGTTGTGGAAGTGGAACTTCAACTAGACTCGGTGACCAACCAGTTAACTGATAAATTGACCTAAAATATTTGTTTAATGCAGAGAATTCAAGTTACCCAATTGAAATGGAGATTCCAAGGTAGTGTACTATCAATTTTAGCATATTCCCATGTGTATAGGTGGTGCATGCATTTAGATATTGACCTAAGGCGATTGTTCAATTCCTTGGTGTGAAATACCTAAAAAATAGGGAAAATTTCCCAAGGGAACAATGTAAGGAATTAGGAGCTTTGGAAGGCTTGAAATTGGATAAGTGTTAGCCAAACTCATTCAGTCAGGAAAATGGATAGACTATACACTTTTAGGTTATGCTTAGGCTTGAGCAAGCATATGTATTTCTTCTCTATTCTCTGATTAATGCAATATAGATAGTAATGTGTTTTGAGAAGTTTTGTTCCTCTATATAAATCGTTGTGCATGTGTGGAGTTTCCTTTTTCATGTTTATGATTCTTGTTTTAGATGGTGAATAAATTTCCAGAAATCAGTGGAGCATATTCAAGTCCTATGATTTAATAAATTTGATGAGAAGTATTGAATCTACACATTAATTTCTACATTGCATCAGAGTTGAAATCACTATAGAGAAGATATTTCGAAGTTGTCATTGCCGGAGGTTCGAGATTGTAGATCACGTTGCATGTTTTCTTTAGGACTGAGAAGATGCTTTTCAATGGAATAAGGCTCAAGTATTTCTTGGAGGGAAGCTCAAATTATGTTGCATAGAAGGACCACATAAAATCAGTACAAGAGGATAATGGGTTGAAGGAATTTATTAATAATGATATTCCGAAACTAGCAATAGTTGATGCTCAGAATCTAGCAGATTGGAAGAAGTGTGTTGCCAAGGTGAGGTGGATCATATTGAAGGAAGTACGAGACCATATTTTCTCCAATGTCCATGGGCAAGAGGTTCTGTATGGAATGTGGAGAGCATTGACAAATTTGTTCTAGAATAGTTGTGACCATAGGAAACTGACACTAAAGGACAAGCTTCGAAATATCAAGATGCAGGGGAATGAGACTATTCTGCAGCGCATGAGCAGGTTCACAAAATGTCATGATGAACTTCGTCAAATTGGTGTTACTATAGAAGAGGATGATTTGGTGAGCTGATCCATTCTAGCCCTTCCAAAGAGATGCCATAGCTACCAGGATTCGGTCAATGGGAGGGATAAACTACCTTAAATTTGGAGAGCCTATGGTTAGACCTAGTAGAGGAGGAAATAAGGGGGAATAGAAGAGATGGGATATCATCTAAAGAAGAGCAATAGGAATTTTCATTAGTCATCAAAGTAAGGAAAGCCAAGGGGAAGAAGTCCTAAGGTGAGGCTAATTCTAGCCAAGAGGGGAAGAAGGAAGACTTGTCAAAAATCAAGTTCTTTCACTGTCATGAATTTGGGCACTATGCCAAAAAGTTTCCAAATAGGAAGGCAAGCCAGAAGACCGTAAGAGGAGTAGTGGATGAAACCTTGGATTTTGTTGATGGGCTGGAATTTTCCATCAACAACAAAGGGGATCTCCCTGGTGTAGGTTTCGAACTAGAAACTACACCATTTTCATTAGGGATCCCTTCCAGTATGTAGGCCAAGTTGTCGTTCGAGTGTTTTGAGCTTGCTTTGGACGAAGGTGGGATGTGAGCTCAATTTCAAAGCATGGAATTCAATAAACACAAGGAAATAATTGAAAAATATCTTATAACTCACAAACCATGAATAACAAGACTATTAACAACACAAACCTTATGTAAAGTAACTATTAGTAGGCTTCAAATAAGACTCATGTTTGACAGGAAAAAGTGATTAATGATTGTAAAGTAATTCACAATGATAAAACATTGATGAGCATAAATAAATGTGTGGTCAAAGTCAATTATACTAATACCAAAGAAATTTTTCATTAGCACAAGCATAGAGTTAGCCAATCAAATACCATCCATGCGAAGTAACACAAAGTTTGTAGTATGAGACAACATATGACGAGACTGCACATGAAAGGAATCACAGGAACATCCGATCCATGAAGTGAAGAAAATAATTATGGAATTACGACATAAAATATTTGAGGAATCCAACAGTGGAATATTACAATCACTCCTTGCATCAATTACAAGAGCATAAGTTCTCTTAAGAAATATATTATCTCAAAAAAATGTCCTTAGCAAAAGGTCCTTACAAATGTGGCATGAGGGTGTATTTATAGAGTGTGGGTGACTCATGGCCTACCCTTGACTCTTGAACATCCTCAGGAATATTCATCTACCTGATTAATTTTGGTATCCCACATGACCTTTCGTATTAAAAAATGTTCTATGCTACCAAAGTACATATATCACAAAATAAGATATCAACCTAATTTATTAATTTAACAATGGCAAGTTCTGGGAAGTCTAGATCGAGTTGTTGTGTCAAATAGGTCTACCATAGGTTATATTCTGCTGCGATAGGAGTGATCTGCATATGATTTCATCATGTCAGTGCAGGCACTCAGGTGCGTCCGAGATGAGGGTGGTATGTTTGGCATGCACCTGATTATTCAGGGTTACTAGTTTGGTGTAAGTCCTCACTGGTTCTACCACATAACGTGTGATATTTCCTTTGGTGATTGCCATATCCTCTACATGAGCTGCTTGTTTATATGTATCCACAAATGCCTGTACTTCCTTCGAGATATCATCCTACCTCCTTACCTTCCCCACTTCTCCTATAGAAGGGACCCCATGAAGTTGGATCATAGATTCCATGTCGTTGAAAAGATGCATGTAGGACGCTAATACCGTGTCCACATCTTTGGTCAATTTTTCCTTAGATTAAATCTTGATGCAGATTTGAACCTTGGTTTTCTACGTGGTGATCCAAACATTCTTAGGGACCATTGTTGGTGCTCTTGGGAACTTGACGAGCCATTGATGTATCTTATCTAGAGAAATCATAGCCTCCCTTAGCATCGTGACTCTTTCTTTTGTGTCAGTTTGGATTGCCATGATTGGGGCCACTATGTGATGTAGTTTGGAGATTGCTTCATAGACAATTGCCATGGCCTCCCCAAGGGTCTCGATTTATGATTTGATTATTGCTTGAAATTCTGTTGTGCTTGGGTGAACTAAATAGAGTGCCGCATTCTCTTCCTCTACGTTCCTTCTCTCTTTGTCTACTATGGTGGCCCTTAGTTTAGATGTGTAAAGCCTATTCTGAAGGTCTGTAATATGATTTCTCATACAGACCACTTTGCGTTCTATGGCAGCAACGAGAGTCATCCCAGCTGAGGTGATCATCTACAGCTTTGTTGTGATGTTGGGCACAATTTCCTTGGATGTGGTGATGGATAAAGGCTCAACTAGATTCCTAGCGCAATATTTTTTCCTTTCTTGCATAATCGTGAGGCTAACTTTGGCAAAAGTGAGCCTTGTGAGATCTAGGACCTCCTCTTCTTGTCCCTCTAAGAAATCTAGTTCCTGCAAGGGGAGATGTTCACCAATGAGGGGAGTAGGAGGCACATCCAATGGGTTTAGCTCACCTTGCCCTGTACCGAGCTCGATTATTTTTCAAGTTTCTCCTTGTTCACTTTCCATGGTTTCATTTTCTTTGTTCCTCTTTAGCTCTTCCTCCTGTCGCCTTTTTTCTTGATTTGCAAGCGCTTATTTCCTCTTTAGCTCATCTTCCATATTTTGCACCTCTTGCTCTAATCTCCTTTTCTCCTCTTCTACTCTAGCCTTGTGTTCTTCCTCCTATTTTTCTTCTCTACTTCTTCCTGCACCTGTCTTTCTTCCTCTTGTTTTCTCTTCTTTGCTTCTTCTTACACCCTTATTTCTTCCTACTGTTTTCTTTTCTCTGCTTCCTCTTGCGCCCTTATTTCTTCCTATTGCTTTTCTTGCAATTGTTTCTCGTTTTCTTTCTCTTCCCATCACCTCCTTTTCTCGAGTTGGCCTTGGTTGCTAGAATCTTGAGATTTTTTAATCTCTTGCTCTCTTTGCCTCTTAATCTCTTTGTTTTTCCTTTCCAAGGTGGTGTTCCTTTGTTCTAGCATTTCATTAATGTCCTCCTCTTTGTGGTCGCTCGACATGTCTTCAACCTCTTTCCCTTTTCGCTTCTCGAATTCCCGGGTGCCTTTCGGTGCCTCATGCTCTTTTTTCCGGATGGTGGAAGCTCTTTCTTTAGGGCTCGTGTCTTCCTGGCAATTGTCGAGGAGCTCCTCATCTCTTGCCTACTGCTCGCTTGGGCTAAGTTCCCTCATAGAGTTACACCAATTTTTTATCCCATCCTCGTGATCCTGTTTGGTGTGAGAATATGACTAGCTAAACGTTTCCCTTTTGAAGTGGGAGGCCACAATTTTCTCAGGATCGTATGTACATTAATTGAGGCTCACAAAATGGCTCCCCTTCAATGCCTCAGCGTCAACCTCTACATGTTTCAAAAACTCCACCACATATTCTTTGATGGTGAGAGGGAAGGTAGGCCACAATTTCTCTTTTCCTTTGTTTAATACCCTTGAAAAACCCTATGTCATTTGGTAGCAAATCTCTCTCAGGAGCATTTTTTCTGTGACGAACCTGGGTAGGGCATGGGTGGCCTTATGGGTACCGAACACTCTTATGAATGTTCCTTCTTGAATGGGAAACTAGTGTGCTACTTTGACCACAGTTTTCATAGCCCTCTTTGACATGCATGGTGATTCTTCCCCAAATATTAGATGGTACAACGAGGCAATAAAAGATTCAGAAATTACATCTATCATACCTTCCTAAGCCATGTCCCAGAAAACACTATAGTGGCGGTGCACAGGGTCAGATGCTGATGAATCCCAGTTGAAGCTCCAATGCTCAAATTGGCATCTCACATAGACAATGTCTAGGAGGTATGAAGCTATATAGAATTGTAGAGGTTGTTCCAGCTGTGGGAGCTTGGCCACAACTATGTTTGTTTTCAATGGTGATGCGAGAATGCTTGCCCAATTAAAAATAGTTCTTCATGTGGAAATGAAGTACATGAGAGGAACCCAGGTGCCATAAAATATGTTGCATTCTCGCTTGGGCTAAGTTCCTTTTCAACCTTGAGCACTGTGGCGAAGTACTCTACCAAGGTGGGTTCTGCTTCACGTTTAACAAAGACAACAATATCCTATTGTAGGGCCTTGGTGTAATAATCAATTGTGATGGAATCATCAAGGATCATGTCCATTGGGAACTTGTTCAAAATGGTGGTGATTCATTGATTGAAATATTTCACCTTCTCCTTCTTATGACATTTCAGCGTGCTAAGCTCGGTGAGGAGCATATAAGGTGTCTTGTCTTTTGAAAACTTATCAAGAACTCTTTTCCAGAACACATCCCAAGTTTGAATGGAGGCAACGGGAAGTGACCAATACCAAGTGGTTGCCTTATTCTCAAGGGTTTGAGGGAATAAATGACAAGCCGTGTCATCGTACTGGACCCTCATCATTTGCAATGCTAGGTAGAAATTTATAATATGGTCATCAGTCGAGGTCCCCTTTCCGGGGTCAAAGTTCAGGAGGTGCTATTCAGAATGGCGGGGCATGTCATGGAGTTGGCCTCTAATGTTTAATGGGGATTGAGCCATCCTGGCCAATGGCTATTCGCAGCGATTGCCTATAGGGTGGAAAAGGAGACGACGATCATTACCCTCTAATTCGCTATCTGTGCATGATCCCCTGTTGGTGTGAGGGGGTCACCTACCTTCCCCTTGAGGTACTCTAAAGTGTCCTAGATCCATAGTGTTTCTTACATTCCTAGTATTCCTCAGGTTTTTGAGGAGACGCTGATATGGTCTCTAAGTTAATCCTCAATTCCCCACCCTAGGAGCCCCTCAGTGTTCCCCGTTAGAGGCTGATTGTTAACTGGAGTCTCCTCTATGAGGTGTCGATCATTTCCTTGCGTCTCCTCCCTTCATGACCGGTTGTTTTCACCTGTGAAGGTATTCTTAGGGTCACCCCCCAATCTTCGGGATGACTTTACAACACTTTAATAGAGAGCCTCTCAACAACGTCCGCATAGTCATCTAGCACTAGGATGATTAACTGTCATATGGAGTTAACAAGAATGCCTTGACACGTGTGATGAAGTGTGGAGGTGCATGGATTGGATAGGAAGTTAGTGGCGGCAATGCATTTCAAACCCCTGGTGAATTTTCGAGTAACAGGGCGCATGGCCCTGAAATATTTGTTGGTGACTTCGAACAGGTAAGGCTCCTCTCCTTTGAGGGAATGTACAATAGGGCGAAGTTGGGATTCTTCTTGATGCAGCTTCATGAAAGCTGTACCATAAGGGGGTTGTATGGTATTTTAGGGAGAGTGGGAGGACAAGGTTGGTTACTTGCCTGATGAGAAGTTTCGGTGTGAGGTCGTGGATTAGTACTTTCTATGGACCTCTTTCTACCACCCAATCTGTTGAGGGGATGGAATTTTCCACCAACAGTAAAGGGGGTCTCCCCTGTGTAGGTTCACAACTAGAACCTGCAGCATTTGTGTTAGGGATCCATTTCGTTATGTAGGCCTTGTTACTGTTTAGGTGTTTTTATCTTACCTCGGATGGAGGTGGAATGTGAGATCAATTTGAAAGCATGGACTTCAATAAACACAAGGAACTAATTGAAAAATATATAATAACGCACAAACCATGAATAGATAGACTATTAACAACACAAACCTTATGTAAATTAATTGTTAGCGGGATTCAAATAAGACTCATGTTTGACAAGATAAAGTGATTAATGATTGTAAAGTAATTCACAATGATCAAACATCTATGAGCATAAATAAATGTGTGGTCAAAATAGCTTATACCAATACCAGCGAAACAGTTCATTAGCACGAGCATAGAGTTAGCGAATCAAACACCATCCATGCAAAGCAACAATTTTTTTTTTTGCATGAGACAACATATGACAAGACTGCACATCAAAGGAATCTTAGGAACATCCGATCTATTATCACCCGAAGAAACTCTCCCAGGTTGTATCTCGGAGATGCTCGGGAACATTACAAACTCAACATAATGTTGGAAATGGATGAATGGAAGGAATGATGCATATTCAAGCTAGATAACCACTTCTACTATGCTTAACTCCAGACATGGGTGAACACCCCCAGAAAATAAGGCTTTATACCACCAATCACTCACAGTTTAAGGAATAGGTGAAGATGGAGAATAGTGACCACACGAGTAGATGCACAAGACCATTTGATGGCCGTCTTCAACCAGTAAAATGGTCTGCAAATCTATTTCCTAATGCACAGATAGGATGACAGCTCTCTGGCACTAAAATAATAGAAACTTGCATAGCACATCCAATGATACATACTATATTCTAACATAGAGGTGGGATGACAACCCCTCTAATGATAAACATCAAGAGCACAAGAAAAATGCATAACAGGCACAACCTAGAACATAGCAGAAATGGAAAGTGAGAAATTAACATCAAAAGAAGCTTGTATTAGCTGAAAATGAAGACCAGACACTGTAAGTATCATAGTAGTTACAGTCTCCAGAAGTTGAACTTTACATCAAAACAACAACCATCAACCCATCTCACATCTGTGTTCTAGGTATATATAGAGTTAGCTTACAAAAATGATCTACTATCTTATGCGTGGAGGGGTCATAATGAACCACCAACCACATTAACTATCTAATATGGCTCTCTGCTACAATCTGATTGCTTGAATGGATGAATTTGATGTTCTCTGATGTTCTATTGTACTCCTCGAGTAGGTGGAGTGTAATATGAATAAAGCTCCATGACTGATTAATGCTTTTAACTGCTCTTTCCTTCACGGATTTCTTTCCTTGATAAATGGAGTTGTTGTGGAGTAACTGCACTGGGTATTGGTAGTTGATCGTTGTTGTCCTTCGGGAGCACATGACAGTCAAAGGAGTGAGGACTTCATGTCGGGTGGACAGAGTGAATGGAGGAACGAGGTGGACCATCGGATTGCACAGATCAACAGAGGAGACAACGCGACAGGGGGTATCGGGAGGGTGAGGCGAAGGACGATCATAGGCTGTTGGATCTCGGGCAGACAGATCCAACGGTGATCGGGGGCGGAAGCTGCGTGGGGATTTAACGACCGAGAGAACGGTTTCAAGTGGCAGGCAGTATTGATCGCACCGCTTTTGGTGAGTAGGTGGTAAATGTATGCCGGGTAGCGATTCCATTAGGATTGTGACATGCAGTGGATGGGACAGGGTCAATACCACTTTCCCCGCTAGCTAACGTGTGGGGGGCTTGTGGCATCGGGAGGAGCGAACATCATTAGATTGTGGTGAACGCGATCGCTGGTGGGAAAAGTAAACTGAGTTTAATGAGTGGGGAAGTAGCGGAGACCGTTAGATCGTGATGAAATGATCGAATGGTGTTGGTTTATTCGCACGGGTTATCGTAGGAAAATGCACGCGATCATGCTACCGTGGTTACATGGGTTTAATCCCTAGTGCCTAGGGGGCCGAAAGAAGATAGGTTTTCACAACAATTTAGAGGTGAAATGGAGGAAAACACATGCAGTGGGGGGCTATGGGAGTACACGAAAATGGAGGAGAACGAGAAGAAAAACTATTGCACATACTTTTTCAGAGAAAAAGACCTGATCAAGCTTTTATTTGATCCTCGAAATGTTGAATTGAATAGCAGAGCTAACACGATCCATCAAGTGAATAAAATACTCATGGAATTATGACACAAAATATTTGAGGAATCCAACAGTGGAATCTTACAATCACTCCTTTCATTAATTAGAAGAGCATAAGTTGTCTTAAGAAATATATTATCTCCAAAAAATGTCCTCAGCAAAAGGTCCTTACAAATGTGGCATGAGGGTGTATTTATAGAGTGAGGGTGATGATTGTTCATCTCCTTGATTACTTTTGGTATCATACATGACCTTCGTATTAAAAAATGTTCTATACTAGCAAAGTACATACATCACAAAATAATCCATCAACCTAATTTATTAATTTAACAATGAAAAGTTATGGGATGTGTAGATTGAGCTATTCTGTCAAATAGGTTCGCTATATGTTGTATTTTTCTACGATAGGAGTGGTCTGCGGCTGATCTTCATCATTTCGGTGCAGGAATTCGAGTGTGTCTGGGATGAGGGCGATCCATTTGGAATGCACTTGGTTATTCAGGGTTACTATTTTGGTGTATATCCTCACTGGTTCAACCACATAACATGTGATATTTTCTTTGGTCATTAGCATGTATTCTCCACATGCAACTTGTTTATATGTATCCACAGACACCTATACTTCCTTTGAGATCTCATCCTACCTCCTTACCTACCCAACTTCTCTTATAGAAGGGACCCCATGCAGTTGGATCATAGATTCCAACCTGCTAAGAAGATTCTTGTAGGATGCTAATACCTTGTCCACATATTTGGTCAATTTGTCTTTAGATTGAATCTGGTTGTGGAGTTGAACCTTGGCATTTTCTATGGTTATCCAATATTTCTTAGGGACCACCACTGCTGTTGCTAGGTACTTGATGGACCGTTCATGTAACTTATCTACAACAACCATAACTTCCTTTAGCATGGAAACTCTTTCTTTTGTGTGGGCTTGGATTGCCATGATTGGGGCCACTGTTTGATGCAGTTCGGAAATATCTTCGGAGACCATTTCCATGGCCTCCTCAAGGGTCTCCATTTCTTCTTCGATTGTTTCCTGAAATTCCATTTCACTCTCGTGAATTAAACAGAGTGCCGCATTATCTTCCTCTGCCTTCATTTTCTCTTGCTTTGCTACGGTGGCCCTTACTTCAGATGCGTAAAGCTTGTTCTAAAGCTCTATAATCTTCTTGCTCATCTGGGCCACATTGTGTTCTGCAGCGGCGACAAAATCTATCCTACCTAAGGAAATCAGTTGTGGGTTTGATGTGATGTTGGGCACAATTTTCTTGGCCATGGTGACTGATAAAAACTTAGCCAGATTCCTGGCACAATATTCTTTCCGTTCTTGCATAATCTTGAAGCTAACTTTGTCAAAAGTTAGCCTTATGAGATGTAGGACCTCCTCTTCTTGTCCCTTCGAGAAACCTAGCTCCTGTAGGGGGAGGAGTCTACCAGTGAGGGGAGTAGATGGAGGCACATCCAATGGGGGTAGCTTACTTTGCCCTGTACCCAGCTCGACCATTTTGCTACTTTCTCCTTGTTTGTTTTCCCTAGTTTCCTTTTCTTTGTTCCTTAGCACTTCTTACTATAGCATTTTTTCTTGATCTCTGAGCACTTGTTGCCTCTTTAGCTCATCTTCCATATTTCACAGCTCTTGATCTAATTTTCTTTTCTCCTCTTCTACTCTAGCCTTGTGTTCCTCATCCTGTTTCCTCTTCTCTGCTTCTTCTCTCACCCTTCTTTATTCCTCTTGTTTTCTCTTCTCTGCTTCTTCCTATAGCCTTTTTGCTTCCTCCTATTTTATTTTCTCTACTTCTTCCTATGCCCTTCTTTCTTCCTGGTACTTTTCTTGCAACTATTCCTCCTTTTCTTGCTCTTCCTATTGTCTCCCTTTATCGAGATGGACTTGGTTGCTGGAATTTTGAGATTGTTTGATCTCTTGCTCTCTTGGCCTCTTAAGCTCTTTCTTTTTCGTTTTGAAGGTGGTGTTCCTTTGTTCTAGCATTTCATTAATGTCCTCCTCTTTGTGGTCACTCGAGACATCTTCATCCTCTTTCCCTTTTCGCTTATATGATTCCCCAGTGCCTCATGCTATTTTTTCTTGATCGTGGAAGCTCTTTCTTTAAGGCTCATGTATTCCTATGAATCATTGAGGAGCCCCTCATCTATGGCCTGCTTTTTGCTTGGGCTAAATTCCCTCGTAACATTATACCAATTTTTTACCCCATCCTTGTGATCCTATTTCATGTGAGAATATGACCAGCATAACTTTTCCCCTTTTCAGTGGGCGGCCACGACTTTCTCAGGATCGTATTTCTAGTAGTTGGGGCTGATAAAATGGCTCCCCTTCAATGCCTCAGCCTCTACCTCTACCTGTTTAATATTCTCGACCACATATGCTCCGATGGTGAGAGGGAAGGCGAGCCATGGTTTCTTTTTTCCTTTGTTCAATACCCTTGAAAAACCCTATGTCATTTGGTAGCAGACTTCTCGTAGGAGCATTATGTCTCTGACCAACCTGAGTAGCGCATGGGGGGCCTTATGGGTACCTAACACTCTTATGAATGTTCCTTCTTGAATGGGAAACTAGTGTGCTACTTTGACCACACTTTTCATAGCCCTCTTCGACATGCATGGTGGTTCTTCTCCAAATAGTAGTTGATACAATTGGGCAATAAAATATTCAGAAATTAAATTTATCATACCTTTGTAAGTTGTGTCCCAGAAAACCTTGTAGTGGCAGTGCATTGGGTTGGCCGCTGATGCATTCTAGTTGCAGCTCCAATGCTCAAAGTGGAATCTCGCGTAGACAATGTTTAGGAGGTATGAAGCCATATAGAATTTTGGAGGTTGTTCTGGCTGTGGGAGCATGGCTGCATCTATGTTTGTTTTCAGTGATGATGTGAGAATGCTTGCCCAATTAAAAATAGTTGCTCGGGTGGAAACGCTGTACATGACATGAACCCAGGTGCCATAAAATACGTTGTAGTATACCTTACCATAAAAGAGGCACATCATTGTGGAAATTAATTGATATACCTTATGCAACCCCTCTGTCTTGTATGCCTGATCCATTTTGACCCAGAACTTTGACAAGTCCTGCCATAATTCCCTTAGGATGTCTTTTACTGGGGTCACAAACATAGAGAGCCACCTATTATTAAAAATCTCCTGTCTCTCTGTAGAGGAGCTTGTAGCTATGGATGCTCCAGCATGGTCCTACATCATCCATGAATCAATACCTTTATTTTTCAAGATCCATTCAATCATCTTTGTGCATGGGAAGATTAGGCGGTGTGACGCTATCTTGTGTAACTTCGACTTCTTGACATTTATGTATACTGAGAACTCATCTTGGGTTTCCAGTATGTCTGGCTTTGAAAAATGTTCGTAGATGTTGTACTAGGAGAGTTTCATAGTTTTATTGA
The DNA here is from genome assembly GCA_031772625.1 of Pinus tabuliformis. NCBI lineage: Eukaryota > Viridiplantae > Streptophyta > Pinopsida > Pinales > Pinaceae > Pinus > Pinus tabuliformis. Next base: position 1,424,551,001 of record CM062820.1, on the reverse strand, counting down.
TGTTGGAGGTTGTGTCCCTGAAGATGGGTGGCTCCTCGCCTTGGTATGTCTCCCATGAACCACTTCCTGAGCCTCTACAAGCAGCCTTAATGGCTGGGGGAGCCATCTCGTCTTTAAAGGAGGAGATGGATATGCACTCAAGGTCCACGTCACTTGGAATGTCGAAAATACAATACCACGATGAGAGAGATGGCATGAAAAATTGAGCAAAAGTGAGAAAATAAAATGAATTTTAGAAGCTGATAAGAAATTCTCATAAGGAGACATGTCACAATCTTGGAAATCCAGTAGTGTGACTGGGTGACTTGTTATATAGGTCGCAAGGTCACAGGTCCCAAGGTCGCAGGTTGAAACGAAGTCACAAGTTCCAAAGTCACATGAAAATGGGCATCACAACCTTAAGCCATGCAACCTAGGTTTTGGGGGGGTCTAGGGAACAATATGAGGCATTGGGCAGTCTAGGATTCTCCCTCGTAAGGTGGTTAAGGCATACTGGAGAAAACTCGGAAGGTTAGGGTCAAAGAAGGGTCATGGTTTAGTGAAGGGAGAATGAACAGGGCCAATAAAACTTCTCTTCTAAGTTTGAGATAAAAAAACTAAGCAAAGGGGATAAAAACTCCTTAGGAATGGGATGGAGAAGGTCAGGTAGATAGGGAATGACACTTGGAAAAAAATCGTGATTGCTAGGAAGGTGGAAAGTCGCCTACTTAGAAAAAACCGTGTGTGCCGCCAAGTCACAAACCATCTACATCTTCCATGTGACCAAAGGAGTCGTTACAATGAAAAGGGGCAACCTCCCTATTTATAGATTTGGTTACACGTGTGAAGGTTGCATGGGTCTAAAGTGTGACTTTACGACCTATGCGACCTTGCGACATCGAAATCGCGAAGTCGCAAGGGTCGCATGGTCACATTGATGGGCAAGTGAGGTTTATGTGACTTTGCGACTGATGTGACCTTGCGACCTGGTAGTCTCAAGGTCACAAGGGTCGCATGGTCCCATTGATGGGCAAGCGAGACTGATGTGAGCTTGCGACCTATGTGAATTGAGGGTTGCATGGGTTGGAACAGTCACAATGGTTGAAGATTTAGACTTAGTTGCACTCCAAACCTGTGACTAACTAACTTTGGACATGATTTAGCACCTAGGTACACTTAGTTGGAAAACATAGTATTTTACGGGGTTCTTCTAGATTGGTGAACTCTTGAGCAGATATCAATGGTGCAGGAGGTTTCACACGATATAGGGGCTCCAAGAATTTTAAGAGTTTCAAGATTTCTGGAGGGGTTGTTGCAACAGCTACAATGATTGGCGATTCACTAGAATAACTCCAAGATCTATGACGCCTTCTACCCTAGCTTAAGGGGACCTAAATAAGTGTTGCTTTATAGAGCCGTGGGCCCCACTGATGGCATTTGTGCCTCTCCTTCGAATCGGTTGGCTATCCCATCTTGCAAACACTGGCCTTTATCACACAAGGTAGGGTGCTACCTCCTCCTGTCCTAGGAAGGAAAATGGAACCTGAAGTTATGATTTGTCCTTCAAATTTTTTTTTCATTATAGTGGTGATGGTACTCTGGTGTTGCTCCATTGCCAGCGAGCTTGAATAGTACCCCGACGGAGTCACCACTAGAAATCATGAACATTGCTCTGCTGCCAGTGAGCTTGGTTAGTACCCTTGTGAAGTTGTTGCCTCACCTATTTGCACAGGAAGCCTTTCATGGTACTTTAGCACTTATTATGAATGGATGGATGTGCTCATCGACAATTATTTTTCTATGCTTATGTGCACTTATTAGGTGGTGTCTTGAAGTCTGAGGAGATGAGGGATCCCGACTTATTCAACTTGAAAAGATGTTGTTTATTGTTTTTGAGAGACCTTATTGTTTTCCAGAAATATATGTATGCTCAAAAGGTTTCTTCAGTTCCCCCTTCATTCCCAACACCACATGTGAGCTAGAACAATTCAAAAACTCATCGGCCATGCAAGTATTTGGGATAGACCGATGTGAGCAAGAACAAAGGTTGTGTGTACCATTGAGCTCTCCATTACTGCCAACCTTGCACACTAGATTTTTGCCACGACTTAAGTTTTAGCTAGCAAACAGTTCTCTAGAGCATCTATGGAAACCAATGGAAATGGTCGTTCTAACCTCTACCTGCCATCCCAAACTTTTGTTCTGAAAGGAGATGAAACAACGAACTATGCTGAAAAGAAAACGATGACTAGCTAAGGAAACAAAATGGAGCTTTGGTACAAGATGGGACTAGCAACCTTTGGGATACCAGGTAAAATAGAACTTAAGGTCTTTGCCATTCACACAAAGGGGTTCTACTCGCCCTCCCAGTGTTTGCAACATAAAGATGTGCTGGCAAATTTTCTGTTTGATTTGGAAGGGGCCAATCCACAAAGCTTGGAACTTTATGTGTTTGCCCCTTTCTTCATGGGCCCATGCGATTTAACAACCAAATCACCCAGACTAAACTCATAGGTCCTTGTACATTTCTTTTCAAACCACCTCTTAATCCAAGCCTGATGAATGGAAATTTTCTCTTTGGTCTTTAGTCTCTGCTCTTCCAATCTCACAAGTGTATCAACACTGCTCTAAATGGTAGGACACAGGGAGCCTTATGACTCTTGAGCTATCTTGAGGGTCAAGAGGTGCAGGTTAGGTGGCAAGATGGATTCTTTCCCATAAACCAGGAAGTAGGGGGATGTGCCAATGGGTGGTTTTGGGGTAACCCGTTCTGCCCACATAGTGTTACTAAGTGCATTGTGTCAGATCCTTTGATGACAAAGCAGGTTTTTCTTGAGGATGCGGATGAGGTTTTTATTGGTTGATTTTGCTAGGCCATTCCCCTGAGGGTAGTATTTGGTTGAATTCTTTAACATGATATTGTTTTCCAAAGAAAAATCATAGAATTTTCAAGAAGAAAAGTATGTAGCATTATCAAACACAAGTGATGTGGGAACACCAAACCTGGCTATGATTTACTGATTAATGAATGATATTACCTTGTCATCGTTGACCTTTCATAACAGAATTGCCTCCACCCACCTGGTGAAATAGTCGGTGCCCGTGAGTATATACCTGTTCTATTTTGATGAGTTTGGCATGATCTCACCTATGCTATCCAACCCACATTGCTGAAAATTCTCTCTGCTATGGGTTGGAGTGGAGCGAATGATATCACCTGCCTACCCATGTGCTTCTGGCAGATGGAACATTTTTGAGCATAGGCATGTGCATCCTTAAACAGTGTGGGCCAATAGAAACATGCCCGTATGATTTTATGGGAGGTGGTGTCGCCTGCATAGTGACCTCTTGCAGGTCCACCATGTAGATCTTTCAACACTCACTAAGCCTCAATGTATTCCAAAAATATTAGTGGTATGTCGAGGTGGTGCTTTCTGAAAAGGTTTCCCTGAACCATTCGATATGCTGCGGCCTTAAGACTAACGGCTCTCTTTTGTTTCGCTGACATGGTCTCAGGTAGAGATCCTTGCACTAGGTATTTCCTTAAGTCATAGTACCATGAAGAGGAGTCGTGTGGGCTAAGTAGTTCATTTTGGTACATTTCAATTTCATGTTCCCAGCCTTCCGGCTTTGGAACTGGTCAATTAGATTTTGCGTTTTGTAGATCTATCGCCTCAGTAGTTAGTTTACAGAGTTTGTGACATTTCACAATATGGGAGGGTTTGAAATTAAAATCGTACTCTTGGATGGAGGTCATCCATTTGACTCTCCTCTCACCCACCTCCTGTTGCATGAAGAGTGATCTAACGGATAGGTGTGGAACCAATATTGTGACGCGGTTTTCTAAGATGTATGGTCTGAAGTGTTTCATTGCTTTGTAGATTGCATATGCGGCTTATTGATGTCTGGGTAATTTAGATCTACGCCTTGTAGCCCTATAGTCATGAAGGATATAGGATGTTTGTCATGGTCACAATCCTTTCGTGTGAGGACCGCATCTAAGTACGAGTTTGAGGCAAAAGTGTATAAGATAAAGTCCCTACTAAAATATGGGCTAGAGAGGGAAGGAGCCTTTGCAATCGTTGTTTTGATGCAATCAAAAGATTCATTTTATTCTTGATTCGATTTGAACACTCCATCTTTCTTTATCATATTCGGAAAAGGTTTGACAATATGCACAAAATCCAAAAATAAATTTGCAAAGAAAAATTATTTTACCGAGGAAATATTGCATACCTTTTTTGGTGGTTGGCTGAGGGAAATGTGCTATCTCCTTTATGATTTGAGGCCTTACAGTGATTCCATTTTTGGTGATGATGTGACCAAGAAAGTTGCCTTTGGAAACCATGAATATGCTCTTGTTACGATTGAGGGAGATTCCATATTTCCATCATTGTTCGAAAATCCACTTCAACTAGTGAAGGTGGTCACCCATTTTCTTTGAGAAAATGGTGACATCGTCAAGGTAGACCAGCACACTCTGACCCATTATACCTCGAAAGGCAATATCCACTGCTCTCTGGAAAATTGCCCAAAAATTTATCAGTTCGAAGGGCATACGGCGAAATGCAAACGTCCCCCACTTTGTTCGGAAAGTTATTTTGATTCGATTAGGTTCAACTACCAGGACTTGATTGTAGCAAAAGAAGCCATCTAACAAGGAGAAGACTTCAAATCCCAAGACGGTTTGGAGAATCTGCTCCATGGAGGCAATCAAGTAGTTGTCTTTATCTAATGCCCAATTGAGGTTCTGGAAATCGATGCACAAACGTATCTCTCCGGATTTCTTTTGTACTGGAACTAGATTGGATACCCACGTAGAGTGTCTAACCTTGAAGATGATGCAAGCATCTAACAATTTCTTGAGTTCCTTTTGGATGAGGGGTTCTAACCTGGGATGCACTTTCCTCAATTTTTGATGAAATGGTTTGGCCCCTTCTTTTGTAGGGATGACATGCTAAATAATTTGAGTATCGTATGTTTTCAGGTCATCATATGTCCAAGAAAAAATATCGTGGTACCTTTTTAATAGGCTGATGAATGCCTGTCTTTCCTCGAGAGTTCATCCCAGACCTATGTTGACACACTTGGGGTCAGATTTGGTCCCGAGGTTGATTTGTTCATGTGAAAGAGTGGAGCTATGAGTCCTGGTGTTCGACGAGCCTCATAAACGGTTCTGTAGGTTGAAAAATTTCTCTAACATAACCACCCCCTTAGGTAAGGAGTTTCCTTTCCGCAAATCTACTTCTTCTTGTAGGGACCTCTCATGTTCTTCTTTGTCGATGGCTGTGTCTTTGACCACTTTCGCATTTGTCATGAACTCTAGAATCTATTGGTCATCATTGAAAATGTGCAAGTTAGTTACGTTATCGGGCACTGTCAATTATACATAATTTTAATAGAAAAACCATCCCTAAGGGGTGTGAATCTAGTTGCAGAATTAGCTAAAGTGTCAAAAACGACATTACTAAATCTAGGAACATAAATCATATTGAAAGCTTTAAACGAGTTTATCAAATGCCATATCTCTTACTAGTAATTCTTGAGGTGAGGGGACAAAAAGTGAATTGTATTGCGTACCTACCTCATAATAATTTTAGTATCCCCATTTACCTTCAGACAATCTACTTTTAGGTCGATGGATTTTTTGAGGCCAAGGACTAATGCCTCATATTCTACAGTGTTGTTGGTGCATTGGAACTCTAATCTGCAAGAGATCAAGAATCTATTTCCTTTGGGGTCTAGTAGGATGCAACCCGCTCCAGCTCCATCATGATTCTTGGATCCATCATAATACAACATCCAGATTCCGTCACTGAGCAAGGGGAGACCCGAAGTATGCAAGTTTAAGGTACAAATTTCATTATTATGGCTTGGGGTTTGCATTGGAAGTTCCAACTGGATATCCAGGGGAATGGTTGATGTCTGAGGTTGATAACACCCGAACAGGGTCTCAATGAGACAAATTCACAGCTCCTACTGGGCGTAGCTGATTGGCTCATTAGAGCCGTCAAGGTCGGTTGTGTGTGCTTCTTGAAAGGCTCACTATTGACCCTCATCTGGTTATTTCTTCCCTTGTAAGGCAAGCATAAGTGGGACCAGTCTATGGTGAAGTAGCCTTGAAGCTTACAAGACCAATCTCTGCTAAGGAGTAAACTATATGCTTCTGGAATTTCTATGACGATTATGTCAATGCACTAGTGAACTCAAGAATCAGAAGACAATTGAATTATAATGTTATTTAACTCTCCCACAGCCAGAACATGAGACCTATCGAGTTGGATGATGTTTGCGTCAGTTTTATCTGGTTGGATGCTTAACCTTTTACAGACTGACTAGGTCATAACATTGGTTGAAGTGCCAAAGTCGACAAGGTAGTCGTGAACATTAAAATTGAACATCTTGAAGATCAAGAGGAAAGGAGGGGTCCAGCATCTCGAGTTTGCGTTTGCGGCGTTCACTGTGGCTTGAAGGTCAATCACAGCTAGGGATCGGCTTTTGGATTTTGCCCTGCTTGATGCGGAGGGTTTCAAAGGGGTAGGCAAGATGGAAAAGGTTTTGACAATAAACTCACGTTGACTAGACAACTTGCATAACTCATATAACGAGATATTAGCTCAAGTCTTCTTCAAATATTTGATGATATTGTAATCCAAGTCTATGGGCAAAGGCTTTTGTGCCAAGCATTGCATTATGGAGGTAGTTTTTGGATGTCACTCCTTTGGTGGAAATTTTGGGTGTGGATGAGTCTCCCCTTATACCGGTTTGGGACTCTTTAGAGCTTATATCATTCGTCCTTTTGGGGGAAGGGGTTGATGGTTGGTTTCTGTTGGCGGGTGGCAGAATCCTTCATAACAATGACCTTTTCTTCATCCGACACGGGACCTTTAATCCTAAGATTGTAGATTTTTAGGGGCTTGGGGGGAGCATCTCGAACGATGGCCTCTTGAGTGGCCAAAACCTCTCCCCCACAGATGACTTTGAAGGTTAACATGGTAGATGGAAAGTGCATAAGTTATCCTTTCCTAGCTCTTCCACATTGAAGTTTGAACTGGATGCCTGCGACAGATTAGGTGGGGGATTGTTAGTTTTATGGAAAAATGGCTTAGCGGGTTTTCCTCCTCCCAAAGCATGATTAGTCCTTCTATTTAATTCAGACACTTCGTTAGTCAACTTTTTAAAGGATTTGGCCAGTCCTTTGAAATCGAAGGAATCCTTATCTTTATCTATGGTTTTACTTGATGAGGCATTATTCTTCTTACAAGAGGGTTTTGCCTCCTCCCGAGACTCATTTTCTAGGGCGGTGATAGAAAGGAGGTCCTTTTCAACCTCGAGCACCATGGTGAAGTTCTCTACCAAGGTGGGTTTTCCTTCACGTTTAACAAACACGACAATATCCTATGGCAGGGCCCTAGTGTAATAATCAATTGTGATGGAATCATCAAGGGCCACATCCATTGGTAACATGTTCAAAATGGTGGTGAATTGTTGATTGAAATCTTTCACCTTCTCTTTCTTATGACATTTCAGCATGCTAAGCTCGGTGAGGAGGATCGAGGGTTTTTTGTCTTCTGAAAACTTATCAAGAAAGGTTTTTCGAAACTCATCCCAAGTTCAGATGGAGGCAATGGGCAATGACCAATACCATGTGGTTGCCTTATTCTCAAGGGTGTGAGGGAATAAACGACAAGCCACATCATCATATTGGACCTTCATCATTTGCAATGATAGGTAGAAATTGCTAATATGGTTGTTAGACAAGGTCCCCTTTTCTGGGTCGAACTTTAGGAGGTGCTTCTCTGAACGACAAGGCATGTCATGGAGTTGGCCTCTAATGTTTAATGGGGATTGAGCCATCTAGGCCAATGTCTATTGGTTGCCTCTAGGATGGAAAAGGATACGGCGACCATTACCCTCTGATTCACTATATGTGCTTGATCCCGCGCTGGTGTGAGGGGGTCACCTGCCTTCCCCTCGAGGTATTCTGAGGTCCTAGATCCCTAGTGTTTCTCACATTCCTGGTTTTCCTTAGGTTTCTGAGGAGACGTTGATTGTTGTAGAAGTTTATATGGTCTTTAAGGTAATCCTCACTTCGCTAGCCTAGAATCCACTCAGTATTCCCTATTAGAGGCTAATTGTTAACTCGAGTATCCTCCATGAGGTGTCAATCATTTCCCTGTGTCTTCCCCCTTTGTGAATGATTGTTTTTGCCGGTGAAGGTATTCTTAGGGTCACCCCATCATCTTTGGGATGACATTAAAACCCTTCGATGGAGAGCCTTGATGCGTGTGATGAAGCGTGGAGGTGAGTGGATTGGAGAGGGAGTTAGTGGTGGTAATGCATTTTAAACCCTTGGCGAACTATCAAGTAATAAGGTGCATGGCCCTGAGTTTTTCATTGGTGACTTAGAACATGGGAAGATGCTCTCCTCCGAGGGTGTGTACGAGACGGGAAAGTTGGGATTATTGTTGATGCAGCCTTGTGAAATATGGACCATAAGCAGGGTTGTATGGTATTTCAGGCGGAGTGGGAGGATGGGGCTGGTTACTAGCTTGATGAGAAGTTTATTTGTGAGGGTGTGGATTAGTACTTTCCATGGACCTCCTTCTAGCACCCAATCTATTGACGGGCTATAATTTTCTGCCAACATTAAAGGGGATCTCCCCAGTGTAGGTTCCCAACTAGAACCTGCACCGTTTGCATTAGGGATCCCTTCTGGTATGTAGGCCCGACTGTTGTTTAGGTGTTTCGATCCTGCTTTGGATGGAGGTGGGATGTGATCTCAATTTGAAAGCACGGACTTCAATAAACACAAGGAACTAATTGAAAAATATATTATAGTGTAAAAACCATGAATAACCATACTATTAACAACACAAACCTCATGTAAATTAGTTGTTTTAAGGCTTCAATTAAGACTCATGTTTGACAAGATAAAGTGATTAATGATTGTAACGTAATTCACAATGATCAAACATCTATGAGCATAAGTAAATGTGTGGTCAAAATAGATTATACTAATACCAACGAAATAGTTGATCATCATGGGCATAGAGTTAGCGAATAAAATACCATCCAGGTGAAGCAACGCAAAAGTTTGTAGAGTGAGACAACATATCACAAGACCGCAAATCAAAGGAATCTCAAGAACATCTGATCGATCAAGTGAAGAAAATACTCATGGCATTACGACACAAAATATTTGAGGAATCCAACAGTGGAATCTTACAATCACTCCTTGCATCAATTAGAAGAGAATAAGTTCTCTTAAGAAATATATTATCTCCAAAAAATGTCCTCAGCAAAAGGTCCTTACAAATGTGGCATGAGGGTGTATTTATAGAGTGAGGGTGACTCATGGCCTACCCTTGACTCTTAAACTTCCTCATGATTATTCATATACCTTCTTACTTTTGGTATCCCACATGACCTTTCATATTCAAAAATGTTCTATGCTACCAAAGTACATATATCACAAAATAAGCTATCAACCTAATTTATTAATTTAACAATTACAAATTCTAGGATGTGTAGATCGACCTGTTCTAGAAAATAGGTGCCCCATAGGTTGTATTTTGCTATGATAGGAGTGATTTGTGGCTAACCTTCATCATGTCAGTGCAGGCACTCAAATGCGTCCGAGATGAGGGTGGTGCATTTGTCTTGCACTTGGTTATTCAGGGTTACCAGTTTGGTGTAAGTCCTCATTGGTTCTACCACATAACGTGTGATATTTTCTTTGGTGATTGCCATGTCCTCTGCACAGGCTGCTTGTTTATATGTATCCACAAATGCTTGTACTTCCTTAAATATCTCATCCTGCCTCCTTACCTTCTCGAATTCTCCTATAGAAGGGACACCATGAAGTTGGATCATAGATTCCATGTCACTGAAAAGATGTATGTAGGATGCTAATACCCAATCCACATCTTTGGTCAATTTTTCTTTAGATTGAATCTTGATGCGGAGTTAAACCTTGGCATTCTACATGGTGATCCAATCTTTCTTAGGGACCACTGCTGGTGCTCTTGGGTATTTTTTGGACCATTCATGTATCTTATCTAGAGCAATCATAGCCTCCTTTAGCATCGCGACTCATTCTTTTGTGTCGGCTTAGATTGCCACGATTGGGGCCACTGTGTGATGCAGTTTCGAAATATCTTCGTAGACCATTTCCATGGAGTCCACAAGGGTCTCTATTTTTTCTTCGATTGTTTCCTAAAATTTTACTACACTCAGGTGAACTAAATGGAGTGCCGCATTCTCTTCCTCTACCTTCCTTTTCTCTTTCTCTATTATGGTGGCCCTTAGTTGAGATTCGTAAAGCCTCTTTTGAAGGTCTGTAATATTCTTGCTTATCTAGACCACATTCTGTTTTGTGGCAGCAACAAAATCCGTCCTAGTTGAGGTGATAATCTGCGGGTTTGCTGTTATGTTGGGCACAATTTGCTTGATCGTGGTGACTGATAAAGGCTTAGCCATATTCTTGGAGCAATATTTTTTCCTTTCTTGATAATATTGAGGCTAACTTCGTCGAAAGTTAGCCTTATGAGATTTGGGACGTCCTCTTCTTGTCTATTTGAGAAACCTAGTTCCTGCAGGGGGAGGTGTCCTCCAGTGAGGGGAGTAGAAGGAGGCACATCCAATGGGGGTAGCTCACTTTGCACTGTACCCAAGTCAGTTGTTTTGCAAGTTTCTCTTTGTTCACTTTCCCTAGTTTCATTTTCTTTGTTCCTCCTTAGCTCTTCCTCCTGTCGCCTTTTTCCTTAATCTATGAGTGCTTGTTGCCTCTTTAGCTCATCTTCAATATTTTTCAGCTCTTGCTCTAATATGCTTTTCCCCTCTTCTACTCTAGCATTGTGTTCCTCCTATCTTCTCTTCTCTGCTTCTTCCTGTGCCCTTCTTTCTTCCTCCTATTTTCTCTTCTCTAATTCTTCCCATGCCCTTCTTTCTTCCTCCTATTTTCTCTTCTCTAATTCCTCCCATGCCCTTCTTTCTTCCTCCTATTTTCTTGCAACTGTTTCTCCTTTTCTTGCAACTCTTTCTCCTTTTCTTGCTCTTACTATCTCCTCTGCTCGAGTTGGCCTTGGTTGGTTGAATCTTGAGATTATTTTCACTTATTTATTTATTTTATTATTATTTATTTATTTATTGATTGATTGATTGATTGATTTATTTTATTTTATTTTATTTTTGATTTATTTATTTTATTTATTTATTTATTTATTTTGGTTATTTATTTATTAGTTTTTAATCGTGTGATATTTCAAGGTCCTTGATGCCTATTTTTCCATTTTAATTCCTATTATTTTTATATTGTTTATTTTATTTAAGGGCCTCCATATAACTAATTTTCCTTTCTAATTCTTTACTGCTTATATTTTTAACTAATCTATCATATCATATCATCCTTTGATTTTCTTTATTACCTTTTATTAATTAGCACACAATTTTTATAATATTTTTAAATAAAATTAATTTATACATTACTCTATACATTTAACTTTTCCTTTATTATAAGGTCATTTGATTAACTAATTTTCCATTTAAGGTCCTTTTTATAGCTTAATTACATTTTATTATTTATCATACATTTTTAATAATACTTTTATATAAAAATCAATTTATATATTACTCCATCCTTTATTACATGGTCATTTAATTTAATAATTTTCCTTTTAAATTATTAACTAACTTATAATTTTTATTAACCTGATTCTCTTTATTACCTTTTATTATTAACTTACATTTTTAATAATACTTTTAAATAAGATTATATTTTCTTCATTTAACCATTTTCCTTTTTAAATTGTTAATTAACTTATAATTTTTATTTATTTATTAGGTCTCATGCCAAATATAGGTCATTTAATTAACTAATTTTCCTTTTAATTATTAATTAAATTATAATTATTAATACTTTTAAATAATATTATTTATATTTTTAGGCCTTTCAAGGTCATTTTTTGACTAATTATTAATTAACTTATAGTTTTTAATTATTAGGTCTCGTACCATTTACCTTAATTTATTTATTTTTATGAATAAAAATATTATAATAATTTTGACCCCTGTCCTTAAGTCAAACTAGCCATTGGAGATGTTAGTTGTTGGAGGCTCCGCTCAGACTATTTAGCATGATGAGCTAGATCTGTTTCTTCAACTTGTCCTGACGATGAACCACACTAGTTGGTCCGAAACGCGTCGACAGATGAGATTCCATGTGATTTTCGCCGAAATCTTTCTCTAACTTGATATGGATCACAGAAGCCTAAACTCTATTATTTGATCTCTTGCTCTCTTTGCCTCTTAACCTCTTTCCTTTTCCTTACCAAAGTGGCATTCCTTTGTTCCAGTGTTTCATTAATTTCCTCATCTTCATGGTCACACGAGATGTCTTCGACATCTTTCCCTTTTCGCTTCTTTGATTCCCTGGTGACTCGTGTTATTTTCTCTTGATAGTGGAAGCTATTTCTTTAAGGCTCATGTCTTCCTAGGAATTGTTGAGGAGCTCCTCATCTATGGTCTGCTTCTCTCCTGGGCTAAGTTCCCTTGTAGCGTTATACCAATTTTTTACCCCATCCTCATGATCCTGTTTGGTGTGAGAATATGACTAGCATAACTTTTCCCTTTTGCAGTGGGTGGCCACGAATTTCTCGGGATCATATGTCTGGTAGTTGGGTCTCACAAAATGGTTCCCCTTTAATGCCTCGGCCTCTTCCTCTACCTGTGGGAAGGTGGGCCATGGTTTCTTTTTTCCTTTGTTCAATACCCTTGAAAAGCCCTATGTCTTTTGCTAGCAAACCTCTCACAGGAGCGTTTTGTCTCTGACAAACCTGGGTAGGGCATGGGCGACCTTATGGGTACCTAATACTCTTATGAATGTTCCTTCTTGAATGTGAAACCGGTGTGCTACTTTGACCACAGTATTCATATCTCTCTTTGACATGCATGGTGGTTCTTTCCCAAATAGCAGCTAGCACATCTGGGTGATAAAAGTTTAAGAAATTACATCTATCATACCTTTGTAAGTTGTGTCTCAGAAAACCTTGTAGTGGTGGTGCATGGTGTTGGCCCCTGATGCATCCTAGTTGCAACTCCAGTGCTCAAATTGGCATCTCGCGCAGAAAATGTCTAGGAGGTATGAAGCCATATAGAATTTCGAAGGTTGTTCTAGCTATGGGAGCTTGGTCATAGCTATGTTGTTTTTCAATGATGATGTGATAATGCTTGGCCAATTAATAATAGTTCCTCAGGCGGCAACGACGTACATGAGAGGAACCCAGGTGCCATAAAATACATCATAGTCTGGCTTACCATATAAGTGACACATTATCGTGACAATTAATTGATATACCTTACTCAACCCCTCTGTCTTGTGTGGTTGATCCATTCTAACCCAAAACTTTGATGGGTCTTACCACCATTCCCTTAGGATGTCTTTCACTGGGGTCACAAACATAGAGAGCCACCTAGTATTAAGAACCTCCTATCTCTCTAGGATACTATAATAGGCGGCGATATATGTAGAGAAGATTGCGGCTATGGATGCTCTAGTATGGTCCTTGATCATCCATGAATCTATATCTATATTTTGCAAGATCCATTCAATAGTTTTTGTGAATGGGAAGACTGAGGGGTGTGATGCTATCTCATGTAACTTCAACTTCTTGACATTCATGTATACCAAGAAATCTGTTGACACCTAATCCTCACGATTGGGTGAATTAATGAAAATAGTTAGATTAGGAATGTGAATAGTCATCAGGAGATCAACTGAACAGTCACACCCTTTTGTATATAACAATAACATACCTGATGGAATAATAGGAATCAGTTTTTCTGCCTAATGGAGTTACTTCCTGGCCTGACATGATATCAGAGCCAGCTCCTTTTTTTGGCTCATGTGCTTTCTAACTCCCTTGACTGGCTGAGTGCCTGTACTCCCTATGTTCTGTCTGCCATATTCCTTTTATAAAACCTGCGCCCTGCTCTTCTGAAGCACTATCCTGTGCAGCGCTGCCCATACTATCTTGAAAGAAGCATTGTACGTTAAATTTTTTTTGTGAATGTTCTGACATTTTAATTGAATGCTAGTTCTGACTTGTTCCAGTTGCACCATTCCATTGAACGCTACTCTGACATCAACGCTGAATGAAACACTGTGATTGAACGCTGTTCATTGAAATGCTGTGTTCATTGAAACGCTGTGTTATGGTATTGGTATCAACGTTGGATGAAACACTGTGATTGAACGCTATTCATTGAAACATTATGTTCATTCAATTGAAAAGTTGTATACCCTTCATTGAAACGTTGTGTTCATTCAATTGAAATCTAGCCGCCCTTACTCCATTACGCCCCCGCCTGTCCGTCAGTCGCACCATTAAGTTGCAAATCATGCCATTATGTTGGGAGCTGGAAGACTCAGCATCATGCCATGTCGGTTTTCTGCAATGTGACTATTCACCTGAACAATTGTTCTATCGGGCGTTTGTCTCAGTCGAGGAGATGTGATGTTTATATATGAGTTTTGCGGGTTTCTAGACCTTCAAAATTTGCAGTACTTATTTGGTTTGGGATTTATTACTGTAAATATTTGACAATAATTCTGAAAGGTCTTTATTGGAGGGGTTGTAGGGCATCTAAATATTGAAATTTTCTCTGTTTAGGGTTATGTAATAGCAATCTGGTTTCCAAAGTTTTTTCTGAAAAAATTAGTTGACCTATTTTTCGGAAGAATGTAATTTTATGTGGTGGCCCCGCCCGGACATGAACCGAAGAATGTAAGTTTATGGTGGAGGTCCTACCGGGAGCCAAACCCAGGTCACTGGATTCAAAGTCCAGAGTGCTAACCACTACACGTGATATATTTCCATACAACGGTCTCCATACCACAGCTTGATATTTCACGTTGTTGGCTTAACGTGTGAAAGGATTGGGCATCCCATGCTGTATACTGCGCATGCATTTAATGTTTTTATTGGTAGCCATGTACATTTTGAAAGTCATTTTCTCTCTACATATTGAAGTTGTGATGACAATGATTCATTGGGTACATGAAAACCTTATGTTAGAAGTTTTAGTCGACGATAGTACCCTTTGAGAATGACCTTTTGAGTACATTTTTACTGTATATTGGCAGAAGTATTCTTTTCTATCAGCAAATTTTTTTTTCACAGAATGCATTCAATCATATCCATGGTAGGAATAGTTCTCATTGGCAAGGAGAACTATCATGAATGGTCCCGGATGATAAAACACACCCTCATCTTCAATGAGTTGTGGAAAGGAATGTGTGTCGAAGAAGGAGACAATGACCCAGTACAACCTATCTCAGACAAAGAGCTCGTCATTTGGGAAAACAAGAACAACAAAGCTTATGCATTAATTGTAGCATCTGTAAATAAAGAGGTGAGTCACCATATTTCGTCATATTCAACTGCCTTTGAAGCTTTACAAAAGCTGAAAGAACTCTATGACTCACATTCTGCACTTGAAGTCATTCAACTCATGATTAAACTCTTCACTCTTGAATTGCAAAATAATGATCCTCTTGCTCTTGCATTTGAAGTAAATTCTATAATGCATGATATCAATTCCACTAAGGTTGAGCTGGATATTCCTCTTATTTCTTTTCTCAAGGCACTTTATCCTACGTATTCCAATTATCTTGAGTCATTGCAAGCAAATGAAATCTCAAAGATATAACCTTTGACTCTCTTGTGAAAATGTTTGCTGAAAGAGAGAAAGCTTTTGGAAAGAAGATAGCCCCGGAATCTTCTGAAGAGATTGTGTGCCTTGCTCATAAAGAAAAGCACCCTACTCAAGATTCTACAAGAGGAAGAGGTGGACGAAGAGGAAGAGGAAGATATTTCAGAGGCAGGGGGGGCAGACATTCTCAAGGAGAAAAGGCAGATCTACACTGAATTCGCTGCAAAAGAAATGGATCACATGATGCCTCTACATGCAAGATACCATGGGACAAAATTGAGTAGAAAAGAAACCAATAGAAAGGTAAAGCTGATGATACAGATAAAGGTAAAGCACCTAAATCTGCTCACTATGTTGAGGCACAATGTAACATTATAGTAAATGAAGATTTCTTTAATGCTTCACTTGCTTCATGGAAAAATGATTGGTTTCTTGATTCAGGAGCAACCTACCACGTGACGCATAGAAAATATTTTTTTGAAGATTTCACTGACAATGTTGATGGAGTAGTATACTTTGCAGATCAATCAAAAATCAATCCATCAGGGCTTGGTACAATCAGGCTTATACTTCCTGGTCTTCCAGACTTTCTTCTGGATCATGTTCTATATCTCCCACAACTCAACAGAAACTTGTTGTCCTTGGTCCACATCCACCAGCAAGGTCACTCCATTCATATGTTTGATGGCAAGTTTGAGGTAAGAAAAGCATCTGACCACTCACTTTTCATGAGGGGAATAGAAGAAGAAAGGCTTCTCAAACTGCAAGGAACATCTACTCATACACAAAATTTCTCATATATTTCTCATCATGAAGAAGGTACACTTCCATCAAGTTTATTATGGCATGCTAGATTTGGAAATTTAAACTATGACAGTCTCCGCTTATTGAAGAAAAATGGTGTTGTTGGTTTGCCTACAATTCCTAGGAAACTTAAGCAATGTGATGCTTGCATTCTAGGAAAGTGTAGAAAACAGTCTTTTCATGATTCACATTCAAGAGCACATAGGAAGCTTGAACTCATTCATTCAGATTTATGTGGTCCAATTCCTGTTCCTTCTGCAAATGGAAATAAATATATCATGACGTTTATTGATGACTACACCAGAATGTGTTGGGTTTATTTATTGAAGAACAAATCTGATGCTTTTCAAACATTCAAGAACTTTCATAAATGGATTGAAAATGATGCAAAATCTCATATTGGGTCTATTCGCACTGATAATGGAAAAGAATACACACCAAATGAATTTGAAAACTATCTTCAACAACATGGGATCAAACATCAAGCAACTGTGCTTTATAATCCCCAATAGAATGGTGTATCTGAAAGAATGAATAGAACAATCTTGAATATGGTATGATCCATGCTTTTATTCAAAAATGTAAAGATAATGTTTTGGGCTGATGTTGTTCTATGTGCTGCATATATAAAGAATAGATGTCCATCTAATGCTATAAGAAACAAGACTCCATATGAATTGTGGTATGGACATGTTCCTTCGGTAAAACATCTCAGGCTCTTTGGTTCCACCTATTATGCTTTGATATCTAAGGTACATCGAAACAAAATTGGTGCTAGAAGTCGTAAGTGTATCTTCCTAGGGTATTTAAACACCTCCAAAGCATACCGCCTCTATGATGAGGTAAATAAAAAGTTTGTTGTATCTAGAGATGTAATTTCTCTTGAATCATCCAAATCTAACAATGTTGTTGAGTGGCAACTTGATCGCTTGGATAGATTCACAAAAACAAAATCATTTAAAGAATTTGATAATCAGATTTCACATCTTGAAGGGGGGATTCCTATTCTAGATCAACATGTGGAATGTTCTTCTGAAGAAAACTCTCCCTCGCATGAAACTCCAACAATGGATGATGCTTTAAGTGATGCAATTGATAGAATTGGGAGACTCAATCTTGATTCAGTCCCAACTCAATCAACAGAGTAGCCTGAACCATCTCAGAAAGGGCCCCCAAAGTGGCTGATGAAGACACTTGAAAGTGTTCATCTTGATGAAATTGGAAAAACAAGAACCAGAAATTCAAACCGACAAAATGGAGGTGATGTAGATGACTCTAATTCACTTGTTGATATGGATGTTTCTTATGATTGTAAATTGAAATTGTCTATAGATTTTGAACCAACTTCCCTCAAAGAACCTGCTTCTCATGATCAATGGAAAGAAACAATGCAAAAGGAGTATGATGCCCTCATAAAGAATGGCGCTTGGAAGCTAGTTGATCCTCCATTTGGAACCAAACCAATTGGCTACAAGTGGGTCTACAAGAACAAGTACAAAGCTGATCGCTCACTTGACAAGCACAAATCTAGGCTTGTGGAAAAAGGTTTTTCACAGAAGGAAGGGGTCAATTATGAGGAAACGTTTTCTCCCACAACAAAATGGGCCACCATCTGGACACTCTTTGCACTAGCAGCTCAGAACGGTTGGAAATTCCATCAAAAGGATGTAAAAACTGCCTTCTTGAATGGATATCTAAAAGAGAATGTTTTTATGTCCCAGCCTGAAGGATTTGATGTGAAAGGACATGAACATAAAGTATGCAAACTTGTGAAGTCCTTGTATGGCCTCAAACAATCACCGCGAGCCTAGTATGAAAAACTAATTGAGCATCTTCTGAAACTCAATTTCAATCATTTTGATATTGATGATGCAACTTTATTTGTCAATAAAGTTGGAAAAACAGTTGTATATCTTGTGGTATATGTAGATGATCTTTTAATGACAAGGAACAATGAAAGCTACATTGCATCCATAAAGAAGGAATTGGGGAAAAGTTTTGAAATGACTGATTTGGGCTATGTTCATTACTATCTTGGAATTGAAGTAACCCAACATCCAAAGTCCATATTTCTTTCTCAAAAGAAATACATTGGAGATTTGTTGAACAGGTTTGGCATGACAGAGTGCAATCCTCTTACTACTCCAATGGAACAAAACTTAAAGCTCACATCTATTGAATGAAAGGAATTTGAGGATGCAACAAAGTATAGACAACTTGTAGGAAGTCTCAACTGCCTAACTACTACTAGACCAGACATTTCATTTGCTATTGGAATCCTCTCCAGGTTTATGCAAAAGCCTTGCGAGGGACATTGGTCTACTGTAAAAAGAGTTCTAAAGTACTTGAAGGGAACTCAAGACTTTGGAATCAAGTACACACAGGTGGATGACTTCATTTTGATCGGATACTCTGATTCAGACTTCGATGGAGACAAAGTAACTGGGGTATCTACTTTAGGATATGCTATGAGTCTTGGATCAAGAGCTGTCTCCTGGAGATCACACAAACAATCAGCCCTAGCAGATTCCACAACAGAAGCAGAATACGTGGCAACAGCTGAAGCAACAAAAGAAATTGTGTGGTTGAGGGAAATTCTTGAAGATTTGTAGGTAAAACAAGTACAATCAACTCCACTCATGATTGACAACACCTCTGCAATAAAGTTGGCCAAGAACCCAAAGTTCCATGATCGAACAAAGCACATCAATACTAAATATCATCTGATCCGACATCATGTTGAGGCCAAAACAATCCATCTCCACAATTGTTCCACAAATGAGCAAATTGTAGACATCTTCACCAAAGCGCTTGGAAGAGAAAAGCTTGAAAGATTCAGAACGATGCTTGGACTCACCAACATCCCTTCAGATTAAGGAGGGGAATGTTGACACCTAATCCTCACGATTGGGTGAATTTATGTAAATAATTAAATTAGGAATGTGATCAGTCATCAGGAGATGAACTGAACAATCACACCCTTTTGTATATAACAATAACATACTTGATGGAATAATACGAATCAGTTTTTTTGCCTAATGGAGTTATTGCCTCGTCTGACAAAATCCTCCTGGGTTTCCAGTATAACTGGCTTTGAAAAATCTTCATAGATGTTGTACTAGGAGACTTTCATGGTTTTATTGATGTTGCAGGTTTTGTCCCCAAAGATGGATGGCTCCTCGTCTTGGTAGATCTCCCATGAACCACTTCTTGAGCCTCTGCGAGTAGACTTATTCGTTGGGGGAGCGATCTCGTCTTTGAAGGAGGAGATGGATATGCCCTCAAGGTCCACGTCATCTCTCATGTTGAAAATACAATCCCATGATGAGAGAGACGAAAAGAAAAATTGAGAAAAACTGCAAAAATAAAAGGAATTTCAGAAGCTGATAAGCAAGTCACAGAAGGGGACAGGTTGCAAGGTCGCAAATCTAGTAGTGCGACTAAGTGACTTGTTATATAGGTCACAACGTTGCATGTCACAAGGGGTCGCAAGGTCATAGGTGGAAACAAAGTCACAGGTTGTGAAGTCACAAGAAAATGGATATCATGGCCTTAAGCCATGCAACCTAAGTTTTTTTGGGGGGGGGGCGTCCACAGAAAAATCAAAGGCTTTGGGCGGTCTTGGATTCTCCCTGGAAGGGTGGTTAAGGTTTAATGGCGAAAACTTGGAAGATTACATTCAAAGAATGATCACGGTTTGGTCAAGGGAATCAACAGGGCCAGGGCACCTGCTCTTTTGAGTTTGAGATTAAAAAAATAAGTAAAGGGGATAAAAAAACCTTAGGAATGGGATTCAGAAGGTCGGGTAGATGGGAATGACACTTGGAAAAAAATCGTGATTTTCGGGAAGGTCGAAAGTCGCCTACCTAGACAAAACTATGCGTGTGCCCAAGTTGCAAACCCTCTACGTCTTCTATGTGACCAAAGGAGCCATTACAATGAAAAGAAGTGACCTACCTATTTATAGATTTGGTCGCACGTGTGAAGGTCGCATGGGTCTAAAGTGTGACTTTGCGACCTATGCGACCTTGCAATCTGGCAGCCGCGAAGTCACAAGTGTCGCATGGTCACATTGATGGGAAAGTGAGGTCTATGTGACTTTGCGACGTATGTGACCTTGCGACCTGGTAGTTGCAAGGTCACAAGGGTCGTGTGGTCACATTAGTGGGAAAGTGAGACCGATGCGACCTTGTGACCTGCTAGTTGCAAGGTCGTCAGGGTCGCATGGTCACATTGATGGGAAAGCAAGACCGATGCGACCTTGCAACCTATGTGACTTGAGGGTCATGTAGGTTGTAATAGTTGCAAGGTTCACAAGATTTAGACTTAGTTGCAATGTGAATCTGGGACTCACTAGCTTTGGATAGGATTTAGTGACCTAGCTACACTTATCTGGAAAACTTAGTCTTTTATGGGATTCTTCTAGACTGGTGAACTCTTAGGATTGTCTCGACAGAGTAGGAGATTCTGCACGATATAAGGGCTCCAAAATTTTTAAGGGCTTCAATATTTTTGGAGGGCTTGTTGCAGCAACTACAACAACTTCATAGTTCAAATTTTATTTTACCCTCATTTCATACATGACAAGCATAATGATGGTTAGTGTGTAGTATATGGATATTGGTGCCTCATTCCACATGACAGGGAACAAATAAATTTTTAGTGACTTGGAGGAGAAGGAGATCTAGATGTACATGAATATGGGAGAGGATGGAAGGTATAATGAGACAGGTATTGGTACAATTACATTTCAGAGGGACTTTAGCTCCCCTCTTAGGCTCAAGCATGTGATGTTTGTACTAGGCCTAAAGAAGAATCTAGTTTCCGTAGTTGTGTTCGAAGCCCGTGGCTACAATGGGATATTCAACAAAGGAAAGGATTTCCTGAGACACATTGCCATGGGACAAGTGAATAATATCAGGGTTCAAGTGAAGAACCTCAACAAATTAGATGTGGAAGATTGTGCAATATTGAGCACAAAAGAAGAGAAGCTGCAAAGTTGACATGTTGGAGAATTATGGCATAGAATACCTGGCCATTTGCATCCTGGAACATTAAAGATCATGCAATATATTACTACTTCCCACTGAAAAGGAGAACTATAGTAGAGGGATACATGAAAATGATATACGTTCGGGAAGTATAAATAATACACCAATAATGATCGAGATAACAAGGTGCATGCAGTCCTTGAAAGGATCCATTCTAATGTTTGTGGACTTTCCTGATAGTCTCCACTACCAAGCACAAGTTGTATATTATATTTATAGATGCTTTGTCATGGAAGTGTTTGATCTACTTCATGCAAAAGAAAAACCAGACATTCTCCAAATTTCTTGAATTTAAAGCACTTGTTGAGAAAGAAACTGTCAAGCAAGTGAAGGATATTAGGAGTGATAACGAAGGTGAGTATGTGTCAAATGAGTTTAAAAAATTCTATGCAAAGGATGGATTTTTACTGGAGTTGACAACCCCTCATAACCCACAACAAAATTGGGTGTCTAAGAGGAAGAAAGAAAGTAATGTGGGAGAAGCATGGGCAATGTTGGATGACCAAATCTTACCTGAGCACTTGTGGGTTGAAGCATGCCACACTATGGTCTATTTACAGAATAGGAGTCCTCATAGGATTCTTGGCATGAGTACATGAGTGGAAGACTTTTCATGCAAGAAACCATATGTGTCACACTTCATGATCTTCGGATCTTTAGTTTACTATCATGTTTCCAAGGAAGCAAGGAAAAATCTAGAGATGAAAATAGAGTTGGGAATATTTTCGGGGTACACATAAACACATCAAAAATATCATGTGTACTTTACATCCCTAGAGATGATAGTGGTCATAAGGGGTGTGAAATTTGATGAAGAGAAGGAAATTAGGTTCTCTCTAGAGAGGGAGCTTTAGTTGCAGCCTGATCAAGAGATTTTGGCTCCAAAACAAAAACCTCAAGAAGTTTTGGAGCAACAAAAAGTAGAGGAAGAGAGAGTGGAGACATCCACTCAAGGAAATACATTTATAGAAAGAAGGAAGCAAACCAGGGAACGCAAAAAATTATTGCAAGATGCTAGAGAGAATGTGGGAGAACCCACATCAGAACGCAGGAAGAGGAGGTCACCAGATCGGTAAACTAGATACATGGCTCTGATGAGTGATATTGTAGAGACTGAGCCATCCTCATTCAAGGAATTTATAGAGAAATTGGTATGGGTTGATGATATGGTAGAGGAATGTGATTCCATTGTCATAAAAAGTGTTTGGGAAGTGGTCCCAAGATCAACAAAAAATTAAGTGGTTGGTTCGAGATGGATTTACAAGGTAAAGCATGCAACATATGGAAGCATAGAGAAACACAAGGCCAAATTATTAGCCAAGGCATTATCTTAGGTTGAGGGAGTTGAATAGATTCTAGTAGAAAGGTACTCACCCTTCAGGTCAATTCTAGCATTGTTAGTGCGAATGGGGTGGAAGATTCACCATATGGATGTGAAGATAACATTCCTTAATGCAGTTACTGAGGAGGAGGTGTATATTAAGGAGACAGAGGGGTTTTGTACATTTGACAAAGAGTAGCATGTGTGGAAACTCAAGCGAAGATTGTATGGAACCAATCAAGCACCCCATACCTGGTACGCTAGGATCGATAGCTATCTCACCAGTTTGGGCTTCATCAAAAGAAAAACAGATGGAAAACTTTATCACATTGTTGTTGAAGGTAGATTATTGACTATTTTGTTATATGTCAATGACTCAATTCTTACTGGTGATGAGCAGCTGATCAGATCTTCCAAGGAGGACCTTGCAAGAGAGTGTAAGCAGGACCTTGCAAAAGAGTGCAAGATGAATGACATGGGTCTCATGCATTATTTCCTTCGATTAGAAGTATGGAAAGGTGATGTCGAACTGTTTGTCTTTAAGGGAAAGTATGCCAACGAGATACTTTAGAGGCTTTTCATGCATAGGTGCAAACCCATGGAGACTCATCTATTAGGAAAGTAGAGGAAAGATGATGCTACTTTAGTTGAAGTAGTGGAGGCTACCATTTATAGGCATCTTATGGGTTCACTTATGTATTTTGTGAACACATGACCAGACATGTGTTATGAAACTAACCAACTTATTCAAGTGATGGTTAAACCAACTAAACTTTATTGGAAGGAAGCAAATAATGTGCCAAGATTCCTCATACACACTACTAAATTTAGATTTTGGTAGAAATGGATAGCGGGAGTGAAGCTACAACTCTTCACAGATGTAAACTGGGTGGGGAGTCCATGAAACAGGAAGAACACGTCAGGAGGAATTTTTAGTGTTGGATCCGCTACATTTTCTTGGTACAGCATGAAGTAGAGATTAGTGGCACTTAGCTCAATAGAAGCAGAATACATGGTTGCAGGTTAAGCATCATGTGAGGTGATCTAGATGAGGAAGATACTTGTTGGCATATTTGTTCAGATGATGGATCCTAATGTGGTTTACTGTGATAACCAGAGTTGTATTAAAATATTTGCGAATCCTATATTTTAGGATCGATCCAAGCATGTTGTTGCAGTACATTTTGACATAGCAACAAGATGAAAATATTTTAACAAAGGCTTTGTCAAGAGGAAATTTTAAGTTCCACAGGTGCAAGATATGGGTGGTTGATAATCCTTTTCTTACTGAGAGGGAGTGTTACAAATGCAGTAAGAAAATATAGTTTTGATCTAGCCTTGGTAAAACTAGACTAAAATTCGAATTTCTATTTCAACAAAATACTTGGAGGTAGTTAACCGAGGTGACATGGCACTTATCACTTAGTTAACTTAGTTAATTTGAGTTGGGGAAGCTTGAGTTGAGTTCTACATGATTTATTTCTAATTTGTGGTAATCTATTTCAGTTATTTTGAGTTATTGTCAGTTTAACTTGTTCTAACTATCAAAAGAGCTAGTGGATGTCAAGTTGTGGAAGTGGAAATTCAACCACACTTAGTGATCAAATATTTAAGTAATCAATTAGACCAAAATAATTGTTGAATTTAGAGAATTCAAGTTACCCAGTTGAGACGAAGATTCCAAGGTAATGTACTATCAATTGTAGCATATTCCCTTGTGTATAGGTGGTGCATGTAATGATAGATTGACCTAAGGCTATTTCACAATCCCTTGGTGTGAAATTACTAAAAAATAGGGACAATTTACCAAGGGAAAGACGGAAGGACTTAGGAGATTGGGAAGGTGTAAAATTGGCTATGTGTTGGCTAGAGTCAGTTACTGAGGTAGACAGATAGACTATAAAACTGAAGGTTGTGCTCAAGCTTGATCAAACATATATATTTATTCTCTATTGTCTGATTAATGAAATATAGATAGTAAGGAGATTTGAGTAGTTTCTTTCCCCTAGATAAATCTCTGTGCATCTGTGGTGTTTTTGTTTTTATGCCTATGATTATTATTTTAGATGGTTAATTAAATTTCACAGACCAGTAGAGTAGCTTCAAGTCTTATGATTTAGTAAATTTCATGAGTAGTATTGAATCTACACATTTAATTTATACAACCAAAAATAACAACCATGTCATAATCAAAAATAAACTCACAGTCATAAGTCATAATACTACAACTAGCACCCACTTACACTCAAGTACATATCAATTGTCTCGACACATATTGAGTAAGTACAACCATATTAAAGAAAGATCATTCCTTCATTCTATCTCATAGACACATACTCATATCACACAATTAATCAAAACATTCAAACAATATGTAAGCATACCATGTTAGATAAACCAAATAGACAGTGCAATGAAACTCATACCCTAATGTATTGCAGGGGAGGCTATCACATCTCCACAAGTTAGTCTAGATTAGTATGACACAATATCACAAATATATTAACTCATACTTGAGTATCATAACCACAACCATTTGCACATGTCAATCCAAATTAACACGATACATATACCATTACGATCTTAGTTGCAATGACCATAATCATAATGCATATGATCACAATTCATATAACAACAAGTTAGTACCATTCATGATTATCTATTTCATGTGCATATGATTGCACAGATTAAATAGCACTTAACATGCATGTAACCATAACAACAATAGAATGACACGAATTTACATAACCATAATTCTTATAACAACCCTCAAACAACATACCTGCATGGCAACATAAAAAATTGTATGACAATCAACTCTTTCCCCAAGGTCCATTGTTACAACATCACTCCAAATATTTTCATCTCCTAGCCTATCTAAGAAAACATATTAGTATCATAGCATACCAACAATATCATGATGACACAAATTACATAATGGCCACTATGATGCATCCATAACGAACACGTAGAAAACATGCATTCATGGATGATAAACACATAGATAACTAACATGCATGAATGACAAACACATTCCACCCATCTAGTCCAAGTGTTGAACCATGCTCTAATACCAATTTGTAACACCCTCCTCCCACACATACCTAAGCCTACCATTCCATTGGGTAAATATCTTATTAATATTTACTATGATATGAAACAACTCCCTATGTCTAGTTAAGGAAGTGGAATCGATGATCTGAAAACAATTTGACCTTCCTCAAGTGTGAAAGGAACCCAAAGAGTTAACTAACCACTCCAGGTGCCCAACGCCTATGTTAACTTTCTTTTTCACTAACTTGGGTTCTCGATCACTCCCGTGGGAAGGCAATCCAATTTCTGATACCCTTCATCCACTCTCATAAGCCTATATCCCGGGGACTATAGAATAATTCACTTAGTTAAGTGCCAGTGACCCCGAGATCTAAGCCACATTTTCAGGGCTAAGACCGAGGCCTCTACCCATAACTTAATGAAATTCTTATAATTGATAAATAACACAAATACAAAGCCTTTAATTCAAAACTTGAATAAGGGCATAACCTGATCACTCTGAACCATGACAAACATTTTGTCAAACATATCATGAAGAAGTAATTTACAAGTCATAAATACACATATGAAAATAGGGGTCTCATGCTTATCTGACAATCGCCAAGAAGGTTTGATTCCATCTCACAATAGCTTCTCTATCATCTATTAGGTCATATATGCATTAACCATTCATTTACCAATAAAACCATGATGAGAGGCATAATTAAAGTTTGTCATAAACCTTGCTTATCACCAACATATATCCAGAATAGTAGCATTAATAGAACAACCTCCAAAGCCACATAATAACAAGCATAAATACCTATGAAATACAATAGGGAAATGATCTCTTATTAACATATGCAAAAGCCAACCAACTCAGGGACTTGCACATACCACCTAACCATAGATTGGGATGAACCAAATCTTTCCTTCAGTCAATCACCCCCATGCCAAATTCCAAGCATGAATGTGGGACTCACAACAAAAACAACCAGGGCTTCCTTGAGCTTTACCACATATCCCGCCATTACCGATCAAGGGATTTCTAGGCCCAAAACTCTCATCTATACAATTAGGCTTTACCATATATCCCACCATTACCGGTCAAGGGATTCCTAGGCCTAAACAAGAAATATACACTACCAAGATTTACAGCAATCCTCTCAATACCTATCAAGGGATCATTATTCCTAAACAAGCATGGATGCCTTGAGAAAATTTCTCGCCTCCATCAGTGGTCTTTATCGTGCGTCCCTCCATTACCAGTGAAGGGATTCCTACGCCACCCTCACGCATTATCATGTATCTTACCATTACCAGTCAAGGGATTCCGAAGCCCTTTAGAGTTTTCCTGAGAACACCTCACCTGGTTCCAAAACCATCTGGAAATCCAACTCAACTAAATGAAAGAACCCCATCACCCAATGGTTATTTAGAAACAACAAGGTAAGGATGAAACCATTGTTACACCTCAAAAAACCCATGCCAATGATAGAAATAGAACCAAATTCACACATTCATATACCATGCATGCCAAAACTAGCAAGGAAATCATACATGTAACTCAATACGTACAAGTAATGCCACTGTAGCCACTTGATCCAACTCTACCTTGCTTTATCCCTTTTCTTTCTTGTCCTTCCTTTTCCTTCCTTTCTCTAATGATAGAGTGTTGCAGGGATTATCTAAGTGTGCAAGAGTATGAGAGAGAGAGAAGAGAGAGATAACTCCAAAACTGAACTGACAATAGGTTAAACTTAAAAAAGCTATGAATTGATCCTTAGAATACTTTTTAGCATTGAGGTCTCTAATTTCTTCAATTTACACTATTTTTCTATCAATTTATTCCTCACATGTAACCTAAGACCTTTCATCTTCCTTTTCTTATACTTTCCATTTTTTTCGTAAATAAAATGCCAATTAATGCCTCTTTTCCAATTTCCATAGCCATTAATTAATTAAAATGAACACCTGCTAGGATTTTTTTCCCACCATTTAACTTGGAATATGTACTCCATGACCTTGGTCTTATTTTCCCTTTATTAACTTTCTTACATGTAATTCTGAGCCAGGGTTTTTACATAGTTGAGCAGAGATGAGACATGATATGCATGATTATTACATGATGTTGTTAGAATTTCTCCCTACCTGAGAGGGAGTGTTAATTTGTTAGATCAATGTCAAATTCCAACCATGTGACTAGATTCTTGTTTTTGAGTGGACCAATTTTGACTATTGAAGCACTCGATTTGGTTAAGGGAAAGTGTACTTATGAAGAAAAGGCCACAGATGCACATTTGGACAAGTCCACCATAACAACAAATTAAACACCCTTGGAAGCCGATAAATACAAGTGAGATCAAACTCATTTGGGCATCACTAAGAATCTTCCTCTTCTCCTCTTCTTTCATTAGTTCACACAGGTCTAAGGCTGGGTCAAGCAAATTGTTTTGCATAAGTCCGAAACTACAAGGTCCAAAGCTCACACATGTTTCTAAGGTTTTGGCTCACAACCAGAGGCTTTTCAAAGGAGAGTTTCAACTCTAGCCACAGGCTAGTAGGCTCACAATAGTGACTGGAAGCTCTTAGTGGCACATATACCACTTCCTCCCTGTGATTGGAAACTAGGGATAAAATTTGACATTTGACTGCAGCTAACTGCAGCTGACCATAGACGGGAAAAGTTTTCTATGATCTATATTGATGCCACAAACATATTTCTGAATGTTGTTGGGATAATTTTGCTCGATGATATTGTACTAGGCCCATTTTACTCTCTATAAAACATTTTATTAAAATCTAATAGAAGAATAATTTCAAAGGGTTTTCCCCTGATCTTTGACCAAACCTGATGTCTCTTGTTGATGTGTTGATTGTCTCCTTCATAATTGCATTTATTGCTCTATCTCCAATAGTTGTTGACGATTGGAAACATTAATTGTTATTGAAGATATTGCTAATTGAATAATTGAATTGGGCTAATGTAATTGAATCAACATAGAACAATCTAAAAAAAACACTTCATGATGATGAGGGTTCTATCCCATACTTTTATTTTGACTATCAAACGTCTAATCCCAAATTGGTGCTTGAGGGGCCATCCTCCATCACCAATAATAATACTAAAAATGATGTCTAGACAAAGGATATGAAGCCATTGCATGCACCTGCATCTGCAGGGGTGTCCACATCCCCCCATGAATTTAATAAGTATGATTTGCAAAGGTTGCCACATCACCCCATTAATTTAATACGTATGATTCTCATCGTCCTCTAGGTGGAGGCATTGATCCCACATGGCATCTCTGCCATCTTTTTACTACCATCGGGGACTAATGTTTTATCTTTTAATATAACATTTACTAAAAGACTAATTTAATTTTATAATTTTATAGTTCAGAATTCAAGCTTCTATGATTCATAATGTTTAGAGAATGACTTTTTCGGATCAACCACAACATTCATTGCGATCTAACAGGAAAACTAAATAATGTTTAAATGCTCCAAAAAGTTAGAAAGAACAGTGCAAAAATCGATTAGAAAATAAATTTAAATTAAATATAAATTTTCAAAAAAAACTAATTACTTAATAAAATAACAATTTATTTAAGCAAGTACAAATTTAGAATTAATAAAAAAAAAACTAATTTATTAATAAATAATAATCTATTTAAATGCCCAAAAGTAATCAATAAAAAATATTGTTATGAAATACTATTATAAATCTAATGAAAGAATTAGATAATGTATGTAAATAAATAAAATAAATTAAAAAATAAAAATAAAAAATCAAATTTATTACCTAAATATATAAATATATTACATAATTTTTTTTTTATCTTAAATTATTTATCATTTACACTTTTAATGAATTATAATTTTATTAAGAAATTAATTTTTTTAATATTTTTATGTTTATATTTCTTTAAATAAATTATTATTTTATTAAATAGTTAATTTACTATTATTATTTCTATTTAATTAAAATTATTTTTCCAAAAAATCTTCATTTTTCCTTTTCCACAATCTCAACATTATTTATTTTTTCCTCGATCTATGTCGACAGGAACGTGGTCCCCAAAAAGATTATTGTGATCGATCCAAAAAGGTTATTCTCTATATTTTATAATTTTTAAAAAATTATGATATAACCATGAGATTCAAAGATGAAATCTTGCCCAGGAAAAAAAATATAATTTAATAATTATTGAAAAAATATTATTTTATTGATAAAAATAAGAACCTATTATCCTATTGTATAACATTAAATAGTTGTTCAAAAAAAATTTCCGATGAAGTTGTTTAATAGGTACGTCCTTGTTACGTAAACCAAGAGATTAAAGAGATTTAAACTTCAAATCTATCCATAGTTTAGATATAAATTAATAATGATTTGAAAATTAAAATTCAATAATTATTTAAAATTTTTATTAAATTATTAATAAAATAATTACTTCTTATTCTATAATATTATTTCAAATTTTAAATAAATTAAAAAAAACTTTCTTCATCAATTTTTCCAATTATTTTTACCAAAATTTAGTATAAATTTTTAATAATCATTATTTTAATAACTTGAATTTATTTAATAGCTAAAAAAACACAATTTTGATAAAAAAAATATATCACATGATTCCAACCAAAAAAACATTTTATCTATTACACTGCCCTGAACTAATTATTTAAATTTTTATTTTATAATTTTTTTTTATTAAAGTCTAAAATCACATCTCCCATAAATGAAAACCAAAACTTCTCGATATTAATTCTTAATTTGAAATAATTGTTCGGTTTCCTCTTCTTATTATAACCTATTAGTCCATAATATAATATTAGCTATTAAGTAATTTATCAAGCATTTTTTACTAATAAATGAAAATCATAATTGTTTAAGAATCCTAACTTTTCAAACAATATTTTTCATTTGGTTTCACATGATTGTTAGATTTTGTGATATTATTAATTTACTATTAGCAAATGGAAAATGGAGTCCACCTGATTTTAGAGTTTAAATTTATATTTCAAGAATTCTATTCATTTGTCGGCGGTAAATAAGAGTTATATTTAAACCCTAAAATCATCTTCCTATCCTTCCTATAGAGTTAGTAAAGGAAGAGTTAAATTGAAACCCTAAAATCAGAATCCTATACTTTAAGGGTCGGGTCAGAGTTTAGTGTGATGGAAATGATAGAAGGCAACTCCAGCTCTGAGTTACCAGAAGCATTGAAAGAGGAGATATTGAAAAGGTTTCCACTTGAATGTTTTTGTAGATTTCACAGTGTTGGCCAACAATGAAATATTGTTTTTACGTCAACCTCATTTATAACTACTCTATGGGCCAATTTCCCTTCAACAATCTAGACAATCAAAATCGTTGTTAGACATATTGTTTTCCATAATGATGTGGAACTCTTCCTTCCGGCTTTTGTCTTTAGAAAGGATGTGTTTTGACGCTTGTGGTCTATTTTTGGTCGACATTTTGTACCACCGAAAACAAGGAGCCAAAATGCCTACAATCCAATTTGAGGAACCAAATTATATACAATCCTCTCACAGGAAGGTCGTTAATGCTCCCCTCATCGCCATGCAAGGGATTTTGATGGTAATCAACATAATTAGTTGAAGAGACGAATAGGTAGTGAGAGCAACTTGTCCAAGAAATCTTCGAGAGTGGGAACGTGCATTCCGGAGAATGTGGGAAGTACAATATTGTGGGGAGGCGAGGCATTATTGGTGTGAGCATACAAAACGAGGGGCACTGTGGGAGGGTAAGGCCTAATGACAGTATGTTCCGTCACCTGGTTTCCTTCATAGCAAGGGTTTTATTGGCAAGGTGTGTATTGGAAGATACCAAGAAGATTTTAAAGGAGGTACATATATGGGGCTTGTGATTAATGGGAGAGAAGCCTAGTCAAATGATGGGCGAGAAGCGTGTGTTATGCATATGACTAAGGATTTTCATGAGATTTTCTCCACATTCCTCGCACAAATTACAAGAAAATTAGCAAAGAAATTCCTAGAAGCTTCCAAAAAATGTTGTAAAGGTCGGAAATGGTTTCAAAAGGTCTTCCAATGATATGAGCACATTTAGTGTACAAGTAGTGGTTTTATTGGATTGATTTGGTCAAATTTTTGCACCCTTGATCCTAGGCTCAAGCTCAATTTCACCCTATATGTTTTATATATTCGATTTTAGAGCTTAGTGGTGGTATATGGTGAGTGTATGTGAGTAAGGGAAAGATGCAAAGAGTGATTATTCTTCAGACCTATTAGAGATCATAAATGCTTCAGTGTATAAGTGTTAATGGTTGCATAGTGAGTAGATATGAAGCATGTTGTAGAATATAACAAATTTGATGTTGCTGGAGTAGAGATTGTTTGTTGAATTTTTGTATCATGCTAGATAGTGCTTTGCATTGGTGGCTCTCACACTTGTTTTTGCAGGAGCTGTTGATGCATCTGACACATATCCATAGTGTCTTATGATGTTATTTGTGTTATGCAACATTATATTGATGTGAGGGTTTGATAGTATTTAGATTTGATGTCACCACTATTTGCTAGTTTGGATAGAACATATGTTTGTGGTGTTTATATTTTCTTTGATGATGATAGGTTGTTACTAAAGGTCGTATTGCAGAGTTGAATATGATTGAGCATACATTCTTGGGATCTAGTTTGAAAATAAATGAAAGGAGATCGACATAGAGTAGAGGAGAAATGACATCATGGATGTGGAGAAATGATTATAAAGTTTCAGTGGAAGGAACAATTTCTCAATCCAATAGTAGTTGGATATTCCAATCAAAGTTGGGTGAGGATCGATTAATCATGGTGGATTTCGGTGGATGGTAGTCTGTAGATCCATGGAGAACACAATCTTCTTAGTTTATCAATAGAATCGAGTTTCCAGGCTGATTGAAGTCAATGAATTGTATATAAGGTAGAGTGTCCATGTTGATGGGAGTCAAATAATATATGTAAAAGACATAATTTTATTAATAGAAGATTCAAAGTAGCGCAACAACAACAAGGGTGGTTTTTTTCCTGGTGAAGGGTTTTCCACCAAAAATATTGTATTTGTTGTGTGGATGTGATTTGATGTGATGTTTATTGTTTCTCTCATGGTTATCTTGTTTTAGTTGCTTATATTGTTTGTGTTCACGAGATAATATATTTTGTTGTTGGTGAATATATGTGTGGTTCAGTTAAAGTTTAAATTGGAAAAAATATTAAGAATATCACACTACTGATTCATGCCACACCTGCCCCCTCTGAGTAGTTCTCAAAGGTTTCCAACACCATGTTAGATGATAAAACTTGCGAATGAAGTTCACTGAGGACAATACAATATCAGTTTTGAAATAACCTATCCTATGTTGTTCTCTTATGCAAAATGTTGATTATGATGGGATAGTATGCAAGGGGTAATAGAGAACCCTTATTGGTCACAATGTGTACGATCAGGAGGTTGGGAGTGGAGGACTGGGCACTATGAGTGTCCATTGGTTCCATTGGTTAGTGGCAAGGGATGAAGATTCAAGCTTATGGGCATTGTGCATATCCTAGAGGCAGAGATGGAAATCTTGCTCACTCAAAATGTGCGGTGTGTACTGCATGAGGAGAAGGATCTAGGATTTGTGTAGTTGAGAAATGGAAGGACTAAAGGATGTCCCTACTTCTCACAGAAAGTGCACATTGTGTAGTGAAGGAAAAGTTGGTCTAGGAATTACGCAGAGGTTCAATTCAAGAGACACGTTTGGCGAGCTTGGGCACTATAACTGCGTAGTGTGTAGTGGTTGAGGAGGAGGACTTAGGATTTCACAATTGAGCACTACAAGGGTCCAAAACTGGTCCTGTTGTCCACTAAGAATAAAAAATGTGTAATTCAATGCACAGTTGATCCAAGCTTCCGTAGTGGACAAGTGTATGTAGTAAGGTTGATTGGTTGTGCTCTAAGGTTGCTTAATGTGTAGTGAAGGAGGTTTTCCTCTAGATGGGCACAATGCATAGGTCTAGGAGGTAAGGATATCATCACTAATGTTTAGGAATGTGAAATTTTCTCATCACTTGGCTGGAAGGTTGAATGTGCTCATGACTTGTTCAAGACATAAGGATAGGGAAAGACCCCCAAAAATTGACTAAGTGTGAGATCAATGAGACAAGAGAGTAAGAGTAAGAGCATATAACAGATCCTGAACAAGTTCACACACACATATACAATAAAAAACATGATAAGAAGATGCACGTTATCCAAAACCAACATGTATTCATTAAAGTGATAATAAAGCGACATTTATCTCGAAGTGCGATAATTAGGATGCAAGCCTTTATGAGAGAAGTGTCAACTTCAACCAAAATGTGTACTATGTTAAGGGAGTGTGTCCATCACATTTTCTTTTGCTAGATATGATTAACTAATGCAAGAGAGTTCACTAGAGATGCCTCTGGAAGGTGTATCAATGGTGGTCTTAGGATATGCAAAAATAGAGGAAAGCAACACGTGACATGAGAAAGAAACAAAAGCAGTAGACGAAAGATTGAAAGAAAGAAAGAGTGACACTTGCAAAAGATAGAGTAAGAAAAAAAGGCACATCCAAGAGGAAAATAAAGAAAAAGCGACACTTGAAAAACAAAAAGTGACAGTTGAGAAACTTAATCGGAAGATGGGGCATTCACAATCATGAGTGAGAGAATAATCCTTGTACTCAAAAAGTGCACAGATCTCAAAGGTGAAAGATGAATATGAAAATGAGCTCTAGAATAGATTGTTTATATAGGGAGAGAAGACATGCAATTAAGGTTAATATTTATGAGTATGCTTAGTTCATGTTAGTAAATTGGGAGTTGAGATCGATTTCATTACCACTAGGAGGTATGACAGTACTAACTTGAAGAAGAACACTCTCACTATCAATAAAGAGTGCATGATCACTATTTATAAAGAATTCCCTTACACTATCAATATGAACTATGCAACCACTATTAGAAAGGATTGCACAGTCATTGTGAGCAAGTGTTTCACAATGACTGTCACTCGTAACTGCGCAATAACTATTGGCAAGGATTACACATTCACAATCTCTAAATATTGCGCAATCATTACTTCTCAACAAGAGATTTTGTATATTTCCTCCTTGGAATAAGTGTGATCGTTAAGCCATTAAGAGCAGGACATGTGAAATCAATGAGTTCAACACTTAGGATTCCTAAAGGAAGACTTGAACACTTAAGAAACATTGGCTAACGTGAAATTAATGGATTGAGACGAACGATGACATGATCATAAGTGGGATCCAAAAACTTAATATGGGAAAAATTTGGAGGGTGTTGTAGCACTGGCAACGAACATGTAACTTGAAGAAATAAAATGGAGGATAATTACATCCTCACAGAGAATGAGTAGGCCTTTCACAAGTCCTTCTACTAGATGGCATACTGGGTGGAAAAGGTTTTTACAAATTATGAAAGAAGAATAGCAAAAGAGGGAAATAAATAAGGAGTTGTAATAGTTTATAATGTGTCAATTCACTAAGGAGGTGGATGATAACCTCTTGAATTCCCATATTCAATTTTAAGATCTACCTCTCACCCTCATTCTCATCATTCAAATCGTTAACAAAAAAATTCTTATAAAATTCTATTTTTAATGTTAGATGCAGATTTTATTTTCCCATGTTTAATGGAGAAGCTAAAGTACAAAAGATAAACAAATGGATTAGACATATCAAAGTCTACTTCCATATACAACAGATCGAAGAGGATGAAGAAAAGATTGAGTTGGCATCTCTTTTGATAGGAGGAACAGCTTTTGTATGGTGGGAAAGAAAACTTTAGAAATCTAGTATGAATAATGGTAAGCTTCTTTCATCATGGTCTGAGTTTCTTTGTCCATTAATAGGAAAATTTTACCGATTGGTTTATATAAAAAATTCCATGATGGAGTAACAAAACATAAGAAAGGGTAAATGTCAAAATGTTCAAATTTTTATAGAAGAGTTTAGGAATCAAGAATTAACAATGAATATTCATTTAGACTCACCAAAAACTTTGATGAAATACATTGGCTCTTTACATTATTATCTTCATCACTCATTGCTATTGTTTGATCCCACTAATCTATATGAAGCTAGTGTGAAAGAAATTCATTTTGAAAACAAGGGAAAGAATGGACAAGAAGTCCATACAAAGAATCCTCCATACAAGCCTTAGAACAAAATGTTTAAAGCAAAAGGAAAGGAAAATAGGAAAACATCAACAAAAAAAGAGGAAGGAAATCCCTCTTGCACTCATTCCAAGAAATATTGGCATGATGAGGAGCATTGTTTGAACTGACATCCAGAGTTAAAGTCTAAGAAGTTTGGTGGAAAATGGAAGAAGAAGATGGTCACTACAATGCAACATGAACTTGGTTCTAATTATAGTGATGAGATGCATATCATAGTTGTTGGGGTACAAGATAAAGTTCCTTTCATGCTAGTTGAAGCTCTAAAAGTAAAGCTCATGGTGATGAAAGAAAAATAAATGAATTATTTCATATAAGATTTGTATCTAAGCACACAAAAATGGATACATTGTTTGATATTGGTTCTCAAGTTAACTTGATCTCAAGAATAAATTGTTAAGAAGTTGGGTTTGGAAATGAGACCTCATCTAAAACCCTATTCTCTTTGGCTATGTGACAATGCAAAACTCAATGTTGGCAAGAAGTTTAGGGCCATATTTTTAATTGATTCAAAGCTCATAGATGAGGATGATTGAGATATTATCCCACATGACATTTTTGGAATAGTCTTGGGAACCCCATACTTCTATGACAAGAAGGAAGTATTTTTTAGGCATGAGAACAAGTACAATCTCACCAAAGATGGGTTGGCATATATTTTCAGAGCTCATCGCATGAAGGTCAATTCAACACTTGCAATTGTAGGATAGAAGAAAATACTCATAAAATCCAACAAGAAATGTGTGCTTATGGTTGTGAGAGGAAAAAATGATAAGACATTTGATTCTTTCAACGTTTGTAATTCTTCTCACAAGAATGAAATGTTCGATATTGTTTCTAACTTTGATGAATTTTTTAAGGAACCAGGTCGATTTTCTCCCAAGACGGAAATTCAACATGAGATCCATCTTCATAAATATTCCCCTCTTCCAAATATGGTCATGTATAGTGTGAGGTAGGTATTTCAATGGGGAGGAAAGAAATAGAAGTATTTCAACACCTTAAAGGAAGATATCAACAAATCTCATGTACTAACCTTGGCAGACCTTCAACAATTACTTTGTAGATTTTTACTGTAGATTCAACAACTTATGTGATATGATAGAACACAAGACATGAATCTACTCTACTCTTCAGCGGAAACCAAAATTTATCGATGAAAACAATAAATAGAAAAGGAAAAATATCACTCACACATAACAAAATATTTCGATAGGGAAAGCAACTACTAAAAACCGTGACTATCTTTGTTCATCATGAACAATTCCTACACTAGTATATTCTATCTCTCTGCTTCACAAGCCAACTAAAGCCAAAACTTAACCAATTCTGATGCCTTCCAAGCCCCTTCTTCCTTGCGGAATTCCTGAGAGAATTATCCTGTATTTAATTGGAAAAACCTCACTCCATAACTGCGCAATCTATCCATAGGCCTTCTACTGATTGCATGCAGCATTTGTACAACTTGGAAAATTATACAAGAGAGAGTACACTATCCGTGAACTCTAATATCAACTAGGTATTCCTATGAAATGACATGCAACAGTTATTTATGAGTGAATCTTTAGTTAACTGATATGGAACTGAGGATGAACTCATGCAATTCCCCACTACTAAACTCCTACTAGTTCCTCCAACAGTTAGAACTAGTTTAACATACTATAACTCAGTTAGACTGAGTTATCTTATTACAACTCAAAGAACTCAACCTGGGCCCCTAAAATTTAGGGATCACTCTATATGACTCTAGATAGACTTCCAAATCGAATTTTCTAAGTCAATTAAGTTAGTTTAACTTAATGAACTATTACAAGTTGCTATGAGAATAGAATTTTGATTTAATTCAAAATGTGATTCAAGAACAAATTAAATTGCAATTTCTAGATGTTATTTTTCATTTCTTGTTGTTATTTTCAACAGTCCCTCTCAACAAGAAAGGAATTCAAATCTATCTCGATCCAGTACCTTTGGAATTTTCTACACGCAACACTTCTCTTTAGTGTTGTTTCTATTGAAACTTCTAAAACTTAAAAATCATCCAACCTAAATCAGTAGGATGCATCTGTCATGAGAGTCTATGGTTACTACTAGCTCCTGCATTGTCTAATGAAAACTATGCACTTCTTTTTCCTCTACACTGTGTCATCTACACTGCTGCCAACTCTGCTTTGTGATCCCCAGTATGTAACTGATGCTAATCTCTACCTCTGTCACTTTGACATATGACTACATCAACCACCAATGATCCATCCTCCTACTATGTACTGTGGGTTCCCATAGCAAGGTAACAATCCATGAGACAAAACCTCTCAATGGACCTTGACCAATTTGTTCAATCTTGGGACTATTACTTCATATTGCCCCACCTCTCACTTTGAGGTATGGTTGCACATGCTCCCTCTGCCTACTTGGCTTGAAATTTCCCCTTACTGGAGGTCTCTACTTGAGTGGATGCCTCTACTTGGTCTCCTCTCTTATTCTCTAATTGTGGCTGCTCCACAACTTTCTAAGGCTGCTTCTAAGGCTTCTTTTGGGGCTACATGTTGAGAGGTAATTCACGCTCCCTCTCAACAACAAGTTCTCTAAAATTTGCCGTGCCCCTCAAGGATTTTCATGGATATTTTACATCAAGTGCATACAAGTTCTTGACTCGTACATCGATCTATTTCACCTATCCCATGGCGATGTGTATAAGGAAAACCTCTTCTTTACAAAAAATCACATCATAGCAATGGTCTTCCAATACCACAATGGAAAGAAGGTTCTTCTTTAGTCATCGAACCTACATCACATCTGTGATTCTGAGAGGGGAACCAGACTCCCTCTGAAAGGTAATCGTACTGATACCATCATGCTATACCTCCTCAAAGTCACTGAAGAGTTCTTCATTCCCCGTCATATGGAACAAGGCACCACTATCGAGATGCCACATGATTCTCAGTGTAGTGCTAGCCATTTATGCAATGAGATTGAAATCAAGTTCTAATTGTGAAGCTAAATCTTCACCTGCTACTCCAACTACATGCTCCTTCATTCTTTCTTTCCTCTATGGGAAATGCATGGCAAAGTGCCCATACTTGTGACAGTGAAAAAAATTGACTTTCAATAAGTCCTTCTTCTTACTGCCCTCCTCGCCTTGGTACTTCTTTCCATTGACTTTATCTTCTTTGCTGACTAATGCAAAGTACTCTTCCACTCATTTGGAATATGTCCCATCTCTCGTGTTCCGCAAAGTATCTTCCTGTACCAAATCCGACCACCGCCACTCCCAATATGGTAGCTTCTCCTTCCCATTAACATGGCCCTAGTAACTATGCCAGCTCTTGGCAATTCCTAGAAGATATAGGCTCACAATATTGTCTTCGGAAATAGTAATCCAGACACTTCCAAGCTCATCCCAACAATGGGTGAACTTGGTTAAGTACTTCGGAATTGAGTCGCCCTTCTCCATCTTGATCTTTATGATTTTGTCCTTCAGTGCCAACTTCCTATGGTTGCCACTATTTTGAAATAGGTTCGTCAATTCCTTCCACATTGAGTATGGAGTACCCTTACCATGGATACTCGAGACAATGTGACCTCAAACTCCTTCTAAGATAATCCTTCTCGCTTTTGCCACACACTTTCTCCAATCAGCCAGATCTTTAGCATCAGATGTTGGAGGCTTAGGAATGTCATGATCTATGAATTCCTTGAGGACATTTTCTTCTAGCACTACCTCCATCCTGTCCACCCAATCCATGTAATTTGACTTGCCTTCTAGGGCATACTCAAGTCACAAACCGTAGAATGACATATTTCTTCTATGAAGTATGAACTTGTAAATTTGATTTTCGCTTGCACAAAAAACTCAATTTTTTCTCTTCTATATTTTCTTCAACTCTGATGCTATGTAAATTTTTTACTATAGATTCAACAACTTATGTGACATGCTAAAGCACAAGACAAGAATCTACTCTACTCTTCACCAGAAACCAAAATTGATCAATGAAAAAAATAAGCAGAAAAGGAAGAGTATCAATCGTATATAACACAATATTTATTTGGGGAAAGAAACTACTAAAAACTCTGACTATCTATATTGAATTAACTAGAAGATATGATATGAAAATAAAATGCTTGTTCGTCCTAAACAATTCCAACACTAGTACAATCTAACTCTCTGCTTCACAAGCTAGCTCAAGCCAACACTTGGCCAATTCTACTACCTACCAAGCCCGTATTTCCTTGAGCAACTCTTGATATAATTAGCTAGTATTTAAATAGTAAATCCTCACTCCATAACTGCATGATCCATCCATGGGGCTTCTACTAATTGCACGCACCATCTGTACAACTCAGAAAATTGTACAACTAATAGTACACTATCCTTGAACTCTAATCTCAACTCGGTCTTCCTCTAAACTAACATGCATGAGTTATTTATGAGTAAATCTTCAGTTAACTTGTGTGGAATTGAGTATACACTAGTGAAATTCCCTACTACTAGACTCCTACGATTTCCTTCAACAATTATAACTAGTTTAACTAATTATAACTCAGTTAGACTATGTTATCTAATTAAAACTAAAAATAACTCATCCTAGGCCCCTAAATTTTAGGAATCACTCTACATGACTCTAGATAGACTTTCAACTTGTATTTCCTAAGTCAATTAAGTAAATTTAACTTAATTAACTATTACAAGTTGCTATGAGAATAGAATTTCAATTTAATTCACAACTTAATTCAAGGACAAATTAAATTGAAATTTCTAGATGTTATTTTTAACTTTTATTGTTGCTATTTTCAACATATTTGAGATTGATGTGGATGTCAGTGGATATTCCATGGGTACAATATCATATGTAGCATCATAACGAGACTATCATACATATATACCATTATCCCCTATAGTACCTCTAGTCATAATCCAAGTTGTAACAAGCTCATCACATTAAATGGATGGGATTCCTTCAACATTTTCGTTTGGTAATCAAATACAAGAATGGTACAAGTAACAAAGTGTAATATATGCTTTCTAGACATCTTATTTCAACATCTGTTATTTTTAAGAATTCTTCTTTATCATAGCTATGTTGAACAATATGCTATTGATCAATATATTAAAGATGTTTATGAGAGGCTAACCCATGGATCACAAGTTGATAGCTACCATTTGCAGGGTTAGTTTCTCTACCATATTGGCAAGTTATATATTCTTACAACTGAAAGAGTCCATGTAATTCGAGAAGCTGACACTTCTATCATGTTTGGTCACTTTGGGGTAGTAAAAACCATCGCTCATTTCCGTAGGTTTTGTTATTGGCCTTAGATGAAAGAAATTGTAATGAAATATGTAAATGGGTGTGTGATGTGCTCTATTTATAAGCCTACTAAAATAAAATTGGGGTTTTCAACAACACCCATTGTTCCTTATCATCCTTGGGAGAGTGTCTCCATGGATTTTGTAGAGGGGTTGCCTTTAACGAAGATGGGTCATGACTACCTGCATGTAGTATTGGAGATGTGTTTCTTGATGCCATGTAAAAATGAGGTTACTACTGAGAAAACTACTCAAATTTTCTTTTAGCATGCATGGGTCTATTTTGGACTACCCACATCGATTGTCTTGTATTAAGATTACTTATTCCATGGGGATCTTTGGACAATATTTTGGACAATGATGGACACAAACGTAAGGAGGTGTATGGCTTTACATCCACAAATTGATGGACAAACAAAGGTCGTCAACAGAAATGTGGCCATTTGATCTGAGGGTATTAAAGAAAACATCCTAAGTTGTGGGATGAACATATACATTATTTTCTCTATGCATAGAACATGGCTTTGCACTCTTCTACTTAAAGTTCACCATTTGAGACATGTTTTGGGTACATTCAAAAGTCATCTTCAGATTTGGTATTTGGGAAAAATGAGGATTCTAATGGATGAATATAAAGATCAAAATTTCATTTAGAGGACCCAAATGATACAACAAGCAATGTAGGAACATTTGGAGTAT
Organism: Pinus tabuliformis; assembly: GCA_031772625.1. NCBI lineage: Eukaryota > Viridiplantae > Streptophyta > Pinopsida > Pinales > Pinaceae > Pinus > Pinus tabuliformis. Next base: position 1,424,508,867 of record CM062820.1, on the reverse strand, counting down.
ATTCAGGCATAATATAAGGCTCAACACAACAAGCACAAGGTTGATCATCAATTCTATGTTGGAGACAAAGTATGGCTCACATCAACAAGGAAATGTTGAAAAGAGAATGAAAAAAGTTGTAACCAATCAAATATGATCCATTCACTATCTTATAAAAGATTGGTACAAATACTTATCACCTTTATCTATTAGTTTATATGAAAATGTATTATGTAGTCAAGGTAGTGAACATGAAACTTTATGAACCGCCCATGATAATGGATATAGAGGAGAGTGGTCAAGTACCATAAGTGGATGAGTTTGTTCCAGAGCACTTGGACAAGTTTCTCAAAGACATCATCCTATATATAAGAACTAAGACTTCGCAATAGAGAGATGTGGAGTACCTTCGAGTGTGTTTCAAAGGAATTCATCCTAGCAAGGCACTATGGATTGAAACGGAGAAAGTGAGGGAGAAATTTCGTCACCTAAATATTGATTGATAAGGATTTTGGAGGCCCAAAATCCTCTTAGTGGGGAGGATTGATCTAGAACGATCCAAAAAGGCTCAAAATTTGATGTCATGAAATCTCAGTAAAATTGGCACCAATTCGTAAATCTCATCAAGGCAATTCCAAAAGTGGAAATGACACTTGAATCCAATTCCATATGAATACATTATGCTCATATAAAGTTTTGTGGAAATAGTAAATATGGGGCACTCAAAGTGCCATGTGGCACACTTAGAAGAGGTCATGTGGCACAATTCAAACTTGCCACATCACACCATTCAATTGATGCCATGTGGAACCCTCCATACATCCTGAATGGCATGGAATGACATTGGAAAATGAATTCCTACCATATGGGGCACTCAAAGTGCCATGTGGCACACTTAGAAGAGGCCATGTGGCACAATTCAAACTTACCACATCGCACCATTCAATTGATGCCATGTGGAACCCTCCATACATCGTGAATGGCATGGAATGACATTGGAAAATGAATTCCTGCCCTGTGGTCCAATCAAATGGCACCACATGACACCACAAGACCTTAGGTTCGACACAAATTCCCACTCATGGTTGATCGATGTGGTTGGTGAAAGGTTTGAACAATTTGATTGACGTGGATGGTCAAAGGTTAGAATAGTTTGTTATAACATATGTGTAACCATATATATATATATATATATATATATATATATATATATAGATATAGATATATATATATGGTTATTCAATGTGTTGGGGTCCAGGTATGAACAATCTATTCACCCTTTTTCCTACATTAATTTATCAATCTGGGTGCGTATCCTTTTCGAGGCAACATGCAAAGTATATGTAGGGGCAAGGTTACCATTCGATACCGACCAAGGGTTCGTGATTGATACTCAAAACATTGCTATAAAACTGAACTTAACTATAGTACTTCAAGAAAAGAAATTACAAGAATTAACAATGTGCAACGAAACCATGAAACAATAAATGACACACAACAGGAAATACACAGCACCTGATCAGAAGAGCGGGCCCATCTCTCTGATCTGGGCTGCGTTAATAAAAACGAAGAGTGGAGCAACAAACAAGGTGATATATTATTAATCTAGAAAGAGCTATTACAATATTGATCGAGAGTCCCCTTTTTACAGGAATAACCTATATTTTATACACAGCGAAGGAGAACAACATCTTTCCCCAAAACCTAGTAACCGTATACCCAGAAATACACATTAGTTCAGAATGGCACTGACATCGGATGAACAAGATCAGCGAATGGTCCAAGAATGGTTCACGGATATGCGACTCTAGCTACACGACCTCCTTATGGCTGGTCATTGTTGTGAATCGTAGATCTGCTACGGGGTGCTGAAAGATCGATACCTATTCTCCAAAAGTTATGGTCAAACATGCGTTTTAGTGGTGTGAATAGGAAAAACCCCACGACTTTACTTCATTAATAAAATATTCCAATAGACAAGAAAGGGGTAATTACCTTGTGGATTTAGCATAGTAAACATAGGTGAATAAGTGCAGAAAGGACAAAAAGAGAGATGGAAATGCAATAGAAATATAGCCCGATTTGGTGCCCAACATCTCCCCCCAACTAGCCTTCTGCATGTCCTCATGCAGTTTACTGCTCTACAGGTCTGGGTTGTGGAGACTGTTGGCTTCTTGGAGCTGAGCGAGATCATACTCTTCGGCAATCTCTATCCCTAGAACTTTAGAGCCTTATCAGAGGAGGATTTTCTTCCACCAATCACCTAGAACATTATATTGTTGAGGTGTAATTTTCCAATGGCCACCAGACGGTGGGAAGCTGGAACCGGACCCCGCATGTTTGGACGCACACCACATACTTGGGCATTGTGGTGAGTGTTCATGCAAAATTCAGTGCTACAAATGGTTACCTATTCTGGACAACTGTAGGTGACATCATCCACCTTTTCTAACAGCAATCAAGGGCTTCATCTTGAAATGTGACTAATTGTTTGACACAAAGATCGAGGCGCCATTTTTTTGTCCTTAGCATTCTTTCCCTGTTTCCCTCAATTCCCAAAAAGGTGTTGTGTTTAGTGAACATGGTGATTGACCTTTCATGTTCTCCTCTTACTATAAATGGCTTTGTAACTTGATTGGACTCAAATGTATTAAAAGCCTTCTGACAACTGATCTGATTAAAATTGTAAGAGTTGAGAGCCCTTAAGTGAATGTCTCCCACATATGGGACCGAGTTAAATCCTTTGTCCATGCACAGTAGATACACATGCATGTAAAACTCACACATCAAATGTTGAGTTGGCACGTCACCTCTCCTCAATATGTGGAGGAATTGTACACCATCTTCTATTTCATAACTGATCTCGTTCTTGATGCTCTCCATGAAGAATAAAAGAAAACGTTCATGCAAGAATAAAGAATAACAAGAAGTAGGGGAATGACATGCCATCACCTCTTCTGCTAGTTAAACATCTACTCCTTATCAGCTTTCAACTCTGCCACTTACCTTTCCAACTGTTCCATCTTGAGTTGTTGCTTTGCATGCCTCAATATCATGATGTGTATATGCTCCACATATTCAAAAATGGTTGTAGAGGCTTGTTCCTGAGTTCTTTTGACCTCTCTTTGATACCAAGCTGCAGTGGATTTCCAAGTCTGCACTTTGGCTGTTAGGGCATATTCACAGTCCTCAAACAGTCGCTCGATCGGGTCTGTTTGAGTGGTAGCAGAAGGTGTGGCTATCTGGTCCACCTGAGTCCCTACTTCCACTACTATGGCTTGGGAATTTTTGGCCTGCCTCGTATTTCTTCACCTGCTTCTGCAAATTGTGTACCTATTTCCTCAACATCCTAACCTCCCGGATCTTAAGCCACATTATTTCTTTAATTTGTAGCTGGTATTTTTGTTTGAAAGGTAGTCTTTGTTGTTCACACAGCTCCACCCATTCTTGCTTAACCAGAAGTTCCTTAGTTTCAGTAACTGGTTCAACCTAAGGTAAATCCCTCGGGACAACTTCTGCTACGCCGACTGACAGGTTTCTTTCCATTTCTCGTTCTTCCTTGATTATGTCTTGTTTTACAGCCTTCTTTTCTGGCCTTACCACTAGCTCATTCATTGGGACCGCTTCGCTTGGCCCCTCCTATTCGCCAACAACTACTTTGTTATGAAACCAGCTCAAGGAAAGATAGAAAAGATAGATCAACACCTTAGATTTCAGCCTCTTCGAGGGGCAACCTCCTTTACATTACATAAATGAACAATTCTTTGATGATACAAATGACAAAACCTCCTTTTTATATATAGGAGTCTAAGGAGTCACAATATAATCCAACCGACCTAACAATAATAATATAAAGCCACAAAAATAACAATAGAAGGATTCTATGGGGCACAGAAATAACAACATGGGGGTAATAGGGGCACAACAATATAAATAAGGGGTATAACTACAATAGTAATGGGGTAATCACTAGTATTATAGGGACCCAACATGCCCCTCTCCTTCAAAAAAGTGTTGTCCTCAATGCTTGAGTAGTTCTGGTTACTTCTGCATAAAATTCTCATCCTCCCATGTGGAATCTTCAGCAGATAAGTTCTTCCACTTGATAAGATACTCTGAAATTGCTCGATTTCGTAGCTGTCGAGTTCTTGTTTCTGTGATTGCTTCCGGTTCCAATATAATTTTTCCTTCCTCATCAAGTTCTGGCAATATTGTTTGCACTGGGAGCTTGTCGCTTATAACCTTCTTTAAACATGAAACATGGAAAACTGGGTGCAATCGAGAAGCTGCAGGAAGCTCCAATTTGTATGCCATAGTACCAATCATTTGCAACACCTTGTACGAACCATAATACTTTGGTGGTAATTTATTATCCTTCTTAGCTTGCTTTGGGGACATTTGCTTATATGGTTGTAGCCGTAGGAATACCCAATCACCTACATCAAAACTTCTTTCACTACGATGTTGATCTACCTGCTGTTTCATTCTATTTTGTGCCAACACAAGGTTATCCTTTAAGAGTTGGAGGACTTGTTGTTGATGTTTGATATGATGTTCCACTACCTGAACCTTAGAATTTTATCTTAAATATGATGTGATGGATGGTAGTTGATACACATAAAGTGCCATAAATGGGGTCATTTTTGTTGCTGTATGGAAGGAAGTGTTATACCACCATTCAGCCAGAGGCAACCATTTGACCCATTGTGTTTGTTTATCAGATACAAAGCAACGAAGATATCCTTCCAAACATTTGTTTACTATCTCAGTTTGCCCATCAGATTGAGGATAATAAGATGAGCTATGAGCTAACTGAGTACCAAGACAAGAAAATAATTATGTCCAAAAATTTCCATTGAAAATGGAATCTCTCTCACTTACAATAATCTTTGGGTTTCCATGTAGCTTTTGAATTGTTTCCATAAATGCAGTAGAAATTGTACTGGCTTTAAATGGATGTGATAATGCACAAAAATGTGCATACTTGGTAAGTTTGTCAACTACCACCATGATGACACTCTTCCCCTCAGACTTGGGTAAACCTGTGATAAAATCCATTGAAACCTCCTCCCAACGTTGGATTGGAATGGATAAAGGTTGTAATAGACCCGGTGTCTTTATTGTTTCAACTTTATTTTGTTGGCAAACCAAACATTCCGCCACAAACTTTTGAATATCTGATTTAAGGCCATCCCAAAAAAATTCCTTCTTAACCCTGTGGTAAGTTTTTAAAAATCCTGAGTGCCCTCCTAAGGGAGAAGTGTGCAATTCCATAAGAATCTTTTGTTTTAGTTGGGAATTCTTACAGAGGTATAAGCGATCTTTGTACCATAATGAATCATTTTGCCAGCTAAATGTATCAGACATACTAGAATCTTCTTGTAGCTTTCGAATAAGTGCCCACACTACTTCATCATTCTTCCATTCCTCCCTTGCTTCGTTTATCCAATCTGGTTGGATAATAGAAATGGCGCACAACAATACTTCCACATCCTCATCCTTTCTTGAGAGTTCATTTGCCACCACATTTTGCTTCCCTTTTTTGTAGATGATTTCAAAGTCATAACCCAACATCTTTGTGACCCATTTTTGTTGCTCTTCAGAGGATAATCTTTGTTCTAAAAAGTATTTAAGGCTATTGTGATCGGTTTTTACCTTTAAGTGTCTTCCCATTAGATAGGGTCGCCATTTCTTAAGTGCATGGAGTATTGCCAACATTTCCTTCTCATAAATAGCTTTGCTTAAAAACTTTCCCTTGATTGGACGACTTTCAAAAGCAATGGGTCTTTCATCTTGCATTAGAACAGCACCAATTCCATTTCCTGAAGCATCACATTCCACAATAAATGTTTTTGTGAAGTCCGGTGTAGCTAAGACCAGTGCTTGGCACATTTCCACTTTAAGATGTTCAAAGGCCTTTGTTGCTTCTGGAGTCCATGAAAATGCATCTTTCTTCAATAATGTTGTTAGAGGTGCTGCTATTCTCCCATAATTCTTAACAAACTTGTGATAATACCCTGTCAACCGAAGAAATCCTCGCAGATGCTTTATGGATGCGGGGATTTTCCATTCCTTAATGGCTCTAATTTTGCTAGGGTCTACCTTAACTCCTTCATGAGATACAATATGACCCAAATATTCCACCTCCTGGACTCCAAAGAAACATTTGGATCTTTTTCATATAATTGTTTCTCCTCCAATAGTTGTAGCACCCTGTCAACATGTTCAACATGATCCTTCCAAGACTTGCTGTAGATTAGTATATCATCAAAAAATATTAACACAAATTTTCTAAGGAATGGTTTGAAAATTGAATTCGTCAAACCTTGAAATGTTGAAGGTGCATTAGTAAGGCCAAAAGGCATGACCAAAAATTCATAATGACCCTCATGAGTTCTAAATTTTGTTTTCAGAATCTCTTCAATCTTCATTCTGATTTGATGATATCCCGAACGAAGATCCAACTTGGTGAAGTAAATTGATCCATGCAATTCATCCAGTAATTCATCAATGACAGGAATGGGGAACTTATCTTTAATAGTGAGCTTGTTGAGCTCCCTATAATCCGGACACATGCGCCATGATCTATCCTTCTTGTGCACCAATACTACTAGAGCAGAGAAAGAACTTTGACTTGGTTGAATTATACCAGCTTCTAGCATTTCTACAACCATACGTTCAATTTCACTTTTTTGGACATAGGGATATCTGTACGGCCTGATGTTTGGAGGAACACTTCCTGGAATCAGATGAATAGCATGATCATGACCACGCATAGGTGGGAGACCTGTGGGAGTCTCAAATACCTTGGAATGATTTTCCAGGACTTTTTGGAGATCTGGAGAAATAGATGATTCCGATGTGGAAACATCTAGCGAACATAATTGTGCAATTACACCTCTTTGCTCCTTTTTTAGAAGCTTTGTCATACCATTAGAGCTGATTATCTTTCCTAGTTTCTCTACAATACCCCTTAATTCAACTTCCTTTCCTTCCGTAGAAAATTTGATGAAAAGTTCTTGAAAATTAAAAGCTATTGTACCCAAGGATTGTAGCCATTGGACTCCTAGTACAACATCAACACCTCCCATTGGAATGGAAAGCATTGGGCTAGTCAATACATATTCTCCCATGGATAGCTTGATATTATGGCACCTTCCAGAGCAATTTATTGTTCCTCCATTTTCAATCATCACTTGACACTCTGGTGCTGGATATAGGAAGCAATTCAATTCTTTTGCTACCCTACAATAAATAAAATAGTGGGTGCTTCTTGAATCAATCAACACTATTACCTTTTTCTTCTTGATTTGTCCTTCTATCTTGATGGTTTGAGGAGTGGTAATTCCCGCCAATGCATTACAAGATATGGTTGGATTTATTTGTTCTTCATCTAGGCTTTGTTCCTGGAGTATATCTTCTTCTTTTGACCTTTCTTGCTCCTTTTCTTCTTCCTCTTCACAATCTATTGTAGAATAATTTCTTCTCAACACACTTATGACATTTAGTGTATTTTCTATCACAGCTGTAACAAAGCCCTTTTACTCTTTTTTCTTCCAATTGTTGTGGTGTCAACCTTATAGGTTGTGGAAGACTAGGGGCAACAAGACTTCCGTATTTATAGTTGTGAGTGGTATGCTTCCTGGTTGCCATAATTTTGCTTTCCATTTTTCATGCTAACCTGAATGCCTTCTCTAATGAATCAGGTTCCCAGAGGCGAACATCATGTTGGATATTATCCTTTAAAGACCCTATGAACACATCAATCCTATGCTCCTCTGGAATATCTTTTACCCTTATGTTCAATTTTTGGAATTACTCAATGTGCTCCATTACTGAACCCTTTTTTTTGAGACTTATCAATTGGCTAAAAAAAGTGTTGCTTTTTGTATCTTCATAATGTGCTATCAATTCTTCCGTAAAAACTGCCCAAGTGATAAATTTTTTACGCGAGAAAAGCCATTGATACCATACAAACTGATTGATTCCAAATATACAGTTGCCATACGTACCTTTTGTGTGTTTTGCACATTATTGAGATCGAAGAACTGCTCCATCTGTAACATCCATGTGGCGAAATCCTTGCCATCAAACTTCCTCATATCAACTTTTGGAATATGGTGGGTCTTTGATCCAACATTAGCATCTATGGAATCATGATTAACATTACTTTTGTTCACATCATGAGTTTCCTTTACAACCTTTTCACCATTAGTAAGTATTTCTTGTAGAAAATTTGTCAAATCTATCTTCAAATCTGCCATGTCTGTGTTCAAATCTGTCTTCAAATCATCCATCCTAGCTTCCATGTCCTTTACCTTAGATTCCACGCCATTTATCTTAGATTCCACGCTATTTATCTTAGATTCCACGCCACTTATCTTAGCTTCTGTTAGCTTTTGTGAGCGTGACATTTGTTGCACTTGTTCTTGTAATTTTGATATATCCTGTAGCATTTCTTCCTTTTCTTCATGAGTCATGCTCGAGCTTTCAGGTTCCTTACTAGGTGTTTGCATTTTCTTTCCTCGGGGCATCAGTTACTGATAATAATGCTTTACTGTGACCTTTGAATTCCGTTAAACCAAGCTTACACAAAATTAAAAAAAAAAACTACACACCTTTTTTCACTTTATAGAAGCTTGATATTGAATTTGATGTATCTCTGTAATTTAGGATCATCCAGTTCTGAAATTGCGACTTGTAGTAGCCTTCTGCATCCTCTTTCCAATGCCACAAGTCTGACCCAAATTGGATTCTCCAAGGAAGAGTTATGTGAAATCTCCCACAATGACTTGCTTTTAGACTAGTTCAGTAGAGCGAACTTGTACGACGTGCCATGAGTCACTGTTTCAACCTTTGAATCTAAACCACATATACAAGAAACTACAGTCCATCCTCTCTCTATACCTTCTAACGAAATTTCAATCCGATCCAGAGAGAAAGTTATGATGATTCTCCCCAGGTCACCTGTTTTGAATGTAATTCAGGAGTCTGCAAAAAGACCAACTTCCTCAGATCATATCTCCACAAATATCGCGTGAAAAGCTCTGAAATTTGGACCCAAGGTTCAGCGCGATTTCTTCTCAAATGGGTTTTTTTGTGACTTCTGAAACGTCACAGAAAATGATTTATAGTGAAAATGCCACGATGACCTGCTTGGAGCAGCGAAACCCTAGAATCCAAAGCTCTGATACCAAATGTTATGAAACCAGCTCAAGAAAAGATAGAAAAGATAGATCGACGCCTTAGAATTCAGCCTCTTCGAGGGGGAAACCTCCTTTACATTACATAAATGAACAATTCTTTGATGATACAAATGACAAAACCTCCTTTCTATATATAGGAGTCTAAGGAGTCACAATATAATCCAGGCGACCTAACAATAATAATATAAAGCCACAAAAATAACAATAGAAGGATTCTATGGGGCACAGAAATAACAACATGGGGGTAATAGGGGCACAACAATATAAATAAGGGGCATAACTACAATAGTAATGGGGTAATCACTAGTATTATAGGGACCCAACATACTTCCTTTTGTTGTGTGATCACCATGACCGGTGGTGCCCTTGTGAGATGATCACTTGTTAATGTGTTTGCTGGAACCCCTCCCGGTTCCCCTGCCTCAGGGATATCTGCCTCTTCTCCCATTTTAGGCTCCGAAGTGCTTATCACCTAGGTAGCATCTATCCCACCCAGTTGTGGTCTTCATGATAAATTCAAAGCAGGAGGAACAATCATATCTTCTTCTGTGTGCCGAGGGGAACGAGATACCCTTGATCCTCTTGGGATAAAAGAGAAAAAGGAAAACTGGCCGAGATCTTCAGTGTTTGGTCTTGAGGTTAATGTTGGTTCTTGTGGAGCAGCGCCAACCTCATGCCCTATTTCTCCCAAAGCTTCCTCCATAGGTTCCATGGTTCTCCCAACTCCGAGCTCTTCTTGTCCTAGTTCATCCTCTTCCATTGGTCTTATGGTCGGGGTGGTCACGACCTCTTCCTCATTCGGGTTGTCTTCCTCCATCGATTCCACCGTGGTAGAAGGTCATGTGGGGTACCTTCAGCCAAAATATCGACCAATTCTCCCATCCTTGCTTGTTGTGGTTCCTCCTCTATCGTTGTCATGCTATCGATTTGCTCTGCTAGCTCCACAGTCGAGGCTGGTTCTTGTGGAACAACCTCAGCTGTGGTACCAGTAGGCCTTTCTATGTCAACTCCTACGTCTTCCATCAATTCCACAGTTGTGGCTTGCTCTTGAGGAGCAACCTCTTCTTCAAGATATTCAGCTTCCATCTCCATCTCCTCTAGCTCCTCTTGGTTAACATAGTCATCTCCTTCTACATATTCTTCCTCCATTGCTTTTGGTTCATCTTCCCTGGCAGCCACAGCGGTTGCTATCTCTTCCTCTGTGGAATCCTGAAATAGCTCCCACAGAATTGGAATCCGTATAATTGCATTCATCACCAGTAGTTGGACCAGCCCATGGTGGGTAATGACCGCCATCACCTATCACGACTGTTGAGCAGAATGTGCCATCAGTTGAAGACGCCTTCGTAAGAAATAAGGCACATTTAATGAAAATACCTCTGCTTGGGGGAATCGAAGGTGAGCTAATATCTGGAGATGATATTTAAACAAAGTGGAGTATCTCCCCTAACAAGTTATATATTTTATGACAAACTCTGCTACCTCCCCCCATGGATTCGGTAACAAGTTTCAGTCGTATCATCAACCCTTCTGAGCAATGATTTCTCCTGCCTGCAAAAATGCTTCGAGAAACTCTTGGATGGAAGTCCTTCTTGAAAACCATCTTTGTCCATTCTGAGGGAGCCCACTAACTTCTGCGATGGCTTCCTCTATAATAGGGACTTCTATCCCACAGACCCGAGAACTTTCTTCTACCAGATTAACTGCGAATTCCACCACAATTGCCTCGTTGCACCCCCTCAACCTGTCAAAGTAGACATCCCAACCTATGTTTTCAATGACCTGCCATACTTCCTGACTGTTTCAAACTGTTGTTGTATCTTCTGGCTCATGCCACACAGACTGTCCACCCATCACTGTAGAGGTGGGATTAGCACGATGAATATAGTTAGCTGGTAGGGGAAAATGACAGGGACCCAAACCATTGGTAGTAGTAATAACGTCATGGTCACCTCGGGAAAAAGGATGGTAACAACACTAGTACATCTAAAGAAATCTCAGAGAATGATGGCAAGTTATGGTAGTACTGTTGGATATTTTCAGTGGTTTAATGATCGGTTATGACCTTTTTGCGTACGAATACACATTCCAATGCATCGAGGTTGTGACTAAGAAATCACCGTAATAATTAGATTTAGTTTGGTGTGAATCATGTGACATGAATGCATTTTCATTAGTACGCCATCGTTTATTATGACGAAACCCCCCCAACTTAATTACGGCCATCCGCGGCATGTATTGGTGTATTTTTGGAATATTTTAATTAAATCCATAAAATTCAACAAAGACGTACTTGGGGACCTACCTTGTGGTGGAGTAACAACACATAGAGTAACAGCAACAATGGAGTAATGACAACGACAGAGTAACGACAACAGTGGAGTAACAACAATGGTGGAGTAGAAGCAACAGTGGAGTAATAGCACTGGCGTAGTAACAACAACGACAGAGTAACAACACTGGTGGAGTAACAACAATGGCCGCGTAATGGCAACGACAAAGTAACAGCACTAGCGGAGTAACAGCACCGGCAGAGTAACAACATCGGCGGAGTAATAACAATGGCAGAGTAACAGCACCAGCAGAGTAATAGCACCAGCAGAGTAACAACACCACTGGAGTAATAGCACCACCGGAGAAACAACACCAGTGGAGTAATAGTAGCAGCAGAGTAAAAACACCAGTAATAGTACCAGGAAATTAACAACAACAACTGAGTAGCAACACCGATGGAGTAACAATGTCGATTGTTACATTTCTCTTGGCTATATTCCTTAGTTATTCCTGAAAAATACAAACAAGTAAGTAATAACAGTTTATCTATATATCGATATCTCTCTCTCTCTCTCTCTCTATATATATATATATATATATATATATATTTCTTAGAGCAGAGTGAGAGTGTCCTTTATACCAACAACCATTAAACCAGATGAATCAGAAAGGTGTTTGACGAAGGCATATCTAGAGGCTGGATAGTGGTATAGCTTTAGATGGTGTCCATTTACTAAGAATGAAGTATTATTCCCATCTATTGTAATTAGTCTAATTGTTCCATTGTCAAATACTGCGTCCACTTCATACGGTCCCATCCAAAGAGTGCGAAGCTTGCCTTTTAAATATTTAAACTGGGAGTTGTAAAGTAATGCCCAATCCCCTTCATGAAACACCTTGCTCTTGATAAATTTATCAAGTCATTTCAATCTTTTCTGTTGAACAACAATAGTTTTCTGGATAGCTACTGATCAAATCTCATCCAACTCATTCAACTATTCTGGTCAATGTTTATGTGCTTCTGATAGGTCTAGGCCTACTTCTAAAGCTATTATGAGTGTGTTGATCTCAAATTCTACTGGAAACGAGGGGGCTTTCCCATAGACTAACTCAAATGGAGAAAACCCGGTTGTGTTCCGCCATGTTGTTCTATATGCCCACAAAGCTTTTGGAAGTTTCTGTGACCAGTCTCGGCGTTGACTTGCTACTATTTTTGTTAAGGTATTTTCCAATATCTTGTTTGTGCTTTCTACCTGTCCATTCACCTTGGTATGATAAGGGGTTGTCACTCTATGTTTAACCCCGTATTTCTGCATCAACTTCCATATCATGTGAGATGTGAATTGTGCCCCTCCATCTGACACAATTTTCCTTGGAGTACCATCGAGCAAACATTTCTTCAAAAAGAAATTCTGCCACTACTTGCTCTGTTTCTCTTGTGACTGCTCTGGCTTCCACCCATTTAGTCATATAATCAGTGCAGACCAAGATGTGAGCTTTCCGATGAGAAGGTGGATTGAAGGGTCCAACGAAATCAATGGCCCATTTCTCGAAGGGTTTGAGGACTATTTGTGGCTGTAGAGGCATTTCATCTACTTTCCCAGGTTGTCCCATCCATTGGCAACTATCACATCCACGGACATAATCCTGAGCATCACGAAAGATCGAACGCCAGTAGTATCCCATCTGCAGCACTTTGTGGCTTGTTCTCTTGTCTGCAAAATGTCCTCCACATGGGCCATCATGTGTGGCATTTATTATCTCATAGATGTCATCCTCTGCCACACAACGTCGAATCTGTTGGTCAACCACTGTATTCAAGAGATACCCTACCATCGATGAACATTGGGTACTATGATGAATAATCTTCCTCTGATCCTTGTATGAGAAATGACGAGGCACCTTCCTTGTAGCAAGATAGTTAGCAATATCTGCATACCACAGAGTGTTAGTAGAAACTGCAAAAAGATGTTCATTTGAGAAATTATCTTCAATTGGTGTATTCTTACCATCATTTTCTATCCTAGATAGGAAATCTACAACCACATTGTCCTTCCCTGGTTGATCTATTATAGTAATGTCAAATTCATGTAGTAGCAAAAGCCATCTTGTAATGTGACAAGGGGTAACAAGTTTATTCATTAAATACCTGATAGCTGCATGATCAATATGTACAAAGGTAGGAAACCTGGTAATGTAATGCTCGAATTTGTTGCTGGCGTAGATGATAGCAAGGAACTCTTTTTGAGTCACTATGTAATTTAATTCATCAGGGGCCAAATTCTTACTAACATAGTAAACTGCATATGGTACCCTGTCCTCTTGCTGTCCTAATACTGCACCAATCGTTGTCTAGGAAACATTCGTGTGAAGGTGGAAAGGTAATGCCTAGTCTGTCCCTCTAAGGGTCGGAGAGCTATAGAACAATTCCTTGATTTTCGTGAAGGCTACATCATAGTCATCTGTCAACACAAAATCTGCATCTTTTGTCAGCAATTGAAAAAGTGGATGTGCTACTTTAGCAAAATTTTCTATAAAATTCCTATAATAACAACACAACTGATAAAGCTGCGTACCTGCGTGGGTGTTTTGGGTATTGGAAATTGCAGAATTACCTTTATTTTAGCTGGGTCCATCCAGATTCCTTCAGCCGAGAGCAAATTTCCTAGAACAATTCCTTCCTTCATCATCATATGGAATTTTTCCATACTTAAGGAGACATGCACCTCTATGCATCTTCGAGAAATTTTTCTAAATTTCTCAACCCTTCTACAAATGAATCCCCATATGGAGTAAAGTCATCCATGTAAAGTTAAACACTAGCGTCCACCAAATCAGAGAAGATCCCCAAAATTTCCCTTTGGAACGTTGTAGATGCATTATACAGGCCAAAAGGAAGGACCCAGTATGCGAATTTTCCCCACGGGCATGTGAAAGTAATTTTGTCCTGATCTTTAGGAGCTATATGGATCTGGTTATACCCACTAAATCTATCTAGGAAGGAGAAGAACTTTTTTCCAGCTAATGTGTCCAAAACGTGGTCAATAAATGGTAAAGGAAAATGATCTTTCTGTGTTTCCTTATTTAATTCTCTATAATCCACACATATCCACCATTTACCATTTTTCATTGCTAATGGAGAAACCCATTGGCTATCTGAAATGGAGTAAATAAAACCTACATCCAATAATTTCTAAAGTTCTTCTTTCACAACATTTTTCAATGCAGGGTTCATCCTTCTCTGAGGTTGTCTCGCAGGATGGCAATCTTCCTTAATATATATATGGTGGGTATATAAATTAGTAGGAATCCTTTCATGTCTGAGTAATCCCAGGTGAAGGATTCTTTATACTTCCAAAGGACATCTACAAGTTGCTTCTTTTGGGATTCTGACAAGTTAGGGTTAATTTTCAAGGTATTTCCTGGTTCTAATTCCACTGGGATACTTCCATGGGGTGCAACTACGAGTAGCTCCTCAGATCCCTCTACCATTTCAATAGTTTCCTGAGTTTCGAAACTTAGGATGGATTCTAGGATTTGTTGATTTGGCTCTGAAACAGAGCAAGGATCATCCATAAAGGAGGTGATTGCATCATCTTCTGATTCTATTTTTTACTGGAGGGCTTGTCCAATAGTAACGACTGGTCTTAGTTCCTCATTTCCGTTTCAGGCTCTTTCCTGGATAAGATTTTCTTGCTACCTGCTGGTTTTGTGGATGGGTTTGGTTCTGCAGGTGGGTATAACACTAAATTTTTAGTGTTTTGCCCATTTGAAATGACCATGTGCCCTAAACGACACCCAATGTAAGCATTTGTAGTAGCCAGCCATGGCCTACCTAAAATCAGGGGATGGCTGCCAACTGAGGATTGCGTATTTAAGACAAGGAAATCTATGGGATAGTGCCATGAATCCACTGAAATTGTTACATCTTCTAACTTCCCTACTAGTTTGACTGTAGATCGATCTGTCAGTTCTAACACTCTAGGTGTACGTTTCAAGTTATGAAGACCTTATGTATGCATAGTTTTAGTGGTGATAACATTGATGGCAATGCCCAGATCTACTAGCACATTCGGAATTTCTAACCCATTAATTTGCACTGTCAGAATTGGGTTCCCTGGATCTACATACTTTATAGGCATTGACTTTCCCATCATAAAATCTAATAATTTTCCCATGACATGAATAGTAAGGGGGTATTTGGATTTCTTTGTAGGCTTCTTTGAACAATATTCCCTAAGATTCTTTGCATATATCGGTACATCCTTCATAGCTTGTAACAGGGGACATTTGACAAATACGTTCTGTAATTCACTTAATAAGTCAAATTTAGCCTAAGGGCTTGATTTACTCAAAGTCAGTCTCTCTGGATAGGGTGGTTCAGATTGATGTTGTTTTGCAGGAGGTGCCTGGTTTCTACCAATTTGTTTTGGTTCCTTATTAATTAATTCTAATTCTTTACCTTCACTATCAATTTGTTCAATGATAACTAGTGGAGGTTGAACATCGATTGTCCGTCCTGATCGCAAATTCATTTCATTCAACTCTACGGTGGAAATGCTATATGAAGGTAGGTTAAGAGTGTCGGTTTAATGAACTCCCTTATTATTAGGATTCAGGCTAGGTTGGATGGGAAGCTGACAACCGACAGGTTGAATACCAGGGGGTGAATTAGAGGGCATTTGTAGTTGCTTCTGTGGCATTGACTGAGGAAACTACCCAAGAGAATATCCTCGCCAAGTTGGAGTCCATGGAGAGCTCGAGCCGGCTTGAGGGTTACACTGCTACCATGGTGGGAACTGGTATTGTGGCCACCTGGGTGGATAGGGTATCGACTAAGGATTCTGTTATAGAAATTTTTGTGCCTTACAGCATTGAGCGTGAAATGTCCATAATCTAAGGGATCCAAAGTCCCTAAACATGTTGTTCCTACCCCTAGAGGAACAAAGCTAACAAACCACAGCAATTCACAGAAGTTCTCCACCAAAAACTGCTCAAAAACAAGTCAATTCAGGATCAATTCAATGGCTCCACTAGTTGTCTGTGCTAAATGTCAAAGCCAACACTGGCTACCTACACTGCAACGCAGGTAGAAGCACTACCAGGGTGCGTTGAGCAAGAATTGCCAAATGGCAAGTTCATTCCAAGAGGTGTCAAGACCCAGGAAGCTTCCAGAATCTTCCTCAATGACACTTGCCTCAGTGAATTCGACTGGTGATGAGTAAGAGGTTCCCAATCTCCAAGTGGAAGCAAGAACCTCCAAGTGGAATCAAGAACTGACAGAGGGAGAGGACACTAGTCAGATCTCAAGCTGACTCATCCTCTCTCCAACATCTATATATGGATCTCTCCTCCATGAGATCCAGAGGCTGGAATTTTGTTATTGCAAAGAATTGTTGTTGGTTTGAGATTTGAATCATTGGGTGCTTAATGCTTTGAAGGGGGTGAAGATAGGAATTCCATTTGCTGGGAAGGAGAGGTCGGATTGGAGCCCTATGGGTTGTATCTCTTCCTGAACCTTGTTATTCATCAATAAAGCTATCTTGGTTTCTCCTATATACTAATGTATCTTTGATGTATGATTGCATTAGTATGTTTAGTTTATTTCTAATCCTGAACTAGTTATGAATATGAATCCATGTCTTGTGTAGTGTTCTCTTCTTGTGATCTTGCAGAAACCTCTTGAAGTTGGGCGAGCGAGAAGGCAAGTAGCTGGGAACCCTCAAAGAGAAGAGAGACCGGATCGAGGGACAAATGGAAGACACCGGTTAGTCCATCTATCTCTCTTCATTCTTAATTCATAAAGGAAGAATACTAGAATAGTTGTCTCTATTTGTTGCTAAGGCACTGTCACACCTTAGGTGGATAGGATCGTCCTGCATAGGCATTTTTCCCCACAACAAATTGGCGACTCCACTGGGGAGATCTGTTTAAGTCATTTTATTTGTGTTTCTATCGTTGTTTGTTTCATAGACTCAACAGCAACAATCGAACTGCATCTGCTATTCTCAGATGCAAAGTAGACAACTGCTGCTTTGATCCAATCACTGGATTTGTCTATGATCTGAAAAATGGACTCACAAATGATTTGATGATCCTTTGTGATAGATCTTAGTATCCCCTCAAAGCATCCCTTTGATTGCACCTTGCTTGTTGCTTTTATTTGGCCTGAAACAGTAGATTAATCAGCATCTGTAACCCAGAACCCAGTGAGAAACTCTCGTTTCTCCTTCAGCGCGACTCCTGTGAAGAGGTTCTGCATTTCAACGCAGGTCCCGTGAAGGCTACCTGCGCTAAATGTCAAAACCCCTGTGTTGAGGTTGCGCTGATCCAGTTTGGCCTTGTGCAGCTGGGGTTCTCTGCTCTGTTTTGCCCTGTTTTGATCTCTGATTTTTGCAGCCTTTAACCAGCATAGGTACCAGTCTGATAACTCCTTTTCTCTGCTTAAATTCCGCCTCCTTTTGTACAAAAAGACTGTGAGTATTTTTATGTGTTTTTGACGTCATTTACAATTTTTCTTTGCATGAGTGAAATAATCATCCTGTAGCCCTTCATTCAGATCTGTTGATTGTGATCTTAGGAGAGAGTTCATTGACTGTTTACAGTTGATTATACATTCATTCTTGCTTTTGGTTTGAGTTTGTCTCTTTTAAAGTGTCGAAACAAGAGTTTATTTCGAAAATCGTTAAGTGTTGTAATCTCTTCTACCCTTTCTGATTTCGAAAAAGTAAACTTGTTTGTATTTGTCATTTAAAAGCAAATTCAAAGTTGTGCAAAAATCTTTCTTTGTAGGCATCAATACTAAGAAAGCGGAAAACAAACACCTGCATTGTGCATTTTCATCTTGATAGTTTGCATGCTTGATTTAGGGAAAGTGCATTAGAGTGTGCTGAATGCTCTTTGAGAAAAGATGGTGTCTTTCTTTTCCCTTTGTAGCTAGGATTTTCATAAGTTGAAAAGATATAAAGCTTGCTTATCATCTTTAGACTGCATTTAGGAATTTGTATCATACATCTCGTGGTGAACCTCAAAAGGCAAACTTCTAAAAAGATCAACCTAAAATAAATTGAATGAACTTAACAACGCTTTGGAACATAACGCACAACATAGAGGTCTAGGCTAGAGACGCGTTCCGGCGTCGTAAAGCTTGGTGACTGTCGATCTCGTTGATGGTGGGTGATTCCTCCTGAGGGACGATAGCGCCAGTACGGATTGTGCTCCCACGTACCGTCGCGTATATATTGGGAGACCCCTATAGGCATAAAACCTTTATCCTTAGGAAGCCGTGTCGGCCGCCCTACTGATCGCAATGCACTGAACACAGCATTCAGGAAGATCGACCACCCGTACCCTAAAAAGTATTCTACGGTTTTGCGAAAAGTTTGGCACACCCTCTGCCTAGAACTCTAGAGCAGTTCCTTTTGGCCTTTTTCAGACTCTATAACAGAAAAAATCCATTCGAGCATTTGTCACTTCGGGCTCGTTAAAACATCGAAGGAGACTAGAGTCATCTTTAGCTTTTTCTCGACTCTTTAAAATTGAAAAAACAAGTTGTGTCTAAAGCGTCGTTAAAATTTATTTTAAACGGAACAATCACCCCTTATTCCTACGTTGATCTTTAGGTTGAGAAAATGGAGCACACCAAGCAAGGAATTCCCCTTGGTGGAAATCCTAGTCCCTTCTCCTCTTGGGGAGATGTTGGTGCGCCCCACATGGCCACATTGTCGCTTCCAGGACTGACAATTGGCTTGCCGGTCTGGCTCTTTTCAACTAATGTTGTTCAAAACACCACTATTCCTGAACAGTCGAATCAACAGTTAGACCAGACCAGAGTTGCCCACCATCCTTCTACTTCATCTAATTCTTCCTCTCCTCCTTCCTCTTCGCTTGACGGATCTGGTAAAGAAAAAAACCAAATTCCTAAGGAGAAGAAGGAAAAGAAGAAGAAAGAGAAGAATAAGAAGGAGCCAAAAGCGACTGGGGGCAAACAAGTGTCGTCTGACAAAAATCCACACACAGCACTGACTAGGCCTAAATCTCCATGTGTCATATGCAAGGGAGACCACTTCCACAGAGATTGTCCCTGCATCCCTCGGATACTAAGGGACTGGTCTCCCCGTTTGCACAATTCGGTAGTGTCAACCTCTGATAGCCATGTTGACAGCTCACCATCAACTAGTGAAAGTGAAGTCACAGGACAGAGAGGGAAAACCAAATTTCCCTGCAAACTGTGTGAAGGCGACCATGCCATCCACCGTTGTCCCTTCTTAGACGAGGTTAAAAGAGTTTTGGAAGATCGCCTGATTTTACGAGCGCAACTTCCTCCTGGATATCAAAAACTCCTGCCAAGTCCTTCACCAGTTGAGAACCCGGCTGGCCCGCTCAGGTGGTCAGCTAAAGCACCTATCATTGAAGATGAACCGTTTGAATCCATGCCTGACGAAAGTCAAAAGGTTGAAGCGGCAGTTGACCCGGTTTTGCCTTCAGAGGCTCTATCTTCGAATGATACCATCACAGAGGAGAATAAAGATGACACCATCCAAATTCTCTTCATCAACACAGACTCCGACGAACAAGGGGGCAATTTGCCCATTCCTTTATTGCAGGAAGGAACTTTGTCAGAGTCATACCCGGCCGTCTATTCGGTCCCACCACCAAGAAACCTAGTTGTCTCGTTCGACTGGAACCAACTAGGCAGACCCCGTTTGCCAGCAAGCATACCATTCAGAATTATCGTTCAAATATACAGAATGGTAATGGCTGGCACTATCATTGATGAGGGGGCATCTGTGAGTATCCTTTCCTCTATTTCTTGGAAAGCGCTTGGTTCGCCAGCGCTTTTGCCTGAAATGAGAAATCTATCAGGCTTTGATAAAGGAACCAGTTGACCTTTAGGGATCCTCCACAATGTGCCCATTACATTGAAAGGGAAGACCGTTCAAATGAACGTGATGGTCATTCAAGGACCCTTGGATTATAACCTACTCCTTGGACGAGACTATATATATTGCATGGGAGCCATCGTCTCCTCACTCTTTAGAGCAATGTGTTTTCCGCATAAAGGAAGAGTGGTCAAGCTCGTGGACCAACTTTCATTTCCCGGATCACGCATCGCAAATAGTCATGTACCATCCCTAAATGGTCTATTCACGCAAGAAGTGTGTTGGAGAGGTAAATCCCCTCTACGGATAGAGGCGATCCCTACTAGCCCAGAATGGGTCTAGCAACAATCAATCAATGCTACTGTGCAAGTTCCTAATTGCAATTAAAAGAGAGGCAATGAACACCTACTTGGATTCCAACGCTATTGTTTGATGAAGAGATGCCGCTCTCGTTCTTTCGCTCTGGCCAGTCATGATCCTCCACGATCTCCGTGAATGGATACCTGCACACACGAAGAGAAAGACAAACACAAGCGTGAAATCTAATAAAAGCAATTATACATCAGTCAGAAAGGATGTAATTCACATTAACCATCACAAAGATAAATGAGAATGGAACCATAACAGTAGTCATCTATTATTAAATCAATAACAGAGAAAGGTACAACCAAAGTTCTGACGCTGAGTCCTTCTCTAGAGGGTCCAGCCAGCAAGTCCCTTAAGCATTCACCCTTGGAGGTAGATTCTCCCAACACAAAAGCTCTCTCTCACACAAGCAATACTCACAACCTTCCTTAAGCTTCCTCTAGCAAAAACACACTTGTCACACCAACTACCTACTAGCAGCAGCAATCCAAACACTATGAATTCCACACTATCCAAACTAGCTGCTCATGGTAATGGTGGAGGTTTAAATAGAGAAGAGGTCTCCATGAATGGTGGGAGGACAAGCTTATCTCAAAGGAAGGTGGTTCCAAATGACGAACAGACATGCCATAGAAGGGAGGGCGATACTCACAAGGCTAACAACCAGGTTTGGAGTTATCTGGAAGGCTGGCTGTTAGAACAAATTCGCCCAAACTGGATCAGCGCGGGTGTAACACTGAACTGGAGCGCTGACAGCGCACCATAATAACAGAGAAGGCTGTGTCAGCATGGCTTAATACTTTCATAGGATGCGCTGGCTCATGAAATTCGACCAGCGCGGAAAACCCGTGTGCTTCCGCGCTGGCAGCGCATCAGTTACACTATGAGCCGCCAGTCAGCGCGGTAATTTTAATAACAGTCGCGCTGATGAAATAAACTTAGGCAAAGTGGGTCATTTGGCCAGTTTAGAGAGCATGAGCATGGTGTATCTGATTCCATGGCATTATAGGGAGACTGACAAGGAGACAGTGACAATTTACTGCGTAACAGATGCCCCCTAAAGCATGAAGCCCGAGAGAGTGGGAGGGGTGAAATGCTTTACAAAACTGCTGAACTGGAACACCACCAGGAAGAACCTGCACGTATGTACAACTGATATCTCGATTACATGTAGTCTAGGCATGGGCGCAGCCATCCAAAAGACATACGAAGAAGGTCTGTGGTATGGACGCAGCCACCCAGCTGAAGAGACCATGATGATAAGAAGGTATGGTCGCAGCCATCCGAAAGACTCAGGTATGGGCGCAGCCATCCATCAATGAGTCATGTAATAATAATCCACAAAATCGCAGCCTGGTTCACAACAGACAAAAACCACGGTCTTGCGCTCCATCCAATCCGAACAAAGTACAAGTTCAAGCACGTGAATATATGAGTTGAAGTCGAACATGCATGAACATCGTCTGATTACCAGCCAATAATGAAAATTGTTAACAGACGCGAGAGGTACCACCAATAATGACAATGGTCCTCAAGGAACTTATAGATACAATCCGCGGCATGTGAATCAATGAGCTGGTGTCGAACACCCGCAGAATCATCCGATCAAAGGCCAATGATGAAAACCTCACGTCGAACACGAAGAACCTGCCATTGAGGCATGCAGGCTCTAAGGCACCTGAAGGGAGTCTCTAGGTCACTTTCCTGGATAATGAGCTGAAGTCGACAGGAAGTAACCTTGATCGAAGGTGGGCCATAATGTTTCCCACAACATCGACGCGAGACAGAGAAGGATAAAATATTTTGTGTGAGACATCAGAGGGAGGTGGTAAGCTTGCTGAGGCCAACTTCTCTTGAACATATCGGCGGCACAACAACGAATTTGGCAGTATCTGACGTCAAATGAGCAGAGGTCATGGTGACAAGGCAATGAGCAGATGAGAGGTCAAATAGGATAACCCAAACCCATGGAGGCTAGTGTAAAACAAGATGAGAAATCCCCACCCAGACACGAATGCAGACGAGTGCCATGTTCAAGAGCGACATACTGCCGACACGACCATTATTACAGTTTTATTTGCCCCACCATTTCTGGCAGGTACCCCGGTTATTTTTGGAGGACAAGCTTGACGGGGATAGCATATGCTTGGAAAGGTGTCATTTTGACGACGTCCGATGTCATTGAGTTTTAACGAGCCTGACAAAGGGAGAACTCGGCGTCTTTTCCTGTTTAGAGAGTGTGAAAAGACAGCGGAAAAGGAAACTCTGGGGGGGTCCTTTTTTGTAAAGTTGTGTCTCTCGAGCCCGAAAAAGTATAAAACAATGCCCAAAAGAACCGCCCGACCAGTATGATCGAGGAGTACTTTTCGTGAATAGTGACTTCGACCCGAAAAAGTAAAAAAGCAGTCGAAAGCACGTCGTTTTAAAGCCAATAACGAGTGCGAAACGACAAACACCCGGCAATCTTTTTAAGTTAAACGGTCGAAAAAAGAGCTTTAAAATGACAGCCTCTCATTCCCTTTAATGAGCCAAAAGGAAGCTCGGCCATCATTTCTTGGTTTATGTCGGAAAAGAGCTCAAAGACGACATTTTTTGGGACCAAGTGTGCATAGAATTGTTACCACCACGCCGGTTACTAGAACCTGCACAAGGACACCACCCGCATAAATCTGTTCGACATATTTAAAAACATAGTAAAACATGCATAAAAGCATAAACATAACAACATTAGAGCTAAATCCATGGCAAAAATATGACAAAAACCCACATTGATAAGAAATTATAGCTAATTATGAATTTTTTACCATAAATAGGGGGGTAAAAGTCATTTTTTACCATTGTTACCATTTTGAGTTGTGAAGAACGTTGTGGAGCTGCAAGGTTGATGGAGCGATTTCCAGCCCGTACGGACACCATTCATCCGGCAGCTTGTTCCAGGTAGGTTCTCCTCTCCCTGCGCTTTAATTTGAGTCTTTTTGAGAGCAATTCCATGGTGGGAAGTGGCCCTTTGGGCAAATTTTTGGAGCGTTGGTGCGCTCTCGGTCAGCGCGGATTTCCCGCTCGGGTCCGCGCTGATCGATTTACATTTACACACACCACCTCTCGGGTCAGCGCGAAAAACGCGTGTTCTTCCGCGCTGACCCAAGGAAAAAACAACGGGGCGCCATGATCAGCGCGACTGTTTTAAAAACAGCCGCGCTGGCGCCGTAAAAATTTGTTTTTAAGAAAATGAACGTCCAAATTTCAACGATTAGCGCTCTAATGTTTTTTCATGGTCTTGCAGGGCAAAATGTCTTTTGTTTGGCAAGAGAGAGCTCACGATGATGAGGATATAGCCGCTTATGCCATTGCCGAATGCCGAAATGCACTGCGGGCATGCGGGTTCCTAAAATTCTTCCTCACTCCGCGCCTGAGGGCGCAACCTGATCTTCTCGAGCTCTTAATCAGAGCTTGGAATCCAGTTGATGGAAAATTCACGATCCGTGGCCGGGACATTGAGTTTGATTCCACGGATATCTATTTTTTGACTGGATTATCACGCCGGGGCCAGATGCCCATCCTGGAGGGGCAACGACCCAGCGGTGAGACTCTTGACCAGCTGATGGCTCGAGTGTGTCCAGGGGCTGTTAAAACACGGAGCGGGAAGGTTGGTATTCCGACGGTGAACGACATGGTTCTTCGCACCATACTCTTTATGGTGACACGGGCAGCGGGCTCTTTGGCCAATCATGAGGCCTCAAAGACCCAACTACTACTGGCTCTTGAGTGCCTACAGCCCACCATTTTCAACTGGGTAGCAGCTGTGACGACTAGTATGAAGAGGCAACTAAGCAACTGTCGACGCAGAGAGTCAAAGCAGTTTGCTTATGGGTCGCTCTTACTTCCGCTCATGCTGGAGTGGGTGCCGGCCCTACAGCTACAGACCATGGCCGTGGATCCACCCAGAGGTCCCCGGGAGACGAGGGCCAGTCGATGGGCCCGTGTCATGCCACGCGGAGGTGGCGTCCTCCCAGTGGCTTGGGGGGTGTATTTTCGAGAGTGGTTGGATCGGCAGGCCATTCTTGTAGAGGAATGGCCATATGCCAGTATGGACTTCCGCAACGATCCCGACATGCCACTGCCCACAGGAGAGCATTGGGCTGATGGAGGTATGACACTTGATCTCTTTTTAATATTTTTTAATGTTTTTGATTTTGCACGTACATGTCTTAATAAACGTCATGGTGTGCAGATGTGGGACCTGTGAGACCCATTGGCCTAGCCCCAGAGGCACGGAGAGAGGGGCAAGGAGCTGGAGCCCTGGCCCTAGTTCCTCCAGGAGTTGACACGACGGAGACTATAGCTCGCAACCTTGAGGGTTTACTGGAGGGGGTGCCAGATTACCAGGGGGTCGAGGAGGTCCCCATAGCTCACCAGATCCACACAGTGGGGGTGGCACCCAGGATGCACCGCCTTTTGAGGCGGGTAGCACGGGCAGCTGTATGCTATAGAGAGCATAACCCAGATCAGTAGTTACCTAGGTCTTTTCCACTGATGTTTTTGAGAGACACATGTCTCGGATGTACCGAGAACACCAGCTTTACTTCAGACATATACACTTATTTTTGAGCGCCTTAGTGCGCCACACGATATATATATATATATATATATATATATATATATATATATATATATATATATATATATATATATATATATATATATATATATATATATATATATATATATATATATATATATATATACTGTTTTTGGATGGATCTTTTTCACATGTGATGATGTTTTTATATGCTATGCAAATGTCTAATACAAATGTGATCTAATTGTATCAGTTTGCACAACACACGACCCATGTATTTTCATTTTTTATGCAAGCTTGAAAGCACACATGCAGGCACACATGCAAACTATGCTTGGAAAAGAAATTATTTACACATGCTTATTCTATGGTCTTATTATGTTTTCTATGTCTTCTTGTATGATGTTTATCTATTACGCAAATGTCTATCCAACACATGGTTTGCCAATGCATCAGTTAACGTATTTAATCGTCTCGGAATGTGTTGATATGTGATGTAATCAAAATTCCTTTCTAACAATCTTACACGTAAATACAACCTTAGAATGCGTTGGTCTCTGACGGAATATTGCCCGTTGAGTTGATGGACGACAAGTTGAGAGTCCAGGTTTACCACTAATGCACGAATGCCGAGATCAACTGCTTCGGCTAGTAACTCAATTACAGCACTGTATTCGGCAACATTGTTGGTGGTACGGCCCAAGCACACGCCTTGAAGGTCTAGCAACTCGCCGTGAGGATCGTAGATTGCCCACATCGCAGAAGACAAATTGCAAGTGCTACGGCAGGCTCCATCAGCGAAACCAACATAAGGTGTATTAGACATCTGCACAAGAAGCAGAAAACAAAATAAGAGGCAAACACGCCTTCATACTGAAGAAAAACAAGAAATCATGCACACATAACACACTTGCTAAGAACACGCGTATGTACAAACTAGGTGCACGAAATCATGCATAGTATTTTTTCAAATAAAGCCCGTTGCAGGGCTTGTCAAGAGGATTTCCTTCGTAGTCGATCAGCTCATATGCCCCCTTTTGTAACACTCTCTTTATGATATAGGGGCCTAGCCACATGGATTCGAGTTTACCTGCCCCCAGCTTATCCTTAGCTTGATCATAGAGCAGTACTAAATCTCCCTCAACAAAGGAACGAGGTTGAATGGTATTATCAAAGTGAGCCTTAACCCTCTTCTTTTGTGCTTCGATAGCTAGAGAAGCTAAGCGACGGGTCTCGTCTAGCCGCTGTAAATAAAGAAGTCGTTCCTCCACCGGAGTGGTGTTGGGAAGCAACTCGACAGCTAACTTTAACGAAGGAATCTCACACTCAACAGGAAGGGTGGCCTCTAGTCCATAAACAAGCTGAAAGGAGTGAAACCGGTGGCGTCCTTCACAGAGGTCCGATAGGCCCATAAGGCGGGGAACAGCATCAGATGCCAGTTAGACTTGTGCGTATTCACGGTACGTTGGAGCATTGTGATCAAAACTTTGTTCACAGCTTCAACTTGACCGTTGGATTGAGGGTAATACGGCGTCGAGCTATCTTGACGCAAGCCTAGCTGGGTCGTTAGTTCCGTCATCATGTGATTACGGAAATGTTTTCCGTGATTCGTGACGATAGCCTGGGGTACTCCGAACAGAGTAATGACATGATTAAACAAAAACTGCGTCGCCGTGTAACCGTCTTCGTTCAATGTAGGCATCGCTTCGGCCCATTTGGTGAAATAATCCACGGCAACGATGATATACCCATGCCCCCCGGCCGAACGAGGGTTACAGGACGTATAATCGATGCCCCATTTGGAAAATGGACCTACGGTAACAATAGGGTGCAGTGCTGCAGGAGGTGCACGCATTTTCCGGTGGTAGACCTGACATTCATGACATGCACGGACGGCAAGGATGCAATCCTTGAAGATAGAAGGCCAGAAATAACCAACACGGAGAATTTTCTGGGTGGTAGCATATCCGGACATGTGGCCGCCACAAGCACCGGAGTGGCAGTCATTCAATACCCGCTCAGCCTCCTCGAGAGTCAAACATTGGCGGAGAACAGAATCAACGCCGAGGCGGTACAGGGTATCGCCAATAATGCGATAGGGTTGAGATTGGTGATGAATCCTCTGTCGAGCGTCTTTCGATACATTAGGACGGAAGGAAGACGTCTGCAAATATACTATGATGTCCCCGTACCAAGGGTCGAGGGTGCTGATTAAAAACAAAGTTTCATCCGGGATATGATCTTCCGAACGAGATGGTACAGAAGGGGATGGCAAAGAACAGACTAATTCCGCAAAGACCAGAGATTTCTTAGACTTGGCGGCAGTAAATTCCAAGTCAAACTCTTGTAGGATGACAATCCATTTCGAGTATTTGCCCCCCAGCAGCTGACGCGACAAGATGTAGGTCATTGGGTTGCAGTCGGAAATCACGGTCGTAGTGCGCAACAGGATATAGTGCCGGAATCGTTGGACGACGCAGACAACTGCCAATGCCAACTTCTCGACATAAGCGTAACGAGTTTCCGTATCCAAGAGATTGCGACTAAGGTAATAGATAACGTGCTCATTGCCATCATCATCGTCCTGCACTAGAACCATGCCGATGGTGGTGTCAGTGGCAGCTAGATAGAGAGAATAATCACGGTGATAGTTCGGAGGTCTTAAGAGTGGAGCCGAGACAAGGAGGTCCTTGAGTCGCTCGAAAGACTCCTAGGCGATGGCATCCCAACGAAAGGGTGTGTCTCGCTTTAATAACCGTGTGAAACCCTTAGCCACCTTGGCATAATTCAGAATGAATCATCTAAGGAAATTCGCTTTGCCCTGTAGGCTCTGCAATTGCTGCAAAGAGGCAGGGGGAGGAAGATTCAAGATGGCCTCAACTTTGAGGGGATCCAGACGGATGCCTTCTCGGGAGACGATGAATCCGAGCAGTCGGCCAGATTCTACGTAGAAGACACACTTATGAGGATTAAGCCTTATGCGGTAGTGTCAACAGCGGAGAAAAATCTCGCGAAGATGAGAGGGATGATCCTGACGCTTAGCTGAATGAGCTGGGAGGTCATCCAGATAAGGTTGTACAATGTGACGAATATCATGAAAGGCATAAGACATTACACGTTGAAAAGTAGCGCCGACATTCTTTAGACCGAAAGGAAGCTTCTTATAAGCGAAGGTGCCCCAAGGACAAATAAAAGCTGTCTTATGCTGGTCCGTGGGTGCAATGTTGATCTGGTTATAGCCAGAGAAGCCGTCCATAAACGAGTAAATTTCACTTCCAGCACACTCATCAATAAGCTGATCGATGAAGGGCGTAGGGAAGTTATCCTTCGGACAGGCACGATTGATATCACGATAGTCAACACAGACCCGGATAGTACCCTGCTTTTTATTCACAGGGACTATATTAGACACCCAATCCGTAAGGGGAATGGGGTAGATGAAACCAGCTTTAAGAAGCTTTTCGACTTCGGCCTTGATGGCTGCAGCCTTTCGGGGGTGCACAGGGCGTAAGCGCTGACGAACAGGCTTAGCACCTGGATATGTAGGTATTTCGTGCACCACTATACTAGGATCGATGCCAGGCATTTCATCATAGGACCATGCGAAGACATCACGAACTTCGCGAAATAGAGCAGTATAGAGTTGAACTTCCTCTGGAGTGCAAGTGACTCCGATATGAATGTCCTCGACGATCCCTGGTTTGACAGAGATGTCGATTGATTGGGTTTGCGTGATATTTCCCATATTGCCCTCTGAAGACACTTGATAAAGCTGAATGGGTGTTTGGAGGGGCGGGGATGGGACACATGAAGCAAACCACTCGAGACATGCGGTCATTTCCGGATGGGGAGGGAGAAACGAAGAGCGATGGTGGTGATCTAACCAAGGGAGCTCTTCGAGAGACATGGTCTCGATGATGGCTTCGTCAGAAGGAAATATTTCCTTCAATGGATCCGAAGTAGCCTCATCTCCTAGCCAAGGGAAATGATCATATGAATCGGGAACGCTGCTCGGGAGAGCAGGTTCATCAGGGGGAGCCGATGCAGCGACAATCTCGATGTAGTTGAGTTCGGCAGGACTCAACGACATCATATCACCCCAAGAGTCTTCCTGATTAGGAGGAGGAAGAACCCATGGATCAGAGCATACAGAGATCATGTTGATAGGGGCGAGATTCGGAGGTGGGAGGGGAAAGACTCCCATCAAAGTGGGATCTTTGAAAAGTCCGGCACCCACGCTCTCGAGAGACTTTGAGGTATGCTCCACGAATGGCACATTACCTTCAGAAGAAGAGGCGAAGAAGGAGAGCTGGTCCACCGTGACAATCTTCCCTTGGTGAGGGAAACGAATGACACAGAACAGGGAGGAAGCCACGGCTTGCATGGCGTATGTCCAACTTCGTCCGAGGAGGAGGTTGTAACTAAGATTGGCGTCGACAACTTCGACCTCGACTTCTACGGTCTTTCCTTCCAAAGAGATGGGTAAGCGTTGGAGGATACCGTAAGGACGGGACTCTCTTCCATCGAAAGCTTCTAGCGTCGTAGGGGACTGACTCAAAGCAGGGGAACTAATCGCCTTCGAGTAAGCAACGGACGTGATGCAGGTTGAGGGACCTTCATCAATAACCGTACGATGAATCGTTCTGCTATTGATGATGACCTGTATAAGGAAAGCGACTTGGTGAGGCAGTCTTTGTGTAAAACCCTCGAGATCGAAAGAAATCAAATCTGAATCTGCCGGGTCGATGCCACCAATCGCTGATAGCAGGGACTTCCTCTAGGAGGGGCAGCTCTGGAGGACTTCTAAAGCGGACATAGTAGACGGAGCCTGAGCTAAGTCCTCAACAATGCTATAGTGCTGGGCAGCACGAGCATTAAGGTTGTAAGATGACTTCCTGAGTACACCTTTTGGAGGGGGTTGGGGGATCGTCTCAGTGCTGGGCCTTTCAATGTGGAGAGGACCAGAACTAGACGGAGGAGCGCTGGAGGGAACCTCCGGCTCTTTCTCGGCACGAGATGGATAATCTTTCGCTCGAGTTGAAACATGGATGGGAATCGTTCCAGCCATGAACACTTGAGAACCAAACGAGGAAGAGGGTTGAGACGGGTCTGCCACCATTTGGGTCTACTGGGAAGGGAAAGGCTCTTTAAGCACGGCAGGAGTCCCAGGAGCGCCTTTCAATAACCGACTAACTTCGGACTGCCTTGGGCAGTCCTTAGTGTAGTGATCCTCATCACAGATGAGACAAGGATACTTAGGTTTTCGTTTAGCTCCTTCCTCGGGAGGAGGTTTAGGGGCATCCTGCTTGGGCTGTCCAGATTTATCTTTAGCTTTCCCTTTCTTTTTCCATTTCGAGGATTTATCCGCAGCGGTGGACTGGACGGTGTTTACCTCGGAGGTACTTCCAGGATTAGATTGGCCCTGAGAAGCATTTTCATTAGAAGCGTTTTGTTTTTGCTTTCCAGGGTTCGCGGCTGATTTCTTTGATGACGAATTAACAGAGCCAATGACTCCATCAACGGATGGTTTTGGCGGAGCCTTGGTCTGTCCAGGCCTCGGGGCGTCTGGCAAATAATCATATAGAGTACCCGACTGAGAGTATACTAAGTCTAGGTACTGAGCTCGTGCGATCGCTTGCTCTTCAGTTACACAAGCTCCCATGACGATGTCTTTTGCAATTTTAGGGACAAAGGAATTCGTGAACCAATCGGTCAAGAGTTGATCAGGAATCCAGAATTTGATCAAGTGGCGACGCCTTCTCCATTCATGTATATGATCAGATATGTGCATAGCCGTGTCTTGTTTGAGAGACGTGAGGAGATTTGTCCCTGTCTCGTACCGAATGGGTAACTGAAAATGAGTTAAGAACACCATAGCCAGCGAGTTGAAATCTTGAAACATGCCCGATTCAGCTCAATGTACCACTTAGCGGCTGAGCCGGTGAGAGTTCTTTGAAAGAGGCGAAGTCGGATAGAGTCATCAAGCCATGAGTTCAATGAACACCAAAGGTGATAGGTCATAACATGTGCTTGAGGATCCTCACCTGCTTTGCCATCAAATTTTGGACAATCACCGGGCATTTTAGTTGGAACTCGTGGCCAATATGCATTATGCAGAATGGGGTCATTCGTTAACTTGGACACATCCGGAAGTTCCAACGTCGCTAAGAATGGCAACTGAGGGTTAAAGGACATTTGTGGCTGTGGATTCGAGGCAGTATTAGGGTTCCAACCAGGTGGTGGTTGCCCCCATGGACTCTGTCCAGATGGACCTGGCCCAAAAGGGCCTGGCGCATAGGGACCTTGTCCGTAGGGGTTCTGCCCATATGGATTCTGTCCATATGCAGACAGTTGACCCTGAGTCTGCCCCCCAGCACCCCATGTGTTAGCAACTTGTCCTGCAGGTGCAACATACTGATAATTTTGGTAAGGAGTGACCTGCATCTGTTGATAATTTTGATAAGGGGTAAACTGAGTTTGCCCCTGGGGTTGCTGGTAGCCATACATTTGCTGGGCTCCATGCTGAGCCTGATAAGCAGGCTGCGCTTGGTAGGAAGGTTGGGGCCGTGGCCCGCCTTGCATTTGATAACCCATTTGAGTTTGAGGCCCAGAATAATGTCCTTGAACCGGTTGGGCTTGGATCATCTGGCCGGAAGGTTGGCCTGGTTGAATTTGGGATGGACCTGTTTGCCCAGAAGGACGTACTTGCTGGGTGCCAGGTTGTCCTTGAGCAACCAAGGATTGTCCTTGCGGAACAGATGATTGAGCAGGCTGGATGGCTGGTTGACCTTGCGGTTGGCCAGCCTGTCCAGATGGATGATTAGGGCGGACGGTGGGTTGGCCTTGCTGTATAGTAGGCTGGCCCGTTTGTCCGGAAGGTTGTACTGGCTGGGAAGTGGGTTGGCCCTGCTGTACGTAGGGTTGCCCCCCTTGCCCAGAAGGTTGTACGGGCTGAGCAGTGGGTTGGCCCTGCTGTACGTAGGGTTGCCCCCCTTGCCCAGAAAGATAGCCCTGTTGGACTGCTGGTTGACCTTGAGCAATATAATTTTGCCCAGCTTGTCCAGCGGGATACCCCTGCTGGAGACCAGGTTGGCCTTGTTGGATGTAAGGTTGCCCTGGCTGACCAAACGGGTAACCTTGCTGGGTACCCGGTTGCCCCGGATAACCAGAAGGTTGACTCTGATAGGAAAAAGATGGACCGCCCATGGCCGAAGGTTGTCCCGGGTAGGGTTGTCCTTGTGGGACCCCAGATTGTCCTGGGTAAGACTGGCCATAAAGTGGTTGCCCTTGGGGGGCTTGCACATAAGGTGGCTGGCCTAGATTGGGTGGTCCTTGAGGCTGTCCAGGAATTGCCTGGCCCCCATGAAAGGAATGAGTAACGGGATCATAAGTAATGTTTAATGGTACCGAGACTTCAACGAAAGGTTGAGGAGGCGCGGAATGAACGTACTGGAGGTACTGACCAGTAGAATCATAATAAAAGAGTGGACCTTGGTAATTCGGGTCCACAATGGGTTGCCCATGGGCATCATACGGCCCCCCTCCTGGAATAGGACCAGAAGAGGGCTAAGCACTTTGTGCAGGATCAATGACTCCAGACAAAAGTCCCGGCTGGCCATTACTCACTTGACTCGGAGAGGGACCAGCTCCAGGGTTCATAGATGAAGATGTTGATAC
Source organism: Pinus tabuliformis (assembly GCA_031772625.1). Lineage (NCBI taxonomy): Eukaryota > Viridiplantae > Streptophyta > Pinopsida > Pinales > Pinaceae > Pinus > Pinus tabuliformis. The sequence continues at coordinate 1,424,475,904 of CM062820.1, read as the reverse complement.
AGCACTGACGGCTGGAATTGAATATGCTACACAAACAGTTGGATTTGTGGGAACTGAGGTAACAGGTGTATTAGGGGGTTGCAAAAGAAAAGGTTCCGTGGTGGCAATGAGACTAGGGTCCCATATAGTCGTAGAAGGCATTCTGGCAGCTATTCTATCCCTCATCGACTGATACCGTGGAGGGAGTGGAGAAGTAGTTGGGATGGGAGATTCAACATTTGACACCACGGGTGTCTCACCTGCGCTGGGAGATGTCTCGTCCATGTGGGAAGTGGACATCGGAGACGACATACCGGGAGGGGTAACAGGAATATCGTCCTCGTCAGGCTCCCAGATAGGGTTCCAATCTTCTTCGTAATCCTCGTCGCCTGGGGCACGTACGTTGATAGGCTGGATACTCGAGATAATCGGAAGAGTATCGCTTACAACTGGTACCTTACGAGCAATAGAAGATGGAGAACCTTGATCACTTGGACCGGGAGTTGACGGGTCAGCCAGGATGACAAACCCCACACAAAACCCTAAAGGAAACTAACGATAAAGACCCTACTCAAACTAACGCACACAAAATCTAACCAGGTAATGTTATCGTGGCCGAATAAATTTTTAAGACACAGGAACTGAACTTGACCTTTTCATGTTTCAAGAGTCGAGAAAAGGACGAAAAGATGACTCTAGTCTCCTTCGAATATTTAATGAGCACGAAGTGACAAGAAGCTCACTGGCACCTTTTCATTTAGGGAGTCCGAAAAGGATCAAAAGTGACTGCTCTGGAGATTCTAGGCAAAGGGTTTACCAAGCAATCCGTAAAATTGCTTATACACCTTGGCAATCATATGAGAACCAAGGACTTTCCGTACTGCAGTCAATCTTCCCGAATGCTGTGTTCGGTGCGTTACGGTTCGCAAGGCGGCAGACTCGGCTTCCTAGGGATCAAGGTCGATAACCTAGTGGGGTCTCCCCTATATACGCGACGGTACGTGGGAGCTCAAATCCGTGCTAGACCACTATCCAGTCACAAGAGGAGGAATCACCCAACCAACGACACGCCGGTTATGTGAAACAACAGTGATTAGGTTTAACGACGCCGGAGCACATCTCTAGCCTAGACCTCTACAACATGAGCGTTATGTTCCAATGCATTTTTAGATTTATTCAATTCATTTTATGGTTGATCTTGAATTAAGTTTCTATTTCAGGCCTTATCGTATGATCTCTCACAATTACCTAGATGCAAACTACATGCCAAAGAATACCATTTCGTTCGATGAATTCTAACTATGAGAGGGTTAAGAGTTTTCAATCAAACAAAATGAACTCAAACAATCAAACAATCTAATGCAGCTAATGACAAAGAAATGAAATTTTCTTTTGAGAACACAAATCAATGAAATGCTCTTCTTTTCATTAACTATTGAATGCAAAAGATATTAGTTTGATTCCTTTTTTCAATGGCACAATGCACTTTAAAATGAATTTTGAGAGACAGCAACACCGAGTAAAGAGAAATAAAATCACTCAATGAAAAGCACAACAAGCGTGAAAAGAGCCAATTGAACCCAAGCAACTGTGATCAGTGTCTGGGTAGTGAAACAATCCAAGGATCTATTCAACAACAATCACCTCAAGCAAACAAGCAAAGAAAGCAAAAAGAGGAAGGTTTCCGCAATAGCAAAGGCAAGTAGCAACAAACTTTGTGAACAAGTGAACAAGTGAATGAAACAAGGTCAATCCGATGACAACAGGATGATAGCACTAGGTCACGGGCCACAAAAACGAAATTCGTCCGACAAGACTTCGCAAGCAAGTGTTTCACAATTCAAACAACCAATATCAAGTCATAAACCAAGTAGAAAGAGCTGGAGATAGTCAAACTAACAAGCTCAGGAGGCAAAATTGAAATAAATTCAATTTTATAGGATCAGCGCGGGTAGCGCTCAGCAACAATGTGCTGACAATAGGTCACGTGTAGCAACTAGGCGCTGTCAGTGTGGAAGGACACGACTTAAGCGCGCTGGTTCGATTTCAGAACCGTCGCGACTGTTTTACACACAAGCGTGATGACAACGGGGTCAAAAAGACAGATATGCGCTGTCAGCACAACTGTTTTGATTTAAACCGCGCTGAGGCTAAAAAAGAGGGAAAATCAAGCCAAAAACTCCCAAACCAAGGCCAAAACTCTTAAAACAATTAAGACACTTCCCAGATTGAACCAGGAGGGCTAAAAGCAGAGAACTAATCTCCAATTTTGAAAAGAGAGTAACAATCAAACTCAAACACAAGAATGAACAAAAGAGACAAAAGGCCAGCTCCCCAGCGGAGTCGCCAAATTTGTTGGAGAGGTAAATCCCCTCTACGGATAGAGGCGATCCCTACTAGCCCAGAATGGGTCTAGCAACAATCAATCAATGCTACTGTGCAAGTTCCTAATTGAAATTAAAAGAGAGGCAATGAACACCTACTTGGATTCCAATGCTATTGTTTGATGAAGAGATGCCGCTCTCGCTCTTTCGCTCTGGCCGGTCATGATCCTCCACGATCTCCGTGAATGGATACCTGCACACACGAAGAGAAAGACAAACACAAGCGCGAAATCTAATAAAAGCAATTATACATCAGTCAGAAAGGATATAATTCACATTAACCATCACAAAGATAAATGAGAATGGAACCATAACAGTAGTCGTCTATTATTAAATCAATAACAGAGAAAGGTACAACCAAAGTTCTGACGCTGAGTCCTTCTCTAGAGGGTCCAGCCAGCAAGTCTCTTAAGCATTCACCCTTGGAGGTAGATTCTCCCAACACAAAAGCTCTCTCTCACACAAGCAATACTCACAACCTTCCTTAAGCTTCCTCTAGCAAAAACACACTTGTCACACCAACTACCTACTAGCAGCAGCAATCCAAACACTATGAATTCCACACTATCCAAACTAGCTGCTCATGGTAATGGTGGAGGTTTAAATAGAGAAGAGGTCTCCATGAATGGTGGGAGGACAAGCTTATCTCAAAGGAAGGTGGTTCCAAATGACGAACAGACATGCCATAGAAGGGAGGGCGATACTCACAAGGCTAACAACCAGGTCTGGAGTTATCTGGAAGGCTGGCTGTTAGAACAAATTCGCCCAAACTGGATCAGCGCAGGTGTAACACTGAACTGGAGTGCTGACAGCGCACCATAATAACATAGAAGGTTGTGTCAGCGCGGCTTAATACTTTAATAGGATGCGCTGGCTCATGAAATTCGACCAGCGCGGAAAACCCATGTGCTTCCGCGCTGGCAGCGCATCAGTTACACTATGAGCCGCCAGTCAGCGCGGTAATTTTAATAACAGTCGCGCTGATGAAATAAACTTAGGAAAAGTGGGTCATTTGGCCAGTTTAGAGAGCATGAGCATGGTGTATCTGATTCCATGGCATTATAGGGAGACTGACAAGGAGACAATGACAATTTACTGCGTAACAAAGTGTCTCAACCCATGGTCCGTCCTCCTCATGAGCGCGAGTAATCCAAGAGGATATGACTGGAACCCAGGGGGCATGTGTCCTGGTCTGCTTCGGCAGGAAAACTTTGGGTATAGGGTAGGTTTCCGTGGGAGGATATGACTAGTCTGTACCCCGTCCGTCTAGGAAGAGGGGTTATTCTATAATAAGATTATTTTGTCAAAGTTATGTGAGTTGGCGGGCTACGTCGCTCACCTTTGTCTATTTCGGTAGACATTGCCGAGGAAGTGTTTTGTTTGAAAGATTATCGAGACAATCTTTGGGTAACCTGAAAGAGGTAGGCCTCTCTCGGTGAAACTCATGTTTTGATGGAAATGAAGTAGGGGTAACCTTGAAATCGTACTTTATACCTGGGGGCATGCAAACCTTTTGGAGTGCAAGCAAAGAGCGGTTATTTATCTTTTTTTTGGGTTAGCCGTTTCCTAACTTGCATAAAGAATGGATCTGGAGCAAAGCTTAGTGAGATGAAGCTCCATAAAAAATAGAATCTTGATGAGACACTCTTATCATATGACTGCGTTAATCGAGCAGTTTTAGCACACAGTTCATGCTCGTTAAAAAATAAACGCAAGATCTGAGCAGTTTTAGCGCATAGTTCATGCTCATTAAAAAATAAACATAAGATCGAGCAAATGTTTCCACCTGCGTTTAAGCTCGTTAAAAAATGAACTATCCCTGTAAATAACCACCGTGAATGTAACATCATCAGCCATTAAAGCCTTTGTCGTGTTTGCACCGTGACCTCCACTTTTCCATTGGCCGATCGTTCACCTCCATATGTTTGTTTACCCATTTTGAGGAACAGCTGCGAAGAGTGATTTCACTAGCCATCCTTGTGACACTGCCGTGATTGGAAAATTCCAACCTGTACCTGGAATCAACTGCTAACCCGTTTTATCACTCATTCCTCAAAAGACGAGTCTTCTTTAAGCTCTTTTCATCTGACTCGTAAAATATGAAAAAATTGCCGAGTCCTTGGCCTTCCAGCTCGTTAAAGGGACAGGAAGAGCTATCCCTCCTCTAGATTTTAATATTTTTGGACCTGAGGGATTATTTGACAAAAAGATCGAGCGCTTGTTTTATTCGGCTCGTTAAAACTATCGAAAACTCATCCCTTCTGTATTGTTTTATACTTTTTCGGACTTAAGGGATTAGATGACGAAAAAGGACTTTTGGAGTTAACTTTACGTACCTTTTTAGACTCTCTAAAAATGAAAAGGACTGAGTTATCCTTGTCGTTAGACTCGTTAAATGCATTAAATAGCGACAAACTTATCTTTAGACGAGAACGAGTTTCACAATCGCTAGGCTCGTTAAAACATAGGGATGGGCTTGCCCGAATGGCAGGTTATAAAACAAGCATATGTTATCCTCCTCAAGCTTGACAAAAATAAAGAGGTACTGGTCAGCAATGACTGGGGAAAAATTGGGAGAAACTCAAGAAAACTTTGATGGTAGCAAGTCGCTCTTGAACATGACACTTTTCCTCCGTACCACAATCGGGTTGGGTTGTTTCATTCACCGGTCACATCCATGGTCTTGCCATACCATCCATATTTGGGGTAATGCTACTGATCCATCGCATCAGTGTCGCCATATGTTCAAGAGAAGTCGTTCAGAAAAGTCAACCGTGTCCCATCCACTGCCGTACATTATCCTTCATCCTTTCATGACCGCCACCCTGAATCATATGTCACAGATCGTTTTCACCTCCATCAAAATCATTAGCTCCATTCCTTGTCATTGATGTGGGATTCATTAAGGCCCTCCTTTGACGGATCGCTTCTTGTCGACATCAGCTCATTATCCGAGAAGTTGATCTAGGAACAACCCCTTCAGTACTTTAAAGCTTGCATGCCTCAATGGCAAGTTTCTCACTTCCGGCGATAGGTATACATCAATGACCTTCGACCGAAAGATTTTGCGTGGTGTTCGACGCCAAGTCCTTTATTCACACCACGTGAATTGTACTGCAGTACCTTAAGGGTCATTATCATTATCGGTGATTCCTCTCGCGCCTGTTAACGGTTTACCTCATTGACCGGTAATCAAGCGATGTCTTTCTATGTTCGACTTCAGAACATTTCTCACATGGATCGACTTGTACTTAGAGTGAAGACCGAACGAGTTTGAAGACCCCGGATCTAGTTTCATCCATCCGGGCTGCGATATATATTCAGGAAAAATAAAGGCATTGACATGTACATCATTGCAGCAGATAATCATCCTACCCAAAGGATGATAATTTCATCAAAATTATCAGTCTACCACCAGACGATTGTCTGTTTTATGTACAGAAAAATGAATTTATAAAGCTGAGCATGGGAATGCCCGCCTCAGCTAGATCATGAAAGCAGTATGAAAAATAATGTATTGTATTGTATCTTATTACAGGTCTCCTCCTAGCATTGGATGAACTTCGGATCCCCTTGATAAAGCATTTCACCCGATAAACGGCCTCATACTTTAGGGGGCAACTGTTATAGACATTTTTGTGCCTTACAACATTGAGCGTGAAATGTCCATAATCTAAGGGATCCAAAGTCCCTAAACATGTTGTTCCTACCCCTAGAGGAACAAGGCTAACAAACCACAGCAATTCACAGAAGTTCTCCACCAAAAAACTGCTAAAAAACAAGTCAATTCAGGATCAATTCAATGGCTCCACTAGCTGTCTGCGCTGAATGTCAAAGCCAACACTGGCTACCTGCACTGCAACACAGATAGAAGCCCTACCAGGGTGCGTTGAGCGAGAATTTCCAAATGGCAAGTTCATTCCAAGAGGTGTCAAGACCCAGGAAGCTTCCAGAATCTTCCTCAATGACACTTGCCTCAGTGAATTCGACTGGTGATGAGTAAGAGGTTCCCAATCTCCAAGTGGAAGCAAGAACCTCCAAGTGGAATCAAGAACTGACAGAGGGAGAAGACACTAGTCAGATCTCAAGCTGACTCATCCTCTCTCCAAACATCTATATATGGATCTCTCCTCCATGAGATCCAGAGGCTGGAATTTTTTTATTGCAAAGAATTGCTGTTGGTTTGAGATTTTAATCATTGGGTGCTTAATGCTTTGAAGGGGGTGAAGATAGGAATTCCATTTGCTGGGAAGGAGATGCTGGATTGGAGCCCTCTGGGTTGTATCTCTTCCTGAACCTTGTTATTCATCAATAAATCTATCTTGGTTTCTCCTATATACTGATGTATCTTTGATGTATGATTGCATTAGTATGTTTAGTTTATTTCTAATCCTGAACTAGTTATGAATATGAATCCATGTCTTGTGTAGTGTTCTCTTCTTGTGATCTTGCAGAAACCTCTTGAAGCTGGGTGAGCGAGAAGGCAAGTAGCTGGGAACCCTCAAAGAGAAGAGAGACCAGATCGAGGGACAAATGGAAGACACCGGTTAGTCCATCTATCTCTCTTCATTCCTAATTCATAAAGGAAGAATACTAGAATAGTTGTCTCTATTTGTTGCTAAGGCACTGTCACACCTTAGCTGGATAGGATCGTCCTGCATAGGCATTTTTCCCCACAACAAATTCATATTGAAATTATTGAAATATTGAGATGGGCTTGAGTACATACCTCGATTTCCCATTGGTGGTCAAGGCTGCCATGGCTTTTTAGACCCCATGAGGTACGATTGATCCGTGCCTTCTCCTGTCCCTTGGAACACTACTTTCAGGCTTTGTAAGGAGGGGCATGAGCTTGTTGCATGATTTAATTCATAGATTGCACATTCCTCTATGGATTTCAATGGACATTCTCTCTCTGGATGCTTCTTTCTACACTTCGAGTAGAATATAGCCATGGTCTTATCCAATTCTAGCTACTTCTGTTTCACTTCTAGCGTATCCATATGTGCCGATAGAGTACTCAAGATATCCGTTCTCAAGTTGTCCAATAGGTTTCTAATTTCTACCTTCGTAACACCCCCTCCAAATACTGTTATGAAACCAACTCAAGAAAAGATAAAAAAGATAGATCAACACCTTAGAATTCAGCCTCTTCGAGGGGGAAACCTCCTTTACATTACATAAATGAAAAATTCTTGGATGATACAAATGAAAAGACCTCCTTTCTATATATAGGAGTCTAAGGGGTCATAACATAATCAGAGCCGACATAACAATAATAATGTAAGGGCACAATAATAACAATAGTGGGCTTGTATGGGGCACAATAGTAACAATATGGGCACTACATGGGTACCTCAATATAATAAGTGGGTTATACTAATAGCAATAAGGGGTTACACTAGTAGTATAGGGGCCTAACATGCCCCTCTCCTTCAAAAAGTGTTGTCCTCAACGCTTCAGTAGTTCTTGATGCTTCTGTATAAAATTCTTGTCCTCCCATGTGGAATATTCAGCGGGTAAGTTCTTCCACTTGATGAGATACTCTGAAATTGATCGATTTCGTAGCTGTCGGGTTATTTTTTCTGTGACTGCTCCAGGTTCCAATATGATTTTTCCTTCCTCTTTAATTTCTCGCAATATTGTTTGAATTGGGATCTTTTGCAACTTTTGAATAAGTGGCCATACTTCTACGTCCTTATTCCATTCATCCCTTGCTTCGTTTATCCAATCTGGTTGGATAATATAAATAGCACAAAATAGTGCTTCCACATCCTCATCCTTGAAGAGTCTTCCCATTCAGTAAGGTCGCCATTTTTTAAGTTCCTGTTGTTTTGTTTGATTTTGCACCGAAGTGGCGTTATCCTTTAAAAGTTGGAGAACTTGTTGTTGATGCTCGATGTGATCTTTCACTGTTTGAATATTTTTCTTCTTGATATGTCCTTCTATCTCTAGAGTTTGAGGAGTGGTAATTTCTTCCAATCCTTTACAAGATATGGTCAGATTTATTTCTTGATGCTTGATGTGATCTTTTACTTCTTAAACATTTTTCTTCTTTATATGTCCTTCTATCTTGATAGTTTGAGGAGTGGTAATTTTGAACAATGAATTACAAGATATGGTTGGATTCATTTCTTCTTTCTCGATGTGATCTTTCACTTCTTGCACCTTTTTCTTCTTGATATGTCCTTCTATCTTGAGAGTTTGAGGAGTGGTAATTCTTGCCAATGCTTTAAAAGATATGGTCTGATTTATTTCTTCTTTCTCTACGGTGGGGTCCTGGCGTATATCTTCTTCTTTTGTTGTTTCTTGATCCTTTTCTTCCTCCTCTTCATATTCTATGTAAAATAATTTCTTCTCAGCACACTTATGACCTTTAGTGCATTTTCTATCACAATTGTAACAAAGCCCTTTTTCTCTTTTTTCTTGCAATTGTTGTGGTGTAACCCTTGTAGGTTGTGGAAGGCTAAGAGAAACAACACTTCCATATTTATAGTTGTGAGAGGTACACTTCCTAGTTTCCATAATTTTTCTATCCACTCTGTCACAAAGCCCTTTTACTCTTTCCAATTGTTGTGGTGTTGCTCTAAAGAAGGTGTTGCTCTTTGTATCCTCATAATGTGCTATCATTTCATCCGTGAAAATTGACCACGTAACAAGTTGTTTACGAGAACAAAGCCCTTTGTACCATAAAAATTGATCTGGTTCTAAATATGAAGATGCAATACATACCTTTTTTAACAGTTGTACACCATGTATATCAAAATATTGCTCCATCTGAAGTATCCAATTTACCGGCTCCTTGCCATCAAACTTCCTCATCTTGCTTTTTCTTTATTTTAGGAGCTCTACCTTGAAACGACTGTAACTCTGTACTTTCAGATCTTTAAGTTCTGAAATTGTGACCTGTAGTAGCCCTCTCTGTCCTCTTTCCAATGCCACCAGTCTGATCCAAATTGGATTCTCCAAGAAAGAGTTATGCACAATCTCCCAAGATGACCTGATTATAGACTAGTTCAGTAGAGTGAACTTGTACGACGTGCCACAAGTCACTATTTCAACCTTTGGATCTGAAAAAACAAGAAACTACAGTCCGTCCTCTTTCTGTAACTTCTTATGAAATTTCAATCTGATACCTAGAGAGAAAGTTATGACGATTTTCCCCAGGTCACCTGTTTTGAATGTAATTCAGGAGTCTGGAAAAAGACCAACTTCCTCAGATCATATCTCCGCAAATATCGTGCGAAAAGCTCTGAAATTCGGACCCAAAGTTCAGCGCGATTTCTTCTCAAATGGGGTTTTTTTTGCGACTTCTGAAACATCACAGAAAAAGCGTTATAGCAAAAATACCACGATGACCTGTTTGGAGTAGCAAAACCCTAGAATCCAAAGCTCCGATACTAAATGTTATGGAACCATCTCAAGAAAAGATAGAAAAGATAGATCAACGCCTTAGAATTCAGCCTCTTTGAGGGGGAAACCTCATTTACATTACATAAATGAAAAATTCTTGGATGATACAAATGAAAAGACCTCCTTTCGATAGATAGGAGTCTAAGGGGTCATAACATAATCAGAGTCGACATAACAATAATAATGTAAGGGCACAATAATAACAATAGTGGGCTTGTATGGGGCACAATAGTAACAATATGGGCACTACATGGGTACATCAATATAATAAGTGGGTTATACTAATAGCAATAAGGGGTTACACTAGTAGTATAGGGGCCTAACAAATACCCTTGCTGAGTGAATCCCTTGTCTATTTCTTGTGAGCCCCCTTGAGCACTGAATGCATAGTTCACAGATAACCTCAAAGCTTTCCTTTGAGATATCTCCCTTTACTACAATGTTCAACAATTCCAAAGAATCGTCACGAAAAGCCCGGAGGAGGATAATTTTTAAAATATCCTTATCCAGGTCAGAGTGACCCGACATCTGTAATGTGTACTTAAATCATTCCACACAGTCTTCCAAGCTCTCGTCTTCTTTTTGTGTGAACTTAAAAAGTTCCTCTTCGATGTTCCAGGATTTGCAATAATCCTGGTATTTTTCCAAAAAACTTGTCCACATATCGTCCCATGTGGAAATAGAACTTCCTCCAAGGCCCATAAACCATCACAGAGCTATCCTTTTTAGCATAGCAGGGAAATTTTTTCACTTCTGGGTGTCCATCATGTAGTCGTACCCCCGACACACTGTGTCAAATTCGAATAAAAACGTGTCGGGGTCTTTTGAAATAAGCCCATGAAAGCTTGGTAAGGCTGCTAATGGAATAGGCTTCATGGGTGCACCAGCTCCCAGATCCCTGATCAGGAAATCGATAGTGGAGGTTATAGTAGCCATAAGTATCCTCCAATAACTGCTGGGTATTTCAACAGGTTTTGTGGAAGATGGCCAAGGGCTCCTTACCACTTGGGTTCGAGTTGCTTTAATGGCACTTGCCCGATCCCTTGGTGATGCGAGTGCCCCTACATTTCCTTCTCATGCATCCTGATGACTTGATCCCTCAGCTACAACCTCCTTTCCTTTGTTGGAGTGGCCTGACCCTATTGATGTTCTGCTTGCAACCTCTTCCCCTTCTATTACCACCATAGGGTTCCCCTAGTCAGGTATACTGTTGGATGTCTCCTCAACTGCTGGAGGGGCATGCTGTGTCAAATCACCAAAGAATTTCGTAGACAACACTAGTTGATCTACAGATTGGCCCTCATATTTTACTCTCCGTGCACCTGGTCTCACAGCTGCGTGAGAGGATGCTTTTGATTTAGCTTTCGCTATAATGTGTTGGATGCAAGTCTTTCTTCCCAAGTCTAGTCCTCCCCTCTTTGGGCTTTTCCTCTACCCCTCTTATTTGGTTATGTGTTCATACAAATGTCAATATGATAGAAGGTCTTGGTGTCAACCTACAACGCTCTAGTCTTGAAGTAAGGTGTCAAAAGACCATTCTTTCCCCAAGATGAAAGAGCTTATGAAAGAGAGACAACTAACAAAAAAAACAGGAATCTAGGGTTCAAGGCCTAGACCAGGGAGTCAAAAGACTCCTCCCTCCCCAGGACAAAAAACAATGATGAACAAAAGCACACCTCCGAGAAGACATAATACTTCCAGATCTGAAGTAGGGCGCAAAAAGACTTCTCCCTCCTGAGGGTAAAAGCTAGGGTTTCTCGAAATTCAAACACAAAAGGGTTTGAAAGAAATAAATCTAACTCAGGGCTTGGAGCAGGACATCAAAAGACTCCTCCATCCCCAGGACAAGAGCTCAACCCTATAAAAAAAAATAGGAAAGAAAATAAAAACAAGTAGAAAGAAACACCTATGCTTAGGACCTGGAGCAGAGTGGGAAAACGCGTTCTCTCCCCAGGATGAGAGGTTGACCCTCTGGTTGGTCTGAATCATGTCTTGCACCTTGTTAGCCTCCTCGGCAATGGCGCCAAAATGTTGGGGTCCAGGTATGAACAATATATGCACCCTTTTTCCTACATTAATTTATCAATCCGGTGTGCATCCTTTTCAAGGAAACATGTAAAGTATATGCAGGGGCAAGGTTACCATCCGATACTAACCAATGGTTCGTGATTGATACTCAAAACATTGTTGTAAAACTGAAATTAAGTACAGTACTTCAAGAAAAGCAATTAGAAGAATTAACAATCTACCATAGCAACCATGAAATAATACATGACATGCAACAGGAAATACGCAGCACCTGATCAGAAGAGTAGGCCCACCTCTCTGATCAAGTTTGCATTAATCACAGTGAAGAGTGGAGCAGCAAACGAGGTGATATATTATTAATCTGGAAAGAGCTAATACAATGTTAATGGGGAGTCCCATTTTTACAGGAATAACCTGTCTTTTATACACAGCAAAGGAGAACAACATCTTTACCCAAAACCTGGTAACCGTATGCCAAAAAATACACATTTGTTCAGAACGGCACTTACATCAGATGAACAGGATCAACGAATGGTCCAAGAATGGTTCAGGGATCTGCGACTCTAGCTACATGGCTTCCTTATGGCTAGTCATTGTTGTGAATTCTAGATCTGCTATGGGGTGCTGAAAGATCGATACCTATTCTCCAGAAGCTGTATTCAAACATGTGTTTTAGTGCTGTGAATAGGCAAGACCCTGCGACTTTACTTCATTAATAAAATATTCCAATAGACAGGAAAGGGGTAATTACCTTGTAGATTTAGCATAGTAAACATAGGTGAATAAGTGCAAAAAGGACAAAAAGAGAGATGGAAATGCAACAGAAAGATTGCCCGATTTGGTGCCCAACACAATGAACCAATTAAAATTTAAAATAATGTTCGTTGTAATGGATACCAAGTTAGGGTCTTGCGGATTTTAACATGGGGACCCCACAATCAACCTCTGATTTAGTAATGGCATGCCAATCATTCGCTTACATGGGATTCATTTAGTATTACCTACAATTTTTATTTAAAAAAAGTGAATACAATTGACCATACACTGATGGAGTGGAGAAGGATGAAGATTAGGCAATGAGGTGGAACTATATCTCAACACGCAAAGGCAAGATGACCCCCACCCTGTTGAGCACATGCCCCAAGAAATATTTCAAAGTAATTAAGGGTATATTTCATGGAATATTTTTAGAATATTCTAGATTGTTGTGGAATCTTAAAGATTCCGTAAGGGTCTAAAGGTGAAGCTAACAAAACCATATGAAGTTTATAGTCATTTTTTAAATTTTTTTGATGGGAATCCACTAATATAGTCATAATTATGATCCGAGTAACACACTTTTGGGTCATCTCTAGATGTGAGGTATTTCCATGTATTTTTCCATGTACTTGACATTGTTTTGCTCAAATAATATAGAGACCTCTCCACTTTCGAGGTGGCCTTGGAGACCTAGATCACATATTTTGATTGAAATTCATTAACAAAACTTGGTGCATTTTCTATAATGTATTCATTTTGTCTTGGTTCTACATGAATGTTGTATTTATGGCATTTTCATGCTTTTTAAGCAATTTTGCTTAACATCACAAAAGAAAAGATCCCAAATCATTATTTCTCAAGAAAATTATTTAGTAGACATCTTGAAGAGGTTTAACATGCAAAATCATTCTTTTTCATTATTGAATAAGGGGATTACATAGGTCTTATTCATTATTATGATAATTGTAAATATGCTATATATTTCTATGATTAATCTAGTCATTTTAATTTTAAATTTTCTTAGTTACCTCAGTTTATTAAGATGATAAAGATTGATAATAAATTGAATGATGAAATAAAAATTTCAAATTCAAAGTGAATGTAATTGTGTTCAATGATACATAATGTGAATAATAAGAATGTAGTAAAATTATAAATAGTCTTCATTGTGCTAAATCTCAAACTATTTTCCTGTACTGTTTTTATTTTGACACATGTCATTTTTGCCATCTTTTCATATCGATCATATGAAAAGTGTAGTTGAAATTATATACCATTCAATTATTTAACTCGAGCTATTTTAGTAAACACCATACATTGTCTCTCTTTCTCTTCAATATTAATAGTAGCCTTCTCCACAGTAAAGTATTGTGATTTATGGAGTGTTAAACCCCAAGTAGGTTTGAATGATAGTTGTTTTTTATTACCTCGTTTGAATGCAAATTGATGAACAATGTTGAATGATGGAAAATGGGAATAATTAGTAATGTAGTTAATTACAAATGTTTAATAGTTTCAAGAAGAAAATATTTCATTTAAGTCAACATTTTATTTAAGATGAATACTCTATTATTTTATTTATGGTTGAATTACTATAAGAAATAAATCAATGCACATCATCAATGATGTTTTTGTGCTTACACTTAAATCAATTCAAATTATTAATCTAACTACTTTGAAATTAATGTACATCATACATCTAATTACATGAAAAAAAAATCAACATCAACACTAAAATCAATGCATCTAGTGCAAGCAATGAAATTGGATTAGAAATCAAGATATACACTAAATCAATCCATCTATTGCAAGAAACCAAATAGGATTATAAATCAACATCTACACTAAAAGCATTGTATCCAATGCAATCATTCAAATAGGACTAGGAATAAACATCTACACCGAAATCAATGCTTCTATTTTAGTGAAAAAGCAAAATATTCATGGTTTACTATATCCAGCTTATTTTACTTTTAAAAAAAGTTTTCTTTCCTCTTCCTATAAGGTTAATAATGTTCAATATTATATATTACTATATAATATATGTATGTGTCCATGTGTGTCTCTTTCTTCTTCCCTCTCTCCCCTCTTCATCTATGTGTTTATCTCCTTCCCTCTCTCCTTTTGTTCCTTCACCTCCCTCTCTACCCCATCTCTCTCTCTCTCTCTCTCTCTCTCTCTCTCTCTCTCTATTTTCCTCTTCCTCCCTCTCTCTTCCTCTCCCTCCCTATCATTTTTTCTCTCTCTTCCACCTCCATCTATATCTACATCTCCCTCTATCTTTCATTCATGTCTCTCTATCTCACCACTCGAAAAACATAAGCTCTCTCTCTCTCTCTTTCTCTCCCCTATCTATCTATATCTATATCTCCCTTTTCCTCTCCTTCCTTTTCTCTCTATCTCATTCCCAAAATATACACACACTCCCTCTCCATATCTATCTATATCTCTCTCCCTTCCTCTTTCTCTCCCTCCCTCTCTCTTCCCTCCCACTCTCCTCTCTCCCTCGCTTTCTCTCCATCTCTCCCTTCTCCCTCTCTCTCTTGCTCTCTCTCTCTCTTTGCCTCTTCCTTCCTCTCTCTCTTCCTCTCCCTCCCTTTCATTTTCCCTCTCTTCCCCCTCCATCTATATCTATATCTCTGTCTATCTCTCATTCATGTCTCTCTATCTCACCACTCGAGACACATAAGCTCTCTCTCTCTCTCTCTCTCTCTCATTTTGTGTCTTTCCTTTCCTCTCTCCCCCATACATCTATATCTATATCTCCCTTTTCCTCTCCTTTTTTTTCTCTCTATCTCATCCCCCAAATATACACACTCCCTCTCTCCATATCTATCTATATCTCTCTCAATCCCTCTCTCTTCCCTCCCACTCTCCTCTCTCGCTCACTTTCTCTCTCCACCTTTCTCTATATATATTTTTTCTTCCCCCTCTCTCCCCCCCCCTCCAAATCAATGTCTTTCCATCCCTCTCTCATTTTCTCTCTCAAGTGCTCTCTCTTCATTTCCTTGCTACCTGCCTCTGTCTCTCCCCTCAATCACTCTCTCTCTGTTATCGAGAAATCTAGTGTCTATTCAGAGCTGCTAGTCCCACTAAGACGGGTAGCTATCTTAGAAACAAACAGATTAAAGTTACTTGTTTTTCCTTTACGATAGAGAGATGAGAAAGAAGCAGAGCATACCAACCTCAATCTTCTACTTGGCTCCTTGCTTGTTTCCTTTCCCCTTTGACAGAATCTCGCCACTGCTTCCTCACTTGTCCCGCTTCAAAGAGCACCTGTAGATTCACAGTAGCATAATACCATCAAAGCATAGAGATCTTTCACTGTAAACAATATAGGATCAGATATATATTGACCATACAAATGCATATATCGACACAATATTCAGAGATACACAAGAATATGGAGGAAAATTCAAATAGCTTTATTAGTAAAAGTAGTAGAAGAGAGGATTACAACCACTTGGTTTGACCCAGTGCCATCCTCCCAGCTTGAAAGCCCTCTTCACCTCACACAAAGCAAGATCACCCAACAATGTCTTCAAAGAGAAACCAGTAGCACCTTTTTGCAGATTACCAAATTCCAGCCTCTGGATCTCTAGGATGAGGGATCCATTTATAGATATTTGTAGGGGGGTGAGTCAGCTTCTGGGATTTTGATTAGTGTCATCTATCTGATAGTTCTTGGTTCCACTTGGAGATTTCATGATCTCTTACTCATCCCTGGGCAATCTTAGAGAGGCAAGTGTCAAATGAGAAGTTTCTAGAAGATTCTCTAGGTTTCCACCTAGAAAACTGCTTGTGTCATTTGTCTGCTCTTGCTCATCGCACCCTACAGAAGGGATTCTCAGTATGCATCGCACTTTTTGCATGTGGGAAGTGAGACGCATGGCACCCTTTGCACTGGGCAGTCTGTATGGTCCTGCTTTGACCAGTTCTGAGTGGTTTTTCATGGAAAACTTATGGGAGATGATGTAGTCAGTTGACCTTGCTCCTTTAGGGTATGAAACAACACTTTTAGGGACTTAGAATCCCTTGGTTTATGGACATATGTGATTGGGGTTGGAGTGCCCAAATATGTCTATAACAGTTGCCCCCTAAAGCATGAGGTCGTACATATTTTGATGTCGGGTGAAATGCTTTATAATGAGGATCCGATGTTTTTCGTGCAGGAAGGTGACTTGTAATAAGATACAATACAATACATTATCTTCATAGTATTTTCATGATCTAGCTGAGGCGGGAATTCCCCTGCTTAGAATTGATAAATTCATTTTCATGTACATAGGATAGACAATCGTCTGTGTGTAGACTGATGATTCTAGTATAGCCATCATCCCTTAGTTTGGATGATTATCTGTGTAGCAATGATGTACATTTGATGTCTTTATTTTCCTAAATATATCGCAACCCGGATGGATGAAAGTAGATCCGGGGTCTTCAAAACTCGTTCAATATTCATCCGAAAATACAAGTCGATCCATGTGAAAAGGTGTTGCGACGTTGAACATGGAAGGACATCATCTCATTACTAGCCAATGATGTAAGCTGTTAACAGATGCAAGAAGAATCACCAATAATGATGATGACCCTCAAGGTACTGCATTACAATTCACATGGTGTGAATGCATGATTTGATGTCGAACACCACGCAAAATCTTTCGGCTGAAGGCCATTACTGTAAACCTGTCGCTGGAAGTGAGAAACTTGGGATTGAGGCATGCAAGCTTCAAAGTACTGGAAGGGTTGTCCATAGGTCGGCTTCTTGGATAATGAGCTAATGTCGATAAGAAGTGACCCGTCGTTGGAGAGCATTAATGGATCCCACATCTACGACATGGAACGAAGAAAATGATTTTGTAGAGGTGAAAATGATATGATGGTACAAGGTTCAGGGTGGCGGTCATGAAAGAATGAAGCGTGAAGGTATTGTAGCGGATGAGACACAAGCTAGGTAGGTGAATTCTCTGAGCGACTTCTCTTGAACATATCAGCGACATTGAAATGGATTGGTAGCGTTAACCCAAAAGTGGATGGTACGGTGTACCAATGGCAATATGACCGGTGAATGGAATAACCCAACTCGACTCGATCATGGTGATGGAGTGAAAGTGTCATGTTCAAGAGCGACCTGCCACCAATAAAGTTTCTTCAAGTTTTCTTCCCAATTTTCCCCAGTTATTTCTGACTAGTACCTCTTTATTTTTGTCAAGCTTGAGGAGGATAACTTATACTTGTTCTATAATTTTCCCTTGAAGCAAACCCGTAGCTATGTTTTAACGAGCCTAACAACAGTGAAACTCGCTCTTGTCTGAATGGAAAAGTTTGTCGCTATTGTTTTAACGAGTTTAATGACAAGGATAACTCGGTATTTTTCAATTTTAGAGAGTCTGAAAAGAGACAGAAAGAAGACTTTAATATTCCTTTTTCTTAATATAATCCCTTAAGTCTAAAAAAGTATAAAACAATGTGAAAGGGATGACTTTTCTATAGTTTTAACGAGCCGAACAAGGAAAGTGCTTGATATTTTGTGTAATAATCTCTCAGGTCCAAAAAGATTAAAATCTAGAGGAGGGATAGCACTTCCAATCACTTTAATGAGCTGGAGAGGCCAATTGCTCAACAATATTTTCATATTTTATGAGTCAGATGAAAAGAGCTTAAAGGAGACTCATTTTTTGAGGAACGAGTGATGTTTTCAGATAGCAGATGGTTCCAGGTAAGGTTTGGAACTTTCCAATCACGACAGTGTGAAGAAGGTGGCTAATAGGATCCTCAAAAGGGGTAAACAATCAAATGGTGGCGAATGATCGGCTAAAACAGAGTGGAGGTGACGGTAAGAGCAAGACCAAGGCTCAAAAGCTGATGATAATCATTCACAATGGTTATTTACCGAAGGTGGGTTCATTTTTTAATGAGATTAAACTTTGGTAGAACATATGCTCATTGCTAGGTTTAAGTTTTAATGATCTTGAACTTCACGTAAAACTCCTTGTGATAATGGTCATTGATATTTGATTCACTGTTGACACTATGTTCTTTTCACGGTCGTACTACCTATTCAATTTCTCCATCAAACTAATTAGAAATGAGGACATATTCTTGAAAAATGAGTTAAAAATATAATACCCTATTTAAATTAATGAAACATAACTTAAAAATAGTTTTTTACCCCTCATTTTTCCATTTCATTTGGAGTTGTGACTGAAGCAAATTTGAAGGTGGAGGCAAATCAATGATTGTCAACCTTGCATGGGACAAGACAGAGTCCGTCCTTTGAAACTACAAAGACAAGTAAATGACTAGAACCGACGCAAAACACACATTTATGCGGATTGAGTCTTATTTTGTATTGTCAGCAATGTAGAAATAATGCCCTCAAATGCTACAGATGATCGGTCCGCTTTCACGAGTGATTCGGAAGGTCGTCGAGGTATGGTTGAATGATGTTATTGATGTCATGGAAGTCATAATTCATTGCCCTCTGAAAGGTTGCCCCTACGTTCTTTAAACCGAAAGGTAGCTTACGGTACACGAATATGCCCCACAGACAAACAAATGCAGTGTTTGAATGGTCTTGTGGGTGGATATTTATTTGACTATACTCGAAAAATCCATCCATAAACAAAAATATTTCACATCCGGCACATTCATCAATTATCTAGTCGATGAAGGGTGTAGGGTAGTTATCCTTTGGACAAGCTTGATTTACATCCCTGTAATCGATGCACACTCCAATTGTTCCTTGCTATTTTATCACAGGAACAATGTTCGATACCCAATCAGTTAAAGGAACCGGGTAAATAAAACCAGCACGGAGAATTTTTTCAACTTCTGCCTTGATGGCAACGACTTTCTTTAGGTGCGCCTGGTGAAGCCGTTGTCTTACCGATTTGACATCTAGATACATCTTAATTTCGTGTTCAACTATGCTCAAGTCAATGCCTGGCATTTCTTTATATGACCATGCAAAGACATCTCTGAACTCACGAAAGAGAGCGTAATATATTTCAAGTTCTAAAGAAGAACAAGATTTGCCAAAATGAATATTTTCTACAACATCTAGTTTAGTTGAGATATTTATGGCAATAGTTTCTTCAATATTGGATAGATTTCGCTCAGAATCCACCGTGTTTACAGTATTTGATAAAAAATAAAAAACTGATGGATGATTAAGGTCGTTGGAGTAATCTTTGTTGTAATCTAGAAGATGGGAATGATGGTGGTAATCTTCGCATGGTGCCCCTTGTATGTTCATTGACTGAAAAATTCCTTTTTCTGTAGAATGTACATGTGACCAAGGATCTGAAGAGGTACCATAATCCTTAGACGTATCTACCCAAATGCTTGATGAGCGTTCATTGAGGTTTGCCTCCCATGCCAAAAAGATTGATTGCTACAATATTTCTATTGGGCTTGGAGGCAATACTTGGTGACGATCCATGCTAACATCATGTTCGGACATCTTTTGAATGGAGGATACCATATTGCAGGTTCCCACCGTTGCCGCTTCTGCCAAGTTGTTTGGAGGCGGTAGGGCAAAAGTACCCATCAATGTGGGGTCTTTTAGTAGGCCTACTCCAATATTTTGAAGCGACTGAGAGCTTCCATGGATCATCAAAACGCTTCCCGTAACTTGTCAACTATTGGGGAGGAATGTCTATTGGTCGACGATTGTAATTCCCCCTTGTAAGGGAAATGAAATTTTTCTGAAGTATGTCGACACAACGGCAGCCATAGTATAAATCCAGGGCCTTCCCAGTAAGATGTTGTAATCGAGGTTTCCATCGATAACTTCCACATCAATTTCTATTGTTTTGCCCCCCAGTTCAACTTGCAAGTTACTTAAAATCCCGTATGGAGTGTATGTTCATTTGTCAAATACTTTTAACATCATCGACGATCGCGACAAGGGTGGTGAGCCTAAAGTTTTCTAGCAACTCATTGACATAATACATGTAGATGCCCCCTCATCAATAATTGTTCGATGGACAGTTTTGTTGAGGGCTTTCACTTGAATGAGGAAAGCGAGTTGAACTGGTAACTTTGGTTCATATCCTTTATGATTAAAGGCCACAAGATTGGAATTCGTTGGGTCAATCCCACCTATAGCTAATAATAGAGCCTACTTTTGGGAGGGGCGATTTTGCAGTACTTCAAGTGTCGACATAGCAGACGGCGATTGGGCCAGGTCCTCTACTATATTATAATTCTGTGCCACTCAGGCATGAGGATTAAATGTCCATTTGTGTATGACTCCCTTTGGCGGCTTTATCGTTAGATCGGGAATGATGGGTGGCACAAATTCGATCGAAGTTGTTGTCAAAATACTAGGTTGATTAGTAGCCTTGTTGTTCGACAGTTGTGGATACCTATAATCTTTATTCCTTGTTGATATTAAAGCATCATTTTGCTGCTTTGAAATGGACATCATAAGGACTTGGGATGGGGAAGCATTGTCACTAGCAATCAAATTTGTTCTTGGGTTTGGAAATGGATCAGTCAATACTGCTGAGGTTTTTGAATTCTTAAATAATTTCTTAACTTCAACTTTATATGGACAATCTCTCGTCCGATGATCCTCATCGCATATGAGGCATGGCTGAGTAGGTTTATTTTTCCCAGAAGGGTTTGCAGAAGATTTTTCAGGAGACGAATCATCCTGCTTCTTCTTTTTGCCCTTTCCTTTCTTCTTGCCTCCTGGTTGCTTCGGTTCTTTGCCTTTGTCAGTTGACACGGAATTAACCTCCGAGGCTAGAATTTCTTCATTTGCATTTTGATCAGAAATCTTATGGGCTTTCTTAGATGTAGCCTTTGTCAATTTCGTGCTCGTCATACCTATGACGCCATCGCCGGCATGAGAGTCTTTGTTTGATCTAGGAGGAGGAGGAACGGAAAATTCTAGTCTCGGAGCATCATGTATTTTGTCATAGAGCGTGCTAGACTGAGTATAGATCAAGTCTAGATATTATGCAAGGGAAATCACCTGCTCTTCAGTGAAAACCCCTCCCTTCGCCACATCTTTTGTTATAGAAGGTAACAAAGACTTAATAAACCATTCAGCTAGTAGTTGATTAGGGACATATGTTTTTACCATTCTACGATGACATCACCATTCATGAATATGATCGGATATATCAGTGGCCCTCGTTTGCTTGAAATTGGTAGGAATATTTGTTCCTGTTTCATACGTTATTGGTAATTGAAAATGGGTTAAAAAGGTTGTGGCAAGGGCGCTATAGTTATCAAACGAAGCTCTTGGCAATTCGATGTACCATTTTATTGCTGGACCAGTTAATGTTCGCTGAAAAAGGTGAATCCGAATTGAATCATCATTGAGAGTGTTGGATGAACACCATAGATGAAAGGTCATCACATGATTCGACGGGTGTTCACCCAGATTTCCATGAAATTTAGGAATATATGACGGAAGTTTATGAGGAATCGCTAGCGACCAAGGGGCATAAGTGATTAGATCATTCGTTAGCCGATTTAGATCTGGTAACTCTAGAGTCGCCACGAAGGGTAACTATTGATTCAGGTTTGGTGAAGTGTACCCAGGATAAGATGGGATCGCCTAAGCAGTGGGTCTTTGCATACCAGCATAATCCATTTGATGCTAATAACTTTAATAAAGTGGTTGGGCATAACCAATTTGAGACAATTGGTTATAATCGTTTTGAATATATGGTTGCCCATTACCTACAAAGTTTTACTGCTCAGGTCCTTGGTAAGCTTGTTGGAATTGCAGTTGTCGATATTGCACCAGCCATGCTTGTGCAACCATTTGTTGTTGCCCAATATTGGACATTTGACCAAGATGAGGGGTAATAGTACACATTTGAGCCTGAGTCGCTCCAGTTGTGTTGCGTAGACAAGAGGCTGTTGTACAATGACCTTAGAAACTTGAGGTTGGCATACAACAAGCAATGTTTGCACTTGTGACACTGTCACAATAGCTAGTGTAGTGGCGATGTTCGGCACAGGGAGACTTGGTTGCATTGAGTATACAACTATCGGTTGTTGAGGCAGTATTGGCACCCAACCGCTGGATGTGATTCCAATTTGATGTGAATTCAATTATGAACTCTCATATGGTTGTTCTCCTGGAGGGAACAATGAAAGGGTGTAGTTCCCTCCATATGGCAGCAATCCAGTGCTCAAGGGAATGATTGGCCTTTGGAGACTAGACTACCCAAATTGACATTGTTGTGAAGGATCAATTTGTTGAGATTCAACATAAGAGATTCCAGATACTATTCCGGATGAACAAACGGGAATAGACCAAACTGTCAAAATAGTCCCTGGGTGGACTCCTTCTAGCAGTTGAGAGCTAGTTGGGATAGATGGTATACTAGCGAACATCGTCGGAGTGGTGGCAGGAGGTTCTTCTACCGCTTTATCAGACGAGATAGTCCTAGATGTCGATGGTTGTCCAGACATATCGAGTCTATCCAAAAGACTTCCTAGCGCTTCTACAAGAAGTTTCGATGAAGGGGTATTAACTTCTGAAGTAGAATGATATAGGTGAATCTCAGTCCTAAAATGCGATGGAGTACTGGATGGAAGATCCTCCATAATCTCTTCTATAACAATCAATCCAGGTGGAAGAGGAAGACTGTCAGGTCCGTAAAATATTTCTGGTGTCGAAGAAGGTATAGATTCTGCAGCGACAAATGTTGGAGGGGTAACACCTTCTGAATCAACCCTGGATGGAGCTGATTCAGGAATATAAGTGTTTATTGTTACACTAGGATCAGTTCTAATGTCCTCTTGTAACTGCGGTACTTCTTCTGTAGAGGCAGGGATACCAGAAATGGTTGGAATAACTAGAGTTTGAGAGGATGTTCAAACGCAAGTTTCAAACAAACCAAGAGACTTTGACCCAGTTAAATGAGTTCGCTTGACTCGGAATGGTTTGGTTTCCGGAGTCAAAGATGGTTGACTCGTCAGTCTCCGTGAACGACGAGGTTTTGATTGACTTTCTTCCATGATTGTGGATTATTTGATCAACTCAAAATAAGAGGGGAAAATGTTATTCCGTATTAAATGAATTTTAGACGCTTTGACACAACTTGCTTTTTCACTTTTTAAGAGTCGAGAAAAAGCTAAAGATGACTCTAGTCACCTTCGATTTTTAATGACCCTGAAGTGACAAGTGCTCATATGGTCCTTTTCCTTTAAGGAGTCTGAAAAGGAACGAAAGAGACTACTCTGGAAATCTAGACAGAGGGATTACCAAACCAATCGCAAAACTGCAGAATACTTTTTATGGTACGGCAGTCAATTTTCCTGAATGCTGTGTTCAGTGCATTGCGATTGATAGGGCGACAGACATGGCTTCCTAAGGATAAAGGATATAGCCTATTGTGGTCTCCCAATATATACTTGACGGTACGTGGGAGCACAAGTCCGTACTGGCACTTATCATCTCAAAGAGGAGGAATCACCCAACCTACAGTGAAAGCGATAGTTACCAGGCTTTACGACACCGGAATACGTCTCTAGCCTAGCCTTCTAGATGTTGTGCATTAGGTTCCAAAGCATTTTTATGTTCATTAAATTTATTTTACGGTTGATCTTTCTTAAGAAATTTTCCTTTCAGGTTCACCACGTGATATAGATGTACAATTCCTAAAATGCAATCTAAGATGATAAATAGTTGTTTAATCTTCTTTTTGCAGTGACAATCCTAGCTACTAAGGAAAGAGAAATGAAATCCTTTCAACATAGAGCAGAGAACACACACTAGATGCACTGTCCTAAATCAAAATCAACAAGCAGTCTAAATGCAAATGCACATGCAATGTATTTGTTTTCACTTTCTTAATGTGTGAATGACAAAAATAATGCTAAGTACAAATTTGAACTATTCCTTCTTTCAAAGCGACAGTAATAATGTTTTTCTATTCAAAAAACGACAAGGAGACAAGATGACACTTTACGATTTTGAATTGAAAACTGCTTTCCACACTTGAAATACTACTAATTCAGATAAAATACAAGAGTAACAGTATAATCGACTATCAAGAATAATAGGATTCTTTTCTTTGACTGAAAATGACACTTGCGACACTTCCAAATCAAAAGACGATAGTTCGATTAAGCTACTATTTTGTAAATGAGAACTGTAAATGACGCACAGTACATAAAAACATTCACAATTCCTTGTACAATGGAGGTTGGATGATGCAAAGAAAGGGGGTTTCAACAGTGGTCTACTAATCACAAATAGCAAAACTCCTGAATAAAACTGAAGAGAATGAAGAAAAACCCAAAATTTGGAGGCAGATCTAGTCTTGTCTGATCATCGCACCTGTAATACAGGGAAACATAGATGCATCCCACCTACTGCACACAGGAGGTGCGATGCATCCAGATTTCCTAAAGGAGAGGGTGCGATGGTTAAGGAACGAGACTTTAACTTGGTTTTTGGTCACAGTTTGCAGTTTAGTTAAGGGATTTAGGCCGAGCAAAAGATAGTCAGTAACTACAAAGTATAGGGCTGATCTAATGGGGTTACTCAAGCTACCTCTAGGGCACTTAGGATGTTTGCAAGCCAATTATTCAGTTCATAAGCAAACCCGGAGATTTACTGGAGAAGTGTTGATCTACTTTGCAACTTCATAGCAAATGCACTTCGAAGGCTAGATGGCTTAACTTCAGGCTATGTCTATGGTTTATGAATCATAAAAATAGAGACAAGAAATCAAACTAATCGTTCCCTAGTGGAGTCACCATTTTGTCATCGGGAAATCTAGTGTCTATTCAGAGTTGCTAGTCCCACTGAGACATGTAGCTATCTTAGAAACAAACAGATTAAAGTTACTTGTTTTTCCTTTACGAGAGAGAGATGAGAAAGAAGCAGAGATTACCAACCTCAGTCTTCCGCTTGGCTCCTTGCTTGTTTCCTTTCCCCTTTGACAGAATCTCGCCACTGCTTCCTTACTTGTCCCGCTTCAAAGAACACCTGTAGATTCACAGAAGCATAATACCACCAAAGCATAGAGATCTTTCACTGTAAACAATATAGGATCAGATATATATTGACCATACAAATGCATATATTGACACAATATTCAGAGATACACAAGAATATGGAGGAAAACTCAAATAGCTTTATTAGTAAAAGTAGTAGAAGAGAGGATTACAACCACTTGGTCTGACCCAGTGCCATCCTCCAAGCTTGAAAGCCATCTACACCTCACACAAAGGAAGATCACCCAACAATGTCTTCAAAGAGAAACCAGCAGCACCTCCTTGCAAATTGCCAAATTCCAACCTCTGGATCTTTGGGATGAGGGATCCATTTACAGATATTTGTAGGGTGTGAGTCAGTGTCTGGGATTTTGATTAGTGTCATCTCTCTCATAGTTCTTGGTTCCACTTGGAGATTTCATGATCTCCTACTCATCCCTGGGAAAACTCAGAGAGGCAAGTGTCAAATGAACAATTTCTAGAAGATTCTTTGGGTTTCCACCTAGCAAATTGCTTGTGCCATTTGTCTGCTCTCACTCATCGCACCCTACAGAAGGGATTTTCAGTATGCATCCCACTTTTTGCATGTGGCAGGTGAGATGCATCACACCCTTTGCACTGGGCAGTCTGTATGGTCCTGCTTTGAGCAGTTCTGAGTGGTTTTTCATGGAAAACTTCTGGGAGATGATGTAATCAGCTAACCCTGCTCCTTTAGGGTATGAGACAACACTTTTAGGGACTTAGAAGCCCTTGGTTTATGGACATATGTGATTGGGGTTGCAGTGCCCAAATATGTATATAACACTCTCTCACTCCCTATGCCCTGTAACTCTTTCACTATCTCCCTCCCTCCCTCCTTCTCCCTCTCCCCCTCTCTCCCCCCTCCATCTTCATGTCTCCCTCTCTCTCCCTTCCCCTCTCTCTCCCTCTCTCTATCTTCCCTCCTCATCTCCTCTCTCCCTCACTCCCCCCACCCAACCCCATATCTCTCACTCTCCCCCTCTCCTTCTTCCTCTCACCTCATTTCCTCTCTCTCTTCCTTCTTGTGTCTTTCTCTCTCCCACCACCGTCACTCTAACTATCCGTTCCCCTTCCATCCATATGATCAAGAATTGCCACTTTGTGTAATCAATAATATAGGTAAGGTTTAATATAATAATAATACTATTGGAGACGATTATTATTATAATATATTAGAATAATAAAAATCAATATTATTGATTATTATACTAATAATAATATATAAAGAAATAACTTGTTAATGAAACAATAATATGTTAACTTTACAATATAGAAAGAACAATTTCTTGTGGTCAAATTAGTAGCTCTATGCCTTCAATTGTACATTACATGACAATTTACATTATACTTTGACATACTAACTTACTTATATTAGGCCTACACATGTCCCATATACTCAACAAACTATAAAATATATAATTATATCTTTGTAAAATTAGTCAAATTTCTAATCATTTTATATGGAGTATATAATATTTTGTAAAAGAATTTTATATTACACACCTAAGATCATTACTTTAAAAAAAAAAAATCAGAATTTAATTTAATAAATAATAAATGTTTAACTTAATTTAATTGTAATTTTTTTTGAAATGTGTTTTGGTGCTTAAAAAAAGAGTTGAACTTAATATTCTATTCTAGAATCAAATTAAAAGGAGAAAGTTAAATGTGTAACATCGTTGTTTCAACAAAAACACACACTATATGGTAACAATTATGCTTTTTTTGGCTGGGAGAGTTATGGAAATCCCTGTTATATTTTGAAAAAGTTTGGTAGGGATTTTTGTAAATCCAAGTAAAAGCGGTCAAAATTCATAATTTCAGGTATTTTAAAAGTTTTTGATGGTGCTGAATCCATTTCCACCATCAAAACCATTATTCAAACACTACCTCTAAAAGATTTTTTGAATTTTTGCCCATATTTCAACCACTTTTAACTGTAATCACAATTCCTCAACCTCTATAGACTACTATATATACTCCCACTGTATATATATATATATATACATAGGCTTGTTAATCGAAGAGCAATAGGATTCAACGCACACACTTTCTCTATATATATATTTACAATTAAAAAAGGATTACATAGGCGGCCGCACAGGGCCTCAGTCCTTTCTCGCTTAAATTACATCGTTGTGGCCTTCTGCCTGCTGACACACTTGCAGGCAGAATAAATAACCAAAACCCTTCTGACACGCTTGCAGGCAAATTAAATAACCAAAGCCCAAAACAACCCTAACAGAACGAGAATCTTGTTCCTGCCCGCTAATCGCCTTCTATTGCATTTTACATAAAACTCAGAAAATCGTGTCCTCTTTCGTTGCCTGCCACTTCGCCCTTCTGGAAGCCTCCGAGAATCAGAATCTGATTTGGGGTGGCTCGATGCTTGTGCGTCACTTTGGCAAACATAATAATAATAATAGTAAGCACATCAAACAATATACAGCCATCTTTAAAATTCTCAGTATGGCCATCAAACCTTTAGAACTTTGATATCGTTTAGAAATAATACAAATCATCTTCTTCTGTATGAGCAATACTCCCAAACAAAAAATCTATGGGGAACAGTTTTTTCGAATTAATATGCATTCGTTCTGCTGCAGAAGCACAAAGAAAAATGAAGTGTAATACAAATTGGATGAAACCCATAGACTTCGCTGCAACGCCAAACAAACCTTACAGTTAGCTGAAACGAGCCATACAACACTGCAAATAATATTTCTCATACGTTTGCAACCGTATCCGCCTTAGTATTTACACAAGGTATGGGCTTACCTAAGAAAATGGGCTTCTCATGGGTATTGTTTCGGATGAAAATTTGAGTCATTGATACTGGCACGATACTGTGGAAAACCATAGAATAATTGATATGATAGTAAAGTTGTCTTCAGATAATATAAGGCTCTGAGAGGATTACTTAGAATGCAATTGATGTTGAACTGCGCACATATGTGCGTATAACAATTGAAATATAAAGTAAATAGTGTGGTTACCTTGTTCCTGTCATGTTTTTCGTGACTTTTCTGTGCAAAGCAAACTGAAAACGCAATTTATTTTCCTTTTGACTTTTGTGATTTTTTGCAGGCAAAGCAAATTGAAAACGTAATTCATTTTCTGCTGAGCATTGATGATTTTTCCATGATGCGGAAACGTTGGTAAACCATTCAACCGAGATATTGAATTTTGTGCACTTTAGGTATTTGTCCGTAAAGAGCCGAGATGAAGTATACGTTTTCTTTTATTTATACCAACACATATGTGAGACAGACGTATACAACAGACCAGTATAACAATAATTAAATTTAAATTTAAATTCGCAGCTAAAGTATAAATTAAAATTCCCATATGGCAAGACACCTATTTTTGTCTATATATTGAATTGTATTTCGTTATAGTTTTTATTTATTTGTTTATTTAATGTGTATTTTATTACAAACATGTGTCTAAATTAAATCTTTATTGGTGAACCAATTTCTCATTCCTTGTTAGTGTGAATTAAACCTTTATGGGTTACAAAATAAGGATTAGGGATCCACCTCAACCATTTATTTAGATTTACATGTTCTACTTTATCACCTCTCTGCTTTAAATTTGAATCGAACTTTTTATTAGAAAACACATATCTTAAATTAAATCAATTTCTCCTTTCATAGTTGAAAATACATTGATTATATTCACCTACATTTTATTCACACTACATTCTATCAAATCAATGTCCTCTTGTAGTTTATGCTCCAGTGGACATCCCAGCCATGCATGTGGTTATGAGTGGGGGTGATCCAGCTTATGTTGCCCTCTTACCCTCTGGCTTTGCCATTCTTCCAGACGGACCAGAATGCAGGCCCCTTGCACTAAACCCTACTGGAAAGGGCGTTGGAGTCAACAGCCCGCGTGTGGGAGGATCACTTTTAACAGTTGAATTCCAGATATTAGTCAACAGCTTGCCAACAGCCAAACTCACAGTAGAATCAGTGGAGACAGTGAACAACCTCATATCCTGTACCGTGCAGAAAATCAAGGTAGCTCTGCACTGTGGAGATGCTTGACATAAATCTCTCCCTCTTAATCCTCACTGTCTAGTTTTTTTGTGTCCCCATAAGCTTTTTTGTTTTTGTTTGGTCCATGCCAATCAATGTTTAACGTGCAAGGTAAGGGGAACCCTAACCTTAACTGTGAATGTTTTCGATTTTAGGCCATGAATTCCAACGAAAGCAGCAGCATGTTGATCCTGCAAGAGACTTGCACAGATGCATCGGGGTCTCTTCTAGTTTATGCTCCAGTGGACATCCCAGCCATGCATGTAGTTATGAGTGGGGGTGATCCAGCTTATGTTGCCTTCTTACCCTCTGGCTTTGCCATTCTTCCAGACGGACCAGAATGCAGGCCCCTTGCACTAAACCCTACTGGAAAGGGCGTTGGAGCCAACAGCCCGCGTGTGGGAGGATCACTTTTACCAGTTGCATTCCAGATATTAGTCAACAGCTTGCCAACAGCCAAACTCACAGTAGAATCATTGGAGACAGTGAACAACCTCATATCCTGTACCGTGCAGAAAATCAAGGTAGCTCCGCACTGTGAAGATGCTTGACATAAATCTCTCCGTCTTAATCCTCACTGTCTAGTTTTTTTGTGTCCCCATAAGCTTTTTTGTTTTTGTTTGGTCCATGCCAATCAATGTTTAACGTGCAAGGTAAGGGGAGTTGGCATTGGCACTGGGGAGTTATGAGGGGATCTCAACACCAATTTGCTCGCATTGAGTTGGGTGTTGATTTGTCCGTCACAGTAACAGCCACAGCCACCTCCTCCTGCCTGCTTTCACCTTTGTCCTGGGATGGACAACAATGGGATTACTGAGATCACATGATATATGTAACTGAAAAAAATTCATGAAGGATGCATAGTGGAGTCAAGAACGCACCACATATATCCTTGCCAAGTGGTAAACAAAACTGAAACCAGCCAGACAGCGTTTTTCCTTGGCAATGCAATTATCAAACAAACATGATGTTTGCACAAGCTTTACCACCATGCAAGGGTACTGGTTGGGGTATTGACTCCCCGCAAAATCTTAATCGTTTACTACTCTCATCTTTCAGTTAAACTCAATCATCCATTCATGTACATGATATGACATGACGGCATTGATATTATTTAGCTTAATTGCAGGTTTTGGATGATAGGCTTTTGCATTTTTGTTCACTTATCAGGGTAGGTATGTTGTGTCTTTTGCTTGTTTAAATTCTGTTTATAATTCATTTCCTTTGTGCATAAGTCTGTGCATTAATGTGGTGTAGCAAAGGTTAATGCCTGCAAGAATTGACAGTGTTAGTCAAATTTTTTTGGTTTCCTACATAAAAATCAAGCAGGTTTTGTTTTGAAAGCCCTTTTTTTCACTGCAATACAGAAAGTTGGTATGGACATTTTAGCCTTTTAACTGCGTGCTGTCAATTACATATTTGAATTCAAGCAGAATAGTGAATGTGTCAAGCATGTTATATCATATAATACAAAACATTGACAATGATAATGAATATTTTCATGTTTTCATATAACATATCTGGAGTAAGATAACAACGTGATTGCTTTCTTTTGCTACAGTGCATTGAGCCTTATTGTTGAATGTGTCAAGCATTTCATTTTTCCGACTTCCAGTAATTTGGTTACTATCTAATGTAGTTCATCAACATTTTTCGATAAGCACCATGCTGATTGGTAGCATCATGTTGATTGGTTTGCTTTGAAATAAATAGCCACCCAGAAGGTGGCCCAACCTTTTATAAAAATTCAACAATTCCAACTTCATAAGTCTATGTCAGATTGTTCTTGAATTAGTGAATTCTCTTGGTTTCCTAGGGTTTGTGGTTGTTCTTGGGTTAGGATCCATGTTTTATTTCCATTTTAGTTTGTCACAGAGTATATGTCTGCTTTGATTTCCTATTTTCCTTATTCTTCAAATTTGTTTTCGAGGGTTTAGTACGGAAAATCTCCATTTTATTTAAGGCGGTGTGATCGCGATTGGATTGCCTAAAAGTGGTTTTTTTGAAAGAGATTGATAGTAATTTTTTGTTGTGGTTTTGGATTTTCTGTTTTGATGTTTGGGCTTTGGTCTTATGCTTTCGTTCTTGCTCTCTGTGCTGTAGATCGCTCTTTTCCTTGAATCATGGCTCGTACGAAGCAGACAGCATGGAAATCTATCAGACGAAAGACTCCAAGGAAGCAGCTCGCAACAAAGGTAACGGCTTTCCTATATTTCTTCCGTTGCATCTTTGGTGGAGTTAATTGAGGCATGCTGTTTTTATTGTGGCATTTTATTCTGAAGCTCCTTTTTTAAATTAGGCTGCTCGTAAATCTGCTCCCACGACCAGAGGTGTGAAGAAGCCTCATAGATATCATCCCGGAACAGTTTCTCTTCGTTATGTACACGCAGTTTAAATTTTCTTCGGATTCTATCGATATGTTTACAATGTTTTCTTTATAGTATATGTATCTTATTGCAAATTGTTTAATCGAGTATCAGAAGAGCATGGAGTTGCTAATTTGGAAGCTGCCTGCACATCATTCTCCTGATGAATTTTGGATCGTCTACCTGAAGATTGTTCTTTGTTTTGCATTTTTTGTTCTTCGATTTATTCCCAACAGCATTTATGTTTTACGGACAAACTGAAACAGGAAGATTTTATTAACTTGTTTGATAGCTTTCTTCTACCATATTTTGCCCACTCAAGATCTCTGCAGTAATTTCTGTGCCTCTGTTATTTTTCAGAATTATATGTTCAAGTATGACAGTGTCCACGGACAGTGGAAGCATCATGAAGTCAAGGTCAAAGACTCGAAAACTTTACTCTTTGGAGAAAAATCTGTTGCTATGTTCGGTTTCAGGTAAAACACTTGTTTATGGAGATCAATGAGAGTTTCTTAGGTCAATTATTGCTTGAGCTTAGGCATGAACAGAGTGTAAGTGCTGACATTGTCTATTTGTTCCCATTTGTCTAACTATTCACATTTTGGTTTGAAAACTGTAGAAATCCTGAGGAAATACCATGGGGCGATTGAATCCACAGGTGTCTTCACCGACAAAGAGAAAACAACTGCTCACTTGAAGGTTTGAATATTACCATTCCACAATTCAATTATAATTGATTTTTTCCTTCACTTGAAGGTTTGAATATTACCATTCCACAATTCAATTATAATTGATTTTTTCCTTCAAAGTTTATCCGACATGCTACTAGTTAAAAATACAATGTACCTAAAAGTTGATAAATGATATTTGAGGTAACTAAGGAGTTGTCACATGTAATACCGCTCCCTCCCTAAAGGCTATTAACATATCTAATTTTGTAAATTTCAAACGGTATAAAGTGCAACAATGGAAATTACAATTTGGACTCCATATAATAATTTTTTTTTGTTGATTTCTAATAGGCAGGTGCTAAAAAAGTTGTTATCTCAGCTCCAAGCAAGGATGCACCTATGTTTGTTGTTGGGGTTAATGAGCACCAATACAAATCTGATTTGAACATTGTTTCAAATGCAACCTGTACTACTAACTGCTTGGCTCCCTTGGCTAAGGTTTGCAATGATATTTTTACTAAATTATCACAGTTTTCATTGTATAGGTGTCTTTATATGAGAAAAATTACATATTGCTGGGGAGGAACTATATGTTAAAAGAGAACAAAAACACTCTGTTTTCTCTGGCAGGTAATCAATGACAAGTTTGGCATTGTTGAAGGTCTCATGACAACTGTCCATTCCATCATAGGTACACTTACTATGAACTAGTATTATGCCCTTGAATTTTATTGATACAAGGCGTTTTCAAGCTGCATTGACTTATGTTTCTGTATGTAAACAACAACACAGAAGATAGTTGATGGCCATCAAACAAGGACTGGCGAGGTGACAGAGGAGCTGGTTTTAACATTATTCCTAGCAGTACAGGAGCAGCTAAGGTAGGAAGCAACAAATTACCAATGATGATTAAACATATTTAAAACCATCAGTAAATATTTTATTCTGGTGATTATCATTCACATTAAACACTTTATAAGGTTAGTTTTATTGATTTACTTCTCAGACAATTCTTTCGGTCATTCTTTTCATGTATAAAAATTACCTCAGCTGCTTCAAGATAGCCCTGAGAAACCTGAAATGTCTGAAATGTCTTCTCTTCATGGGAAGTTATGATCAGGACCTTACCTGAACAAAACTTAGTATGACCAGGGTCTTACCTGAGCAACAAACAGTGAGACTACCACCTTCCCATGTCAAGTGACAAAATACAGCTTGTTACCATTACTTTCACGCAGTCATGAAAGTGCACTGTTGTTCGAAACCTAGGGCTCACGATTTTCCTATCTTTACATCCAAATTATCTCTTTGTATAGCCCACTTTGTTAAGCTTGTCTGTTTCTATTTCCCACTGGTGTTTGTTCATCCTTATGGTTACCCTTGACAGTTAGGTGACTGTTAGGAGAGAAATTGGGAAGTACCACTTCTTTATAGTAGGCACAACAACACAGTTGCTTGACATTGGATCCCATTTGAATTTAATATTTTTTATTTCTTACCTAATTTTCGCATTTTATCATATTGTCCCATGCTTAGGGTGATTAGGTTTTATTTGTTTGTTGGATTTCTTTGGAGAAACATTAACTGTGTACTTGCAATTGGTTAATTCTCTGTAATCTAGTTGGGTTCTGCATATTTTTCTTCTAATTTTGTTAATATGAATCCCCACCAGCATCACCTTTTATGTTCTCACAGCTACTAATTGTGATTGTATTTTTGAAGGCTGTTGGCAAGGTTCTACGAGCTCTTAATGGAAAGTTGACTAGAATGGCCTTCCGAGTACCCACACCAGATGTTTCAGTTGTTGATTTGACTGTTAGACTTGAGAAGTCTGCCACTTATGACGAGATCAAGGCGGCCATTAAGTAAGTAGTCTCAGTTACCCCCTAAGAAGAGGAAGGGAAGAGGATATATACAATCTCTGTCAGGAATAAGTTTCAAGGTTGTGTATTTCATTTTAACTATATATGGTGCATTTCATTTTATAGGGAGGAATCTGAGGGAAAATTGAAAGGAATTCTTGGTTACACAGAGGACGCTGTGGTAACCTTGTGCCATATAGAGACTTGACAACTAAAAACCCAAAAAACTTTAAGAACTTGAAGAAGATATAGTATATTGGGTAAGATTTATTGTTTCCAATTCCAAAAGAGAAAAATCCTTTCTCACTCATGTCACAATTTTCACTCATACTTCTCTAAAGTTAAGAATTGTACTTATCAGCGGTCCAATGCATTCACAGGCTTAGGGATCGTTTCACTACCTTTGTTGAACAGGGAATGATAATTTTGTATTGGGAGAAACATATAAAGAGCACTGCTCATTGAAGTTTTTTCAAGCTTTTGTCAGGATTATTGAATGTATTAGAACTAATTCAGAATCTATTACTATTATTTTCAATATCTTGTTCTTTTTTTTCCTTCATTTCATTGGATAAATCATAAAAGGTTTTATTCAAGCTTTGATTCTGCCATTTTTTTGTTACCAAATTTTGAAATATTTACATATTGCATACCTTGTTTTCACTAAAACAATTTGAAGGAGAATACCAATCATTCTCTCTATTGTTGGAAAAATAAAATAGCTTAATATTGAAACTTATCTTCTTTTTACTGTGTTAAATTTGGACTTGCCTCCATCCACTTTCTTAGTTGGGAACCTGAAAATTACTGTGCAGAATATCTTTCATGGAGATATCAAACCAGAAAACTTTCTGGTTGGCAGCGATGGAATAGTTAAGATTTCTAACTTCAGTGTTAGCAGGATGTTTGAGGTAAGAAAGTTTCTCTCTGAGTGTACCTTCCTTTCTGATAGTGAATGTGTTCTAAACATGACCTCTCAAACTGCACCTTTTGATAGTTATAGACAATTACAAATGCCTACTGTTGACTATTGTTAGGTGAGTATTTTTATTTAAATGTTAACGTTGGACAATGAGGATTCAGTTATTGGGAGGAAATGTTTTACAAAATCCAATGTTCTTTTGGATGTATACAGGGCAGCAATGACAAGCTTCGAAGGTCTCCTAGTACTCTTGTTTTCACTGCACCAGAATGTTGCCTAGGTAGAGTGCTTGAAACTTTG
Source organism: Pinus tabuliformis (assembly GCA_031772625.1). Taxonomy (NCBI): domain Eukaryota; kingdom Viridiplantae; phylum Streptophyta; class Pinopsida; order Pinales; family Pinaceae; genus Pinus; species Pinus tabuliformis. The sequence continues at coordinate 1,424,440,181 of CM062820.1, read as the reverse complement.
CTAGTTATACAAATACCATCTGCTCAAGATTTGGACAATCATTGCTGCTAATTTGTACTGTATTCATATCTTCGATGATATATTGTCCATCTTGTTTGTTGTCAGATTACATTCTTATACTCGACATATATTATATTTTCAATTCATGCTTGTTCTCTTGTAAATAAAAGCCTGTTCAATGAAATGAAAGACCAGAGGAAAGGAAGAAAGGGTCACATGTTAAAGGACAGATACTTCAGTTGTCAAAATAGGCCTGACAATTTTTGTTGCCTGTTTTCAATAGGCTTGACATATCATGGTAAAATTGCTGATGTGTGGGCATTGGGTGTGACACTATACTGCATGGTGTTAGGTTCTTATCCCTTCATTGGTGACTCCTTGCAAGGCACATATGACAAGGTAAATGAATCTCTGCTGCTTTTGACTTTTCAAACAGGCCGGATGGAGGGAAATACTTATTTTGTTGTTACTAGTGGTGGCTTAGATTGTTCATGATCCACTTGTACTTCCAGAGGATATGAATCCAACACTTGCAAACTTACTCGAAGGTCTTCTTTGCAAGGGTAAGTGACTTTTCTCAATTGAATGTTTTACAGAGCAGATTTTAATTTTAAGAGTTGCATTGCTGCAAATTTTGAAATTCACCATAATAATCAAGCTGCCACTATTGGATTTCACAGATCCGAAGAAAAGGATGAGCTTAGAGGCTGTTGCAAGGCATCCGTGGGTTATGAAGGATTTCACGTCAACTGTGCAGGTTTTGGGGAAATGTGAACAGGGTAGCTCCAGATATCATTCTGATCATCATGAGCAAACTGTAGCTTCCTCTGAAGCATTGTCAGAATCAGTTTAACAGGGATGGTTATGGTTTTTATTTTTACATATTTCATGGCTGCTTAGTCATGGAAGAGATGTTGTGGTTCTTCAGAAGAGAGGGTTCCTTTTCTCATTGTATTTATATTGAGTTGCTCTATGATGCTTGTACATTGTATCTGCCTGTATGACTTTAGATATTCAGCGGCATGCTTTAGTTGGACTTCCTTCTAATGCAATTGGGACCTCAAAGGAATATTATTTGACAATTCTAACCATGCAAATAATAATCAAGAATCACATGATATGGTGGCTAATGTTCAAACTTCAAACTTTCAAAGCACTTCACTGTCAAGAGCTCTGGGGGAATTCTTCAAGATATCGGTGTGTTAGTTGCAGATTATGTGCTGGTAAGGTTGCAACAAGCAAGTTCAGTGTCTCTGTTGTAAAATATGTGTTGTTAAGATGTAGCAATCAAGTTCTTCATACTAGGAATTCCCTGGTGTAATTCACAATAAAATAATATTGCAATTTGTGCATCCTCCTTGTAAAGGGATGTGAGGTGGAGGGTTTTAAGCACCTTGTGCATGTAATAACTCTATTTATGATAGCTTATTTTTTACGGCTTTGTGCAACCTGTTTTAAAGCTAGGTTGGTTGCCAGTCCAAATATCTGCAGAGATCTTGGCCATTTCAAATTGATCTAGAATCGGTCAAGTTAGTTTTCTTGTAGTGGAATATTATAAAGACCTTTCCTTTTATGGTTGTGGTACACAACTTGACGAGTGTAACAATAGAAAAGCAAGCCAATTGTGTGGCCAGGTTTTTGATGGCAGTGATGGAACTATCCCTAAATAAAATGGTCATATGGGGCTTCATATTTAGATTGTGATTTTTATTCTTATCTATTGATGATGCATCTGTATATTCACAAACAAAACCCAATAGATTCGTTGATGATTTCTTGGAGCTGAGGGTTTCTATAACAAGCTGATTGGTACCAGAAAGCCACCAAAGATGCGACTTTGAATGAAGGATTTTGGGAAATCTCTAAACTGATTTTGTCTACTCATTTGCTACATGGCTGAGTTTGATCAGATTTCCAGTTGGTGCTTATACCAATCCATTGAACTGATAAGAAGGCATTAGAGTGTTGGTATTAAATGGCTGATTGAACTGTGGAACCTTGCTTGCGGATTGAGTTCCATTCCTTTTATATTGCCCTCTATTATTTAATTATTGTGAAATAAGCACTGGTAAGGAATCAACGCTTTAATTTATACAATGATGTATGAATAGCCATTTCATGTTTTTGCTTGAAATTGCAATATCCATCTTTGTCTGAGCTTCTAATTTTAAGCTTTTGCAAGTGGGGTTAAAGCTCAGCAGTGAAGATGGTTGTATGTTAAGGCAACCACTAAAGTTAAATTTCTTGAGCCATGAATAAGCAATTGGAGCCATGTGCAAATCTCTGGGTGATTTTGACAGAAAAGTATGCGCTGTCACGACAGCTTAACCAAATGAAAGTCCTCGTGTTCAGTTGTTTGCCCCTCAAGGGCCACTTTAATTGTTCAAGTGGGGGCTACTTCTTGTGTCTGATTCCTAGGCATTGTAATGTTTCTATCTGAGCTTTAGAAGGAAGCGATTTGAAAGAAAAATTGCAATTATTCTAGAACTTGGAACTCAGATAGTGAAGATTGCAGACGAAGAGAGTTGAATGGGGAGATGCTGGAAATTTCGGGTATTGTACAAACTTGAAATGGTAACTCATAAGTCAGAACTGAAATCTATATTACAATTCTTGTATTCATTATGTATTCAAAACCAACTGTTTTTCAATTTTTAATTACACAATTTTTTTCATGTTTAACTTGCAACTAGATTGAGATGTTATGCTATGCAAGGAAAGGAGACTTGGCATAAATGGCAGTTTCCTGTAATATTAGTTTTGAATGTGCTAGATTGTTGACACTGAAAATAATATTTCTTACACTTGGTGTGCATTTGGTCGTGATAATGTCCATCAATATTTTGTTCCAGTTTTTTGGTGGCTTGTAAGTTCAATGCATTATATCTTTATTTGTGATGTTTTTCGAAATTTCCATTTTATCATTAAATTCTTTCTATTCATTTGTTGAGGATTTGGTAAATTAATATCTAACGTTAAGAAAAATAAGATTCACAAATCATTTTTTTGAGCAGCTGGAAAGGCATGACCCCTTTGAAAGTTGTAAGAGTAGGCACGTAGGCACAAGAAGAAGATCTAGAGCTGATGTTTGAGACATTTCTGAAGCACTGAAGACAGATAATGAATTTGGCATGCTTGCAACATTTAAAGTTGACAAGTTTTGGGATTCTTTCCAATTCTTTAGATTAGAATGCCGACAACCCTTTTCTAAGAATTTTCTATCCCCGGGCATGTTCTTGTTTAGTCCATAATTTATGTTTTAATTTGCTAAATATACAATGAAATATAAAACAAATAAGTAAGCCAAATACCCTTCAATCAACGTTCTAAAAAGGTGTGAGCATTGTGAGTCATCTGCCATGCTCCAGTGTTTATGTTATTGAAGAAACATAGAATGACTAAATGTTGAACCAATTGTTTTGAGTTACTAGGCTTTTCTATCCGTTGAAATTCCTACAATTACAGTCTTTTGACACATAGGCTTCCCTTCTGTACGGACCTGATCAAAGCCACTCTCCTTGGATGTGACATGCTTGAGATTAAAATCTTGAATTGAGTCAACTTCTGCCTTGCTTAACATGACAAAGCTTTCCACCCCCAAAGATATGATATTTTTTGTCCCTTTTCTTCACGAAGTGTTTGCCTGTTGTGAACTCAACCTCTACATGTAGATTGCTCTCTGTAGTTTGGTTAACAAAAAATAATTTTCTACTTAGACCAGGAATGTAAAAAAGTGTTTTTGAACATTTACCAGTTAGATGTAGTGTTAAAGACCACCACAAGAAATGTCAAAGCAATTTGTAATGGTAATTAAATATCTCTTGCTTGCGTTAATAGAGAACGATTTTCATGGGCGCATTTTTAAAGAACATATCATTAGCTTAGTGTTAATGCATTTAAAAGATCGTATTACAATTTTGTTTCAATTTCCTTTATGTTTTCTCTTTTTCTCTATTTCAATTTCCAGTTTTTAAAGTTGAAATGAGCTCTAATCTACAATGTTATGTATTGATAAACGCGATAAGACCTTTATCTCTGACAAAGTTTTTTCTAAATTAATAGATTGCTAACATTTGTTATCTATAATTTTCACAACAAAATTTGTGAGCATTCAAGTTGTCTGTAAATTTCAGATATCAGCGAGAAGAAGCAAGAATTTGGTAAATCTCAAGACTTCCAAATGTGAAGCTGCAACAAAATCTTAAGGTATGAGGAGTGTGCCTATAAATATTGGTACACATTTAGGAATATTTCTATAATTTTGGTCATTTACAACATTTAGAAAAAGTGAATAGACATGTTGATATTTAGGTCATTGACCTAATGCACACACTATATGGATAATGGATTTCCGCACTTTATGCCTTACGGCGTTTCCTTTGCAACATCTGGTGCAAATGCTAGTTAAATTTAAATTTAAATTCGCAGTTAAGTTATAAATTAAAATTCCCATATGGCAGGACACCTATTTTTGTCTATATATTGAATTGTATTTCGTTATAGTTTTATTTATTTGTTTATTTAATGTGTATTTTATTACAAACATGTGTCTAAATTAAATCTTTATTGGTGAACCAATTTCTCATTCCTTGTTAGTGTGAATTAAACCTTTATGGGTTACAAAATAAGGATTAGGGATCCACCTCAACCATTTATTTAGATTTACATGTTCTACTTTATCACCTTTCTGCTTTAAATTTGAATCGACCTTTTTATTAGAAAACACATATCTTAAATTAAATCAATTTCTCCTTTCATAGTTGAAAATACATTGATTATATTCACCTACATTTTATTCATACTACATTCTATCAAATCAATGTCCTCTTCCATACCTAGATTGGAATACACTCATTATATTTACATCCATTTTATTCACACTTGTAGTTTATTATTTTTAATTGTTGATCTCATTATTGATATGTTAAAGTATAATTTCTTTTTACTCTTAATTGAGATCGTTGGATGGTTAGCTATTAATCGTAATTAACATCTTTTTTGGAAGCTATTAGTCCATACATTCTAAAAAAATATTATTATTCTTTAATATTTTTGGATGGGTTAGTATTAAATTATTTTTATTTTAATATTTATTTAATAATGATAATAAGTAATGTTTTGTTAGTTTTCAATTGCTTTTTATATCCATGTTTATTTATGAGTATCCTCTTGCGATGATTGAGTTGTAGGTACAATGAAATGTTATCTTGTTCACATTATTTCAAATTCTATGGGGGCACATTTTTGGGCCATTGTGATAAGACTCAAGTAGTAGCCTCGCCACCCTACATTGCTCTTGGTAAGTCATAAATTTATGGGAAGCTTTTCCCAAATTACTATAGAAAGTTACCAATTATAGATTATTTATGAGTTTTAACGTGGTATTAAGATAGGCTTAGATATTTTTATAAAGTAGAGCGTAGATTGTAAAAAATAAAACAGATAACCAAAAGAGCTAAGCTTAGAGCTGAGGAATTTCACTTCGAACCTCCACTATAAACCGGAAGTGCCACTGTAAGTTGTCGTCATCCTGAGCAGTTAGCCATTATCCAACCTCCTTCACAAACACTAGCTACATGTTTATTTGTTCATAGCCATTGTTATTGCTCAAGCAATCGAGCCATTAAAGTAAGAATCCCCATGACGTTTGTGAAGTCAGGTGGAGAAATTTTCTTTTAGTTGTGCCATAGGCTTTATAAATTGCATACATTTGAACAATATTGCAACTACTGGATTGCCTTTTAGTCTAAGAAAAGCTAGTCTCTCAGCTAGGTAGAATCAATTTATGATGTAGGAGCATTCAACCCAAGAGAAAATCATTGTAGTTAAGTAGACATAGGGGGTCATGTATTTTTAGGAAGTTGGATTCCCAAGTGATGAATTAATGATATATTAGGCTTTTGAGTGCATATAATCGGAATTAAATTAGATAATGTGAGATGTTTGTAAATTCTCTCAAATAAATGAGAACATGAGTGAGCAATAATGACAAAAGAGTCTAAAGTCAATTAGGACTCTTTAAACAGTTCCATGATTTAAGGAACTAAGGAAATCTCTTAGGAATTAAATGGAGATTAGAAGTGGACATAGAGGATAGAGGATTTAGGAGTCAGTTCAGTAGATTTAGGAGTCAAACTAGGATTAGTTCAACAAACCTTTCTGGTATAAATGTAAGCCTACGAGCAGAGTGCAAGGGGAGGCCACAATATTGAAGAATAGACCTATGAGAGACAAAGAAGTCTCAATTGTAATCAGTTGTTCATATTTATTTATATAGAGGTCCATTCAGGAACTATGTAAGTGTGTGAGTGAATATCAAATGATTGAATTACATGTAAACTATGAATTTGTAGGTTCTGTGACAGGGTTGCGAGAAGAGTTCTGAAGAAATACGTAGAGGAGAAGAATGATTCAAAGGAATCTTAAGGGATCATTGAATCCACTTGGGTGATTAGAGTGAAGCTCTAAAGAGAAGGCGATATAAGAATTCGTAGAAGACAAGCTTAGGAAGAGTGCGCAGTGAAATAACAGAAGACCCAGAACCTTTGAAGAAACCTGAACCACAAAGGGAAATTAAAGAAATAGTGTAAGAACATAAGTAAATGGAGAAACAAGAAGTGAATAAATGATGAAAAACGACTGTTGGATATTGAAGATCAACGGCCAGGAGCCAATCGCAGAGGAGACGGAGGAATATCACATCGGTGGTTTTGTAACAGTGAAAGTGGATTTCGAGCAGCCTCAAAACTGTAAGTGGTATTGAAGGACGAGCACTGATTCCACTCATCAAACGACACATGGTAGTGAGAGGAAAGAGGAATCCACTTTATCGGGTGGTTAATCCTCGCGCTTGTTATCTACCCCATTTCAGTGATAACTGTCAGATCTGTTGGGTGCAGATCAACGGTGGAGAATAGGTGCGCAAGTTTAAACGGTCAGGAGTAATGTCAACCCTTGGATCGTAGGATACAACGGATGGTCAAGATTTGATCAGAGGCTTCGGTGATCAAAGATCAGAGAAGGAGCAGTGCAATGAAAGTTTTGATATGGAAGGGCAAACCCAACGATAAATATAGACGCAGGCTTATAAACCTTGAAGTCCATCCTTATGTGTTTGAGTCAGAATATCAATGTATTCCTTTGTATTCCTATAAAGAGTTGTGTGAGTCTTTTAATGCAAAGGTGTGATTTAAACGTTCCGATAGTCAAATATCGGAGTCAGAAGGGGTGATGAGGTATATATGTGGTGTGACTGCAAGGACTGCGATACCCAATTGCGACAAAGGTGACCTGAGGAAGTGTATAGAGGTCGTATAAAGGCAAAAAGGTATGTTTTGTGGCATTTCATTTGTAAAGGGTTATAAAGGGAAATAGCACTGATGAGAAAGTTTATATGTTAAAACATATTTAACAAATGCTAAGAGAGGGAAAAGGTTGCATATGTGTGGTATAAGGGTTAATGAAGGTTATGGAGGGTTTTAAGTTCTGATAGAAAGGATTAATGAAAGGCTTTAATAAAGTCTCATATGAAGGCTCAAGGATTGATTAAAGTCTCGATAGAAAGTTTAAAGCGGGGTGATTGAGTTCCGATATAAAGGCACTGATGAATAGGGCCTTAACCATTGATAGATGAAGACTTGACTCCTTTGAGAGTTAAATACCTGGGACTAATGTGTTTATGCATTGTAGATGCATACTGTGGGGTAAGCGGGGGTAACCTTGGCATCATTTGGTATGAGAACAGAATTGGTATCAAAGCATAATTGTAATCAGAGCAGGGAAAGATTTCCTATGAAAAGGAGTGTGCACACAGAAGAAGGTAATGTGCATAAGTTAATTGATGAATGATTGAGGCTACAACAGAAGATTGTAGGGGAACTTTTGGAGTTCTTGAGAGATTGTAGCAGTTCCAGCAGAGGCTTGGAGTAGACAGGAATAGAGGATTCCTTGAAGAAAAGTGAGAGCAAGATTGTTTAGTACAAGTTCTGAAGGAAAGAGGACTTGAAGACCAAACAAAGGAAAATCCATTGAAAGTACAGAAGAATGGGAGAATAAGATCATACATAAATCTTGGAGGTAAGATAGTGTGTTTTGTTTCAAATTGAAATCAAAGATTGTGGTTGCAGATGAAGCATCTCAGCAAAGGACAACAAGAGAAGTTGTGTGAGGAGAACCAGATGTGTTCTTGAAGACAGAGTAAGGAAAACACTCTAAAGAAAAAGTGGCAGTGAATCTGAAGAATCCAACAAGAGGTTGGACAGAGAGAGGATAGTTGAAGTGCTCTTAAGAGAGAGTGAAATATTGCAGAAGCCTAGAAGGAGAAAAGGTGTTACTCAAGAAGAGGTTCTAGACAGAGGACCCGTGATTAGCAAAAGACTGAGTGAGGAGAGCTTAGTGAGGTAAGATTGTAACTAGGAGGACTAGTTGTTGCAGATGAGTGAAGAGCTCATGAAGGAAGAGGAGAAGAAGATGACTACTGATAGTCATAGCAGAGGTTCAGAGAGAAGCCATAATAGAAGAAAGATGAAGAAATAGGATGCCAAGGCAAATGGCAAGAGGATGAGTCAAGAGGAAATTTACAAAGAGATTGCCGAGTTAAAACAATAACTTGATACATTAAGGAGAATACCAGAGTAAAACCAGAGACAATGTTGGGTATTAAGGAAGAAGTCAGTGGAGTGGCATAAGTTGCAAAGAAGGCTATAGAAAAAGCAAGTAAAGTGGCTGAGGGAAAAACTCAATGAAGTTGAGGTGGAAATGGAAGAGTCCATTGTGAACCAAAACAGGGAGAAATTTTGGGAGAGAGTGAAGATGAAGACTTGAAGACTGAAACTTCAAGTGAGGCCAAAGGGTCACATGGTCTTAAATCTCACAATTTGTGTATGTTTTTAGGTGAAACATGTAAAGAAAGATAATTTGCTGATATTGTCATAAAGGAGAAAGTAGACAAGCAGAATCTAAATTCTATTTTCGAAGAAGATGAGATAGATAGGTCTTATATATAGTTGGGGAAAGATATCAAGCAACCAAGTGAAGGGCTTGAGGAGATTGAAGAGGAGACCATTGAATATTTTTTGAGTCATAAAGAGAACTTGGAACAGTAAGGAGATATGATGGCTGAAACATCAAGTGGGACCATAGGGACTTATGTTTTTAAAACTGATAGTTTGTTTATGATGGCAGGTATTGCAGGAGAAAAGAAACCTTTTGAAGATATCTTTAGAGTAGATGAAGATCTAGAAGTAAAAGGTGACAAAGAAAACTTCTCAGAAGAAGAAGAATTTGACTGCATATAGAAGAAAAAGTCTGTGGAGAAGTCTAAAGAAGCTGTCATAGAGATGAAGAATCAAGATCTTATTCTGATGAAGAATGAAGGAATACTATCTCAGAAAGGTAATCAAATGAGTTTGATTAATGTTATTGATGAAAACCAAATACAGGAGAATTCTAATGCAGATGGTGAGACAAGGATAACTCTAGGAGAAGAGTTACAGAGGGACAGCAAGGCAAAATGTACTAAAGAAAAAGAGACTATGTTAGTTGAAAACATAATAAAGAATCATCAATTCACCATGATGATAGACACAATGGAAATAACCGTTGAAGCTGTTGAGATAGTCAGAAAAATAGAAACACATCTACTGAAGGATGTTAACAAGGAAGAAACCTATGCAAAGGATTTAACCTTGGGAAAAAGAACATCTGATTATTTATCAGTAACGAAGGAAGGTATGGAAAATTGTGTTAAATTTCCAAATTCTACCCCAATTGAAATTATTGAGTTATATAGAAAATTAGATTTTCAAAGAAGGGAGTTGGAAAAATAGAGAATATATGTTCAATAGAGATTGCTGAAAAAGGAAAACAAAAACATTGTCATGAATGACAATCATAAGAAAAAGGAGATGGATATGAAAGTTTAGCAGATTGACACTACAAAGGAAAGAGTTCACTATGGTGGACAAGAACAGGAAGACATCATTAGAGTAGATGATGTGAAAGAGAGACTAGTTGAAAGTCTCATGAGTTATTTTGAGAATTCAACATAGCATATTGATGTGCTGACAGAGGAGAAAGAAACTGAGTATAAAATTGAATTGTTGCCAAAAGAAGATAAGGAACAGAACCCTTGTGTCTTTGCTTTTAACAAGTGTTTTGCGAGTGTAGGTTTAGTTGCAGATGCTGGAGGAAATTTGGCACAAATGAGCAGATAAATAAAAATGGAAGAAGAAGATTCCGTGGAAGAACATAATCCATGGAACAAAGATGCTAAATTGCTGGAGAGAATGCTGGAAAGTCATGATTCAGTGCAAACAGAAATAATCATGAAAGAGGGTAAGGATGATAGGGAGGTAGTAAGCATAGTAAGCAAAGAAAAAGTTGGAACAAGAGCAAAAGAAAAAGAAAAAGTAAACCAACAACAGTTTAAAGAATTAGTGGACAGCAACAACAACCTGAAACAAAGAGAAGGAGGCAAAAGTAAGAAGTAGAACATGGACTAGTCCAAGGATGTACTGGAGACAAATATTGAAGAGATGTGGCAGCTCATGATGAAGTAGTCCAAATGGAGGAAAATGGTACGGCAGGAAACATGATCAATTAGAGTTTGAACCTGATTGACAAGAAGAAGAAGATGGAACAAAAGATAGCATACATACAATAGCAACAAAGGTACAAGGCATTTGGGCAGAAGACACATGATCAAGATATCATGAATATTTTCTACTTTGGGTGTTTGATGCAGGAGCATTCAACCCAAGAGAAAATCATTGTAATTAAGTAGACATAGGGGGTCATGTATTTTTAGGAAGTTGGATTCGTAAGTGATGAATTAATGTAATATTAGGCTTTTGAGTGCATAGAATAGGAATTAAATTAGATAATGTGAGATGTTTGTAAATTCTCTCAAATAAATGAGAACATGAGTGGGAAATAATGACAAAAGAGTCTTAAGTCAATTAGAACTCTTAAAATGGTTCCATGATTCGAAGAGCTAAGGAGAGCTCTTAGGAATTAAATGAAGATTAGAAGTGGACGTAGAGGATATAGGATATAGAAGTCATTTCAGTATATTTAGGAGTCGAACCAGGATTAGTTCAAAGAACCTTTCTGGTATAAATGTAAGCCTATAGGCAGAGTGCAAGGGGAGGCCACGATATTGAAGAATAGGCCTGTGAGAGACAAAGAAGTCTTGATTGTAATCCGTTGCTCATATTGATATATATAGAGGTTCATTTGGGAACTGTGTAAGTGTGTGAATGGATGTCAAATGATTGAATTACATGTAAACTATGAATTCGTAGGTTTTGTGATAGGGTTGCAGGCAGAGTTTTAAAGAAATATGTAGAGGAGAAGAATGATTCAGAGGAATAATAAGGGATCATTGAATCCACTTAGGTGATCAGAGTGAAGCTCTGAAGATAAGGTGATGCAAGAATTTGCAGAAGACAAGCTTAGGAAGAGTGCGCAGTGAAATAGCAAAAGACCCAGAACCTTTGAAGAAACCCGAACCACAAAGGGAAATTGAAGAAATAGCATAAAAAAATAAGTAAACGAAGAAACGAGAAGTGAAGAAATGATGAACAATGACCGCTGGATCTTGAAGATCAACGGCTAGGAGCCAATTGCAGAGGAGACAGAGGAATATCGCATCAGCAGTTTTGTAATAGTGAAAGTGGATTTTGGGTGGCCTCAAAACCGTAAGCGGTATTGAAGGACGAGCGCTGATTCCACTCATCAAACGATGCATGGAAATGAGAGGAGAGAGGAAACCATCTTATCGCTAGTTAACCTTTGCGCTTGTTATCTACCCGATATCAACGACAACCGTTAGATCTGTTGGGTGCAGATAAATGGTGGAGAATAGGCGTGCAATTTTAAACGGTCAAGAGTAATGTCAACCATTGGATCAAAGGATACAATAGACATTCAAGATTTGATCGGAGGCTACGGTGATCAGAGATCGGAGGAGGAGTAGCACAGCGAAAGTTTTGATATGGAAGGGTGTACCCAATGATAAATATAGATGTGGGCTTATAAACTTTGAAGTTCGGCCTTATGTGTTCGGGTCAGAATATCAATGTATTCCTTCGTATTCCTATAAGTGTTATGCGAGTCTTTTAATGCAAAGGTGTAATTTAAATGTTCTCATAGTCGAATACCGGTGTCAAAAGTGGTGATGAGGTATATATTGGTGTGACCACAAGGACTGCGATACCTCATTGCGATAAAGGTAATCTCAGGAAGAGTGTAGAGGCCACATAAAGGAAAAAAGGTATGTTTTGTGGCATGTCCTTTGTAAAGGGTTATAAAGGGAAATAGCACCGATGAGAAAGTTTATACGTTAAAACATATTTAACCAACATTAAGAGAGGGAAAAGGTTGCATATGTGTGGTATAAGGTTTAATGAACGTTATGGAGGGTTTCAATTTCTGATAGAAAGGATTAATTAAAGGCTTTAATAAAGTCTTATGTGAAGGCTCGAGGATTGATTAAAGTCCCGATAGAAGGTTTAAATTGGGGTGATTATGTTCCGATATAAAGGAACTAATGAATAGGGCCTTGACCATTGATAGATGAAGACTTGAGTCCTTTGAGAGTTAAATACCTGGGACTAATGTGTTTATGATGCAGGAGCATGTGACTTAGAAGAAAAAAATCTTCAAACATATTCCAAAAATAAATAAATAAAATCTACAGGCAAGGGAGTGGGGTCCTTTAGCCAGCAAGGTTCATGCTTTTCTAGCTTAGGATAATGATAAAATTAAGAATAAAGATCAAGTTGTAATAAGTCACTTTATGATAAGTTGTAGTAGCTTTATTGCTTTAAATCACTTATGTAAAAGCCATGCTTTTGTACAAGATAAAGGCCGAGAAGGCTTATCTATTAATTATAAATAAGAAACAGCGGGACTCTCAGAAGAGAGAGCCTAGAAGCATTATCATTTGAAAAAAAATCTCTCTCTGTTCATCGGAATTAATGACTCCCTGTTAACTGGTATTTTATGCATGTATCAGTTCTGATCCTGTTGTTTTCTACGTGTATTAATGGAGATTCAATCATTGTTTTTTGATTAACTCTTAATATTAGACCTGTTGGGGAGTTTTCCCTTCATATCGGCGAGCGCAGGCTTCTTAATTGCATTGTTAAGTCCCGTAGACAAAACTCTGTTTTACATAGAGAAATTGTGATATTTCCTTGGGTAGAACATAGTTCTGGACCTGAAACTTTATTGGATTTGGTTCATACCCATATCAGGTCTGAACCGATATCGCAATATTGCAAGTGGAGCATGGAGGGGACCTTTGGAACCACCGAGTGCCGAAACCTCGATAGTCCGGACCCGAATCATTATAGAGCAGGGTAGAAAGGGTGTTAGGTCCACAAAGTGTATCACGTCGCAAGTTCGGAGCGGGGGAAGCCAAGTCTTTGGGACAGTAGGATCACCGATTGCGATCTCTGATATATACATATATATTATCGCATCGGAGGAAGGAAGGAGGAAGGACCATAAAAGCGCCGATAGTGTATATTGTGTATACCGCAATACTTTGAATATAAAAGCGCCGATAGTGTATATTGTGTATACCGCAATACTTTGAATATAAAAGCATCGATAGTGTTAATTCTTTAGAATTAACACAAGACTGTTTATAAGCCGCGATAGTGATATAAAGCGCCGATATTGTATTTTGTTCCTTTGGAACAAAACCCCGTCGATCGTGTATATTGCGTTATAAATGCATTTCCACTTGTTTAAAAGCAACGATAGTGTATTACTGTCATTCCTTTGGAATTACAGTCCTGGTAAAGGATAAGAGCTCTGTGTGAGAAATATCGCTGATAACAATTGTTGGAGTGATTAGAGGAGAATCCATGAGGTTGTTAGTTAACAGTAAATGATTGATACGCCAATACAAACAAAGGGAGAAATTTGGCCTGATATTAATGAAATTGTAGCCAAATTTGAGAGGTTTTCCATATTTCCTACACCCAGGCCACCATTAGTGGTATTAGGCCCCCTTTTTGATACTGAATTGAATCTCAAAAAAAGGAGAAGGAAAGTTAATATGGATTTCAAAGTTGGAAGAGGACATGGACGTGGTGGAAGAGAACAGCCTGTTGCAAACGCTAAAGTAATGGAAGTGATGCAACAAATGCAAGCTAGATTGGATGCATTAACAACAGGTAGAAATATAGAAGATGGAGATGTTAGTGAACCTGAGATTGATGCTGTAGAGGAGGAAGCTGTAGCAGTTACTCTTGAAATGAGGTTCTTTCAATCACCGTTGAGATCCATAGCTAGGCCAAATACCGATGTTCCAATATATGAAGGAGGACTGAATCCAGAAGAATTGATAGATTGGATTAATGGCATGGAGAAATTCTTTAATTATGAAGAAACAGAAGATGAGAAGAAAGTCAAGTTAGCTGTCACCAAGTTAAAATGCCATGCAGCGCTTTGGTGAGATGGTGTGTAGGTAGAAAGGAAGAGACTTGGCAAGCTACCAATCATGAATTGGAGCAGGATGGTAGAAAAGCTAAGAGGTAAGTTTCTGCCAAGTAATTATCAGCAAACCTTGTTCAGATAGATGCAGAATCTTAGACAGAGGTCTTTGAGAGTGGAAGAGTATACAAAGGAATTCTACAAGGTAAGCATAAGACCTGGAGAAGCCCATGATACATATGAGAATGTGGGTAGATATATGAATGGTCTCAGGATGGACATTAAAGATGACATAAGTCTATTGTCTCCTAAAATAGTAGAGGAAGCTTATCACATAGCACTAAAAGCTGAAGAAAAACTCATGAGGAAGCAGTCTGCTAGAGGGAGAGGTACCTTCCGAGGAAGGGGAAGTCAAGGTGGTAGAGGGAGATCTACAACACCTAAAGATGGAGCTAGCAACAACTCAACCCAGCATGCACCCATAGGAGGTGATGTAAGAGGTAGAGGGAGTTTTTAAGAGGAAGAGGAGGCAGAGGAAGAGGCAGAGAAATAAGATGTTACAAATGTAACAAATTGGGACATAGAGATTTTGAGTGCCCAGAGAATGCATAAACAAATCAGAGGAATGCCATTGTTTCTCAAGCTGAAGGAGAAGCACCAGTAGCAATAGTGATAGAAGAAGAAAATATATGAGAGAGAGGAGAATCTTTGGTAGTTAATAAAGTTTTTCTCAAGCCAGCAAAGAAGGTGGTTGAACCATCCCAAAGAAAGACTTTATTCAGGACAGTGTGTAAAGTCCAAGGTAAATGTTGCCAGATGATCATTTATAATGGCAGCACTGATAATTTGGTCTCTACAAAGGTGGTGGAGAAATTGAAGTTGAAAACAATAAAACATCCAATACCTTACAAGGTGTCATGGTTGCAAAAGGGACATCAATTGTTGGTGAATGAAGAGTGTGAAGTGGAATTTCATGTGGGAAAGTACAAAGATAAGATTGTTTGTGATGTGATGCCAATGGATGTGTGTCACATATTGCTTAGAAGACCTTGGCAATATGACAGAGGAGACATGCATGATGGAAAAAGAAACACCTACAAATTTGGAAAGGATGGTGTAAATCATACGTTGCTGCCTCTGCAAGAAGAAGATGTACCAGGAAAGAAGACTAATACAAAATGTATGTTATTAGCAGGAAAGGAATACTTGAAGCAGATTGAAGAGAATGAAGTAAATTTTGTTGTGATTTACAAGCCCAAGGTAATAATGACTTCTACTAAAATTTCTGATTTACCCATTGAAATTCAAGAAATGTTGGAGAATTATTGTGATATTATTGTTGATGATTTGCTAAATGAGTTTCCACCGATTAAAAGAATCAGCCATCATATAGATTTGATACCTGGAGCAAGTCTACCTAACAAAGTAGCTTACAAAATGACTCCTACATAAAATTAAGAGGTTAGAAAGCAGGTTCAAGAATTGTTTGACAAAGGGTTGATTAGGGAGAGCTTGAGTCCTTGTGCAGTACCAACAGTGTTGAGTCCAAAGAAAGATGGAGGCTGGAGAATGTGTATATATTCAAGAGCCATGAATAAAATCACAATCAGGTACAGATTTCCTTTGCCTAGAATTGATCATTTAATGGATTGCTTGAGTGGAGCAAAGTATTTTTCAAAGCTAGATCTTAAAAGTGGGTATCATCAGATAGGATTAAGAGAAGGGGATGAGTGGAAAATCGCTTTTAAGACAAATGAGGGACTGTATGAGTGGAGAGTAATGCCTTTTGGGTTGTCAAATGCACCAAGTACATTTATGAGACTAATGAATGAAGTTTTTAAAGATTTCATTGGTAAATTTGTAATAGTATATTTGGACGATATATTAGTTTATAGTAGGTCTAAGGAAGAGTATATGAGGCATTTGAATTATGTCTTACAAAGGCTGCAGTAGGAGAAATTATTTTTGAATTTGAAGAAGTGTTCATTTATGAAAGAGGATCTAGTGTACTTGGGTTTTTTTATTTCTGCTGAAGGGCTGAAAATGGATCCAGAGAATATCAAGGCAATCATGGAGTGGCCATCACCAAAGAGTGTTTTTGAGGTAAGGAGTTTTCATTGTCTTGCTAGTTTTTATAGAAAATTCATCAAGAATTTTAGTAATATAAATGCACGCATTATTGAGACCATAAAGAAGGACAAACATCCATTTAAAGGGACAGTTGAAGCAGAGAAGAATATTCGGCTGTTAAAGCAAAAAATCATTGAAAAGCCTATTTTGGCTGTGCCTGATTTTAACAAACCTTTTGAAGTAAAGTGTGATGCCAGCGGAGAAGCAATTGGAGGTGGTTTAAGCCAAGAAGACAAACCAATAGCTTACTTTAGTGAAAAACTAAATGATTCCAAAAAGAAGTATTCTTCTTATGATAAAGAGTTCTACGCATTTGTACAGTCACTGAAGAAATGGAGGCATTATCTAATGTCCAATGAATTCATCCTTTATTCGGATAACCGTGCATTACAGTTTATAATGCAGCATCCAAAGCTTAGCCAGAAACATGCCAAATGGGTAGAGTATCTTCAAGGATTCCATTTTGTTTTGAAGCATATAAATGCGTAGTCAAATAAAGTTGTAGATGCCTTAAGTAGGAGGAATGAATTATTTCAAGAGAGTCAAATCGAAGTGTTGGGTTTTGATTTTCTTAAAGAATTGTATGAGACTGATTCATATTTTAAAGAGGCATTTAAGGCTTGTAAAAATCCTGTTTTGATGGATAGGAGTAAATGGTTGGATTACTTCTTGCAAGATGGGTTGTTATTTAAGAAAAATCAGTTGTGCATACCCAACTATTGAATGAGGGAGAATTTAATAAAAGAAAAGCATAATGGAGGACTTGCAGGACATTTTGGCATATAGAAGACATTTCACCAGCTAAACAGATTTTATTTCTGGTCGAAAATGAAATCTTAAGTGGAGAAGTATGTGAAAACTTACAAAATCTATCAACATGCAAAGGGAAGAAGCCAAAACATAGGTTTGTATATCCCATTACCAATTCCAGATAGGCCTTGGGATATGGTAAGTATGGATTTTGTTTGGGCTTACCAAAGACTCAAAGAGGTAATGATTCAATTTTTGTTGTAGTGGATAGATTTTAAAAAATGGCACACTTTATTCCATGTTATAAAATTAGTGATGCTTCTCACGTTGCTAATTTGTTTTTTAAGGAGATTGTAAGATTGCATGGGTTGCCCAAAAGTATTGTCTCAGACATGGATTCCAAATTTTTTGGACATTTTTGGAGAACACTGTGGAAGAAACTGGGAACTAAATTAAGTTTTAGTTTTTCCTATCATCCACAAACTAATGGACAGACTGAAGTAGTGAACAAGAGTTTAGGCAATCTTTTAAGGAGCCTTACTGTAGAACATCTAAAGTAATGGGATCAAATATTGGCACAAGCTGAGTACGCATATAATGACTCACCTAATAGGAGTACATGACAGAGTCCATTCCATATTGTTTATGGAATGCATCCAAGAGGAGTAGCTGAGTTAAGAAACTTCGGAAAAGAAGAAATGAGAAGTGTAAAGTGTGAAGATTTTGCTTCAAAAATGCAGGAAATACATGAACAAGTGAAGCAACAACTGCAAGATAGTAACATCAAATATAAAACCAGAGTAGATATGAGAAGAAGAGAGGTGAATTTTGAAGTTGGGGGTTTGGTTTTAGCACATCTCAGAAAGGAGAGGTTTTTAAAGAGGGAGTATAATAAACTGAAGTTCAAGAAAATTGGGCCATCCAAAGTGTTAAGAAAGTTGTCTGCAAATGCATATGAGATTGAGTTACCTCCTAATGTTGGAATATCACCAATTTTTAATGTTGCAGACATGTACAAGTATGAAGGTGAGAATGCAGATGATATAGCACAAAATCAAGAGACTGAAGAGATTGACTGGGTAAAACAGTTACCCATAGCAAAAAATTTGCAGCCAGAAATAATTTAGGACAAGAAGGTGTTTAAGAAAACAAGGGGACGAGAGTACTTCCAGTATTTGGTAAAATGGAAGGGACAACCAACCATTGAAGCTACTTGGGTTACAAAAGACATGCTTAGAAACTGGGTAGTTCTGTAGATGAACTCATGGATAGGAGCCCATGAAGAATTTTGTCCTCGGGAGTCTGATGCAAGAGCATGTGACTTAGAAGAAAAAAATCTTCAAACATATTCCAAAAATAAAAAAATCTACAGACAAGGGAGTGGGGTCCTTTAGCCAGCAAGGTTCATGCTTTTCTAGCTTAGGATAATGATAAAATTAAGAATAAAGATCAAGTTGTAATAAGTCACTGTATGATAAGTTGTAGCAGCTTTATTGGTTTAAATCACTTATGTAAAAGCCATGATCTTGTACAAGATAAAGGTCGAGAAGGCTTATCTATTAATTATAAATAAGAAACAACGAGACTCTCAGAGGAGAGAGCTTGGAAGCATTATCATTTGAAAAAAAAAATCTCTCTCTGTTCATCATAATTAATGACTCCCTGTTAACTGGTATTTTATGCATGCATTAGTTCTGATATTGTTGTTTTTCATGTGTATTAATGGAGATTCAATCGTTATTATCGATTAACTCTTAATATTAGACCTGTTGGGGCGTTTTCCCTTCATATCGGCGAGCGCAGACTTCTTAATTGCATTGTTAAGTCCGGTAGTCAAAACTCTATTTTACACAGAGAAATCATGATATTTCCTTTGGAGGAACGTAGTTCCAGACCTGAAACTTTATTGGATTTGGTTCATACCTATATCGGGTCCGAACTGATATCGCAATATCGCAAGTGGAGTGTGGAGGGGACCTTTGGAACCGCCGAGTGTCGAAACCCCAATAGTCCAGACCTGAATCATTATAGAGCAGGGTAGAAAGGGTGTCGGGTCCGTAAAGTGTATGATGTTGCAAGTTCGGAGCGGGGGAAGCCAAATCTTTGGGACAGCGGGATCACTGATTGCAATCTCCGATATATACATATATGTTATCGTATCGGAGGAAGGAAGGAGGAAGGACCATAAAAGCACTGATAGTGTATATTGTGTATACCACAACACTTTAAATATAAAAGCGTCGATAGTGTTAATTCTTTAGAATTAACACAAGACTATTTATAAGCCGCGACAGTGATATAAAGCGTCGATATTATATTCTGTTCCTTTGGAACAAAACCCCGCCGATCATGTATATTGTGTTATAAACGTATTTCCACTTGTTTAAAAGAAACGATAGTGTATCACTGTCATTCCTTTGGAATTACAGTCCCAGCAAAGGATAAGAGCTTTCTGTGAAAAATACCACCGATAACAATTTTTGGAGTGATCAAAGGAAAATCCATGAGCCCGCCAGTTAATAGTAAATGACTAATACGCCAATACAAATAGAGGGAGAAATTTGGCCTAATATTGATGAAATTGTAGCCAGATTTGAGAGGTTGTCCATATCGCCTGCACCCAAGCCACCATTTTATGCATTGTAGATGCATACTGTGGGGTAAGCAGGGGTAACCCTGGCATCAATTTAATAGTTATGCCTAAAATGATATCTAATTACGACTCAATATTTCTTCACTGGAGTGGTTTGAATGAATGGAAAGGTATTCCTTTCAAAGTTAATCATAATTGGGTTAAGCACAAGCCATTTGAAGATCTAGTGTGGGTAAACCACTCAATTACATGTGTTTTTCCTCACGAATGTAGGATGAACTTGATATGTCATAAGCTATCGAGGTTGAAGAAGTTGGTGAAAAGGTAGGAACATAGGAGAGAGAATGAACACAATCAAGAATTAGTCTTTATTAAATAGAAAATAAAATCATTATTAGATTCTTTTGGGCCTATCATACTTATTAGAAGCTAATAAATAGGAGGCTTCTGTCCTGGAAGGTAGAAGGAGGAGTATGCCAAGGAAATAAAGAAGAGGATTGGAGGTTGAAAGTTCAAGTGATTTGGATAGCAGTTGGACACAAAAATACTAAAATTTACCATAATCAGTCCACAAAAATGAAGAGAGAGAATACTATTTGGGGTCTCTTAGATGGGGAGGTTAAGCATTTGATGTCTATGAAAGATCTACATTAGGAATTTGTCTGATTATTTGGAAATCAGTTCCAAGCAAGAGAAGGCACGAAGATTGAAAACTAGTTGGATTTCATCCAGCCATTTCCTGAAGTGTTTAGTGCTGAGGAAAGAATTAATATAGGGATACCAATATTGTATCATGAAATTTCTAAGATTTTGAAGTCATTGCCTAGGGATAAGAGTCAAGGGCTAGATGGGTGGATTGTTGAACTCTTCCTTCACTTCCTAGATTTTATGGGATAAGATCTTCCTGACATGGATGAGGAGACCCATATTCAGTGCTCTATAACGCATTCTTTAAATTGTACTCTTTTATTGCTCTAATCCCTAAATCTTCTAATTCTACTTTTGTCACTGACTATAGGGCTATCTCTCTTTGAAATACTGCATATAAAATTATTTCAAAGATCATTGTTGTTTGAATTAAGGAAAGCTTGTGCAAATTCATTTTGTCAGAACAATTTGGGTTTATGACCCATAGACAAGTTCAGGATATAGTGGCGACAAACTATGAATGTTTGTTTTCTATCTAAGTTAATGATAAGGAAGCATGTCTTCTAAATATAGATTTGATTAAATCTTATGATTATGTAGATTGAAAATTTATTAGGATCATTTTGCACAAGATTGGCCTATCAGTTCATGTTGTTGACTGGATAATGGCATGCATCTTGTCCACTAATTATGTTGTCATAGTTAATGGGGTTCCATATTGTTTTTTTAAATCCACTAATGGATTAAGATAGGGATGTTATCTTTCTCCCATCCTCTTCCTGTTCGTTATTGATGGTGTGAGAAAGAGTTTATCATATTTTCACTCTCATGGCTTAATCTTTGAATGATGGATCACCAAAAACATATCCATTACTCATATCATTTTTGTGGATGATGTTCTTGTTATAGGGAATATTTATGTCAAGGAGTGAGAGGTTTTATTTTAGATTATTAACTCTTTAGAAGAAGAAATGGCCCTTTTCATGAATAAGGAAAAAGATCCTCTAATTACTAAGTGCCCTACAAACTTATTGATAATGGGGACTGCTACAATTTTTAATGTTGTGACCAATGATTTGGAAAGTGGTTTTAGGTATCTTGGTTTTAATTTAAAACCTAACAAATATTGTATTGGGGATTGGGATTGGTTGATTGGAAAATTCAAGAAGAAACTATCCGTGTGGTTAGATAAATGAGTCTTGATAAGTGGTAGAATGATTTTGATATAGTTGGCATTGGATGGAATATATGTCTATTGGATGCATCTATACATGTTGCCAAAAAGTGTAATCACAATGATTAATGCATATATTTCTATATTTTTATGGACAAGTATAGGTAACGATAAAAATATATCTTGTGAGACTTGAAGAAATTTCCCTGGTGATAGAAGAAGGGGACTCCGAGATTAAAGTCACAGAGAAATTTGGGTGGACATTGTTGATAAAAACTATATGGAGGGCTTTAAATTGTACATCTTTTCGGAAAATTATTATCAGAGAAAAGTACTTAAGGAACAAGTCATTAATGTCATGGGTAAAAGAAGGGGCTTGATGTCCTTTATTAGTTTGATAAATCTGGAAAAGCATGATGAAAATAATCCATTGGCCAATAGGGAATCTTAGTTGGGAGATCGGTATTGCATGTAATATATGTCTATTGGATGCATCTATAGATGTTGCCAAAAAGTATAATCAAAAGGATTATTGCATATATTTCTAAATTTTTTTGGACAAGTACAAGTGAAGATAAAAAAAATATATCTTGTGAGACTTGAATAAGGGCATTGGGGGATTAAAGTCAGAGATAAATTTGTATGGGAATTGCTGATAAAAAGTATAACAAGGGATTTAAATAGTAAAAGTTTTTCAAAAATGATGATCAAAGAAAAATACTTAAGGAACAAGTCATTAGTCTCGTGGGTTAAATAAGGGGCTTGATTTCATTTATTAGTTTCATACATTTGGAAAATCATGATGAAAATCATCCATTGGATGATAGGGAATCTAAGTTGGGAGATAGGTTGTGGCAAAAATGTGGAGATCGATTTAGATCCCATAAAAGGTTTCTCTAGGGAACACACTATGTCAGAGGCACTTATTAATCATATATATAGCAAAGGGATCTATTATTTATATCATATATATGATCCACAAGATGCATTGAGTCCTTCCTTGGTTCAACCTGGAGAACTTGACATTTCTGGTATTTTAGCTATCGAGTGGGAAAAATAAATCCAAAATTCACATAATGCAAGTATCTCACTCTATGATTCTGATGTTGTATTCTCACAGGGAGATAATAATCTCCTAGGTGAAATCTTAGTAAAGGAGGCATACAACTACATATCTCCAGTTCATAATTTTGCAACAGCTCGAAGGTTGCTTCATAAAGAATGGAAGTGGAAACTTACCAATAAGATAACATATTTCATTTGGTTGGCATGGAAGAAAAAAAACCCTTAGATGGAATAATTTATGCAAAAGAGGTTTTCATGGAGTGCTACATATAAGGAATACCACACACTCCCATTTTATATCTGTTGGGGAATTCGGAGATGTTCAAATTCTCTAATTTTTTATGAAGCTCCTGCTCAAATTGTATTTAATAGTATGAAAATAACAATTTTTTTGATTGAAAGTGGGCCTATTCCCATCAATATTTCCACGAGGCATAATCTTCCTGTTGATATGTGGTCCAAATATCCTATAGGCTTCTTTGATGCAGTGTCTAGTAGATAGACATGTGGAAGTGACGCATATATTGTGTTAGAGACATGGTTTATCATATCATTTATGTGGAATAATGGCTTTGGCACAAAAAACCGTTTACAAATTATAGTACTTTTGGGACTCTTATACTATGCTAAGTGGTTGTCCATAGTTTCTATGGATATCTATGGAGATTCTAAAATGGTCATAGACTAGGTGAAGATGAGTTTTCATGGCCTGGTCTTTTATGATATTTACAAGGAGAAAAACAAGGTTGTTGATACAGTATCAAAGGAATGACAATGAAAACTTATGGGGAGATCACATTCTCTGAATTTTCCAATGACTATTTACAAAGATCCAGGGAAAATCATATTTATCATATTTCTTAGTTTGTTTTTTTTTATATGTAATATGACATATTAGCAAGAAAATATTTCTTTAGCATAAATAAAGGAAAGAAGGGAATATTTTTCGACAACAAAGACTAAGTGATCAATATGTTTCAGTATAGACGAAAATATAGATTTTAAAGGACCAAAAATACAGATATGGATATGTATTTTTTCTTAAAAAAATGAGTTTTCATTTGATAAACACATAGATGTGTCCTGTTAAAAAATATATGAGATATGAAATATATAAGCATGAAAATGATGTTTAGGTAAAACACTTCTATTTAATTGAAGACTGTTGGTTATTTAATTGAAGACTGTTGGTTGTTTTCTTGTTGACAAGGGAAAAAAACAACTAGAAGAGCTATGCACAGAGCTGAGGAATTTCGTAGGGGAACCACGTTCACCATCTGCTACGGAATGCACTACCCTTGAATTGTATTTGTCGGTGCCATGGGCCACTCAACGATCCCTTTTCTCCATTATTTTCCATCTCTAGTCGGATTTGAGCCCTCTGCAGAACTATCATTATAGCCGCTGTTATGAGCGAGAGGTGCCACCGTAACCTATCGTCATCCTCAGTAGTCATCCATTGTCCAAACTCTGCCGCAAACACTAGCTAACAAGCTTATTTCTTCATAGCCCTTCTTGTTGCTCAAGCAATCGATCAATTAAAGTAAGAATTCTTGGAAAATGAATCCCAATCACCGTGTTAAATAAAATTACAGCAACCATACTTGTGTGGTACACGCGTAAATCAATCAAGTATATTTTGACTACAGGTTGTGGATTTTGTTTGCAGGCTAAAGGACATTAATTAAATGAAATTGTTAGTGGAGTATAAACTTGCCATTCCACAACACATCACATTTAATGCAAAGTTGTTAAAACGTAAATTCCATCGTTTTACTCTGCAACTAAAATATGTACTCCAGTGCCTTAATTTTTTATTTTGTCGTGAATTAATGAATTGAAAAAAACTAGTATATCTGAATATACATGTGAATAAGTCTTTTGTATAGTGAGAGAGGTAATTCTGAGAAGTTTTAGAGAGAAAATTGTGCAGGAATTTGTAGTGGGCGCGTCAAAACTATTTGTTACAGGTTTATAGTGACTTACACTGCGACTCATGGTGAAGTGTAAATTTTAGTAAGAATTCATGTTTTACTTGGTGATGCAACCCCTCTTTGTAAGACCAATATATTTTCTTGTGTTTTGAAATCATAATTTAATGTATAGTTTGTTGCTATATGTTTCTGGAAATTTTATTATGTTTTTTTACTTTGTTTTGGTTAGCGTAAGATTTGAAGTTTTTTCTCCATTTTAGTTGTGCAAGTCATCTATTAATTAACCTCTGTGCTATTGTTGTCTTGAGGAAGACTCTAACAACTGATGTAAAATTTTATTAGTGTAAGTGCAAGTACTTTTATTAGGAGTCAAAAGTTGTTCAAAAGGATTATGTTTGGAGCATATTTACGAGCAGGGAGAAAGAAGGTTTTTTTTACAGTTAAAATGGCAACATCAAGAACTAGCTTGACTAATCCTCAAATACTCCAATTGAATGGAAACAATTATGAACATTGGGGAAAAACAATGAAGACTTTGTTTTCTTCTCAAGATATTTAGGATTTGGTGGAGAATGGGTTCCAAAAACCAGCATATGCAACAACATACAATGCTACGATACGAGAAGAAAATGATTTGTTGAGGGACAACAAGAGGAAGGATTCAAAATCCTTCTGTTTGGTCAATTAAATGTCTTTGAATTGTCAATCATAAATTGTCAACCAAGGTGCGTAGACTGATGAAGTATGGGTGCACAAGCTGTGCTTAGAAGTTATTCATTAGGTCGTTATGTATTTGTTAGGATCTAAACTTATGATGGATATATAGGTGGTCTTTGTCAATTATATTAGTGTCGTAATTCTTAAAGATGCTGGCTAAGTTTTCTAGGAGTTAATTTCTATCTAATTAGTTTGCAGATGATATGAGAGTGATCCTACTTGTATCAGATTGTTTTTGAATTTTTGATTCTGAATATTTATGCTGAAGCTTCTAATTCACTAAATGCAAAAAGAAACTTATTCTATCATTTATGAAGAAACATTGTCTCAACTCAATTGTTTAGGAGAGAACTCTCACTCTTTTACTTATTCAATTTTCACGCAAACAAAATAACCCAAGCAACATCTATATTATGAATTAAACACACTTCAATTATGCTAGATAATAAGAAAATTAAATGACAATGTCGTACCGGGTATAAAGAAAATTAAATAACATACTAAACTAGGTATAAATCAAATGAAAGTACTTATGCAAATAACAACTCAGTGGCAAAATCATTATGCTGCATTTTCACACAAAATAGAGCATTTGAAGAATGAAAGGAAATCGTATTGAAATTGATTAAAACATGTCACTGTTTGTAGGGGCCCTCAACACAGCAGTTCATAGCTTCCAACCAACACAACGCATACACACAAAACCAATTCTACTCAAACAGAATTCGCAAACTATTCAAAATTACATCATTCGACGAGCATCCAAATCATAGTGCGCCCATAAGTTTTAGCAGGTCTCTTGGCATAACTGCATGAATAATTCAAGCATAATATCCCTATCCTATCTAAACTTATATCACTAAACCTTCGTTTTGCTATTCGGAAAGCAAAACGATAAGGTTTCAATCGATCTCAGGTTCTGTTCTACATTAATTTGGTGGTTGACTTGGAGTTTGATCGCGATCTCCTGTGTTTATCTTAGCAAACAGTTTCAAGGGGATAGGAAGGGATCCATGAGGGAACCATCCTCTATCCATACACACCCTTCACTATTGACTTGGAACTCTAGAACCTTGCAAACAATGGAGATAGCTACAGAAACCCTGATTAGATGTGGAAGCAGACTGATTCGATAGCCAATTGCAAACTTTAACAAAACAATAGGGTATAAAGTTAAATATGAACAAGAAGACATTTTATTGCATACTTTTATCAAAACCTAGTGGATATGGCTTTATTTAAGTGGTAAATATATAGGAAAAGAGAGGATCATTAGGAAAAAAGGATTTCATGGTAGGACAATCTTCATATTCTACACCCTCTTCTACATTTTTCATGGAGGTCATGAAAGTAGTTTCCCAAGGATTTCAGCAACAAAAAATTCCAAGAAAGCATGGTATACCATATAGACAACCTACCAAAGAATGGAAAAGTGAATAAAACAAAACTATAAATGATAAGAAAAGCTTTTTAAACAATTTATATGAAAAAGTATGAGAATGTAGACTCATTTTTTTACACAAGTAATTGGATTAGTTTCTCAAATCAGGTCTCACAATGAGACAATTGAGGAAAGAAGAATAGTTGAGAAAACTTTGAGAAGTCTTCTAGCAATATTTGATGCCATTTGTGTGGCCATAGAAGAGACAAAGGATCTCTCACTATTTTCAATGGATGAGATTCATGCATCACTGATTTATCATGAACATATAATAAACAAAGAAACAAACTCCTCATTGGACCATGCCTTCAAGACACGCATTTCATTTGCTCAAGGTAGAAAGAGAGGAAGATCAAATGCTAGAGAAAGAGGAAGAAGCCAACACAGAGGTGGAAGAGGGAGTCGTTCAAGCTCAAGTGGAAGTGGCAACAATGAAAATTTAAGTCAAGTCCTAAGCCAGAATCATGCACAAGGTCAGAGGTATGATAAATCTCAAGTTCAATATCATTATTGTAAGAATTATGGTCATTATGAAAATGAATGTAGAAAGAAGCAACATGATATAACTAACAAACCAAGTGCAAATTTAACAAAAGAAAATCAAAACCTAGACAGCATGTTTTTAGCTTGTAATGTAGCACAAGAAAAACAAAGAGATGTATGGTTTCTAGATTCAGGGTGTAGCAACCATATGACAGGGAACATAGAAATGTCTTCCAATATAGATGAAAATGTGAAATATGAAGTGACATTAGGGACTAATAGCAAAGTCTCTGTCACACGAAAACGTAGAGTCAATATTCTAACAAATAAGGGGGAGAAGAAGTACATTTTAGATGTTTATTTTGTCCCTGGTTTGAAGCATAACCTCATAAGATTTTGACAACTCATGCAAAAGGGCTACAATGTCTTTTTTTAAAATGATGAGTGCACAACATTGGATAAGTCTACAAGTAGATAGTTGATTGAAAAAGTTTAGATGACAAGAAATAGAATGTTTCCCCTATATATAAAACTAGATTTTAAGGAAGAAGGTGTGCAAGAACAACTGTCAATGAATTCACAAGAGGATTGAAGAAAAGTTACAATTGCCACATAAGTAAACTTTCAGGCAGAGGTCAAAGATGAAAACTGGTAAGGGAATTTGTGATTTGGTCACCTTAATTTTGGAGGTTCAAATTTGCTACATAGGAAACGCATGGTGAAGGGATTTCGAGTCATAGAAAAACCGGGTAGCCTATGTGAAGGATGCATCTTGGGCAAACAACATAGATATAAATTTCCAATAGGAATGTCAATAAGGGCAAAGGTACCTTTGGAGATTTTCCATTCAGACTTATGTGCACTAATGCAAACACCATCAATTGGTGGCAATTATTATTTTTTGACTTTCGTAGATGATTATACGAGGAAGACATCGGTCCACTTCTTAAAACATAAAAGTGAAGTGTTTGAGTGCTTTCGACAATACAAACCTTTTGCTGAGAAGTAAAGTGGACACTACATGAATGTTTTGAGGATTGACAAAGGTGGGGAATACATTTTAAATGACTTCCTATGTTTTTGTAGGGAGCATGAAATTCACAAGAAATTTACAAAAAGGTATACAACTCAAGAAAATGTTGTGGAAAAAAGGAAAAATAGGACGATTGTGGAAATGGCAAGGATTATGTTGATAGAAAATTATTTTCCAAATTATTATTGATCTGAATTTGTCATTTTTCAAACATAAACAATGTAAACTTTGAAACGGGAACTGATACTGTTACCCGTTTCGTAGAGATAGCAAAAAATGACCCGATTTTCAAAAGTGGTGATGCAGAACACACATGTTTTTTTTAGAACATGGTTTTTGGAACTTTAATTTTTTTCATGTTCAAGGATGAAATCAAGTTTTAGAATGGTAGTGATTTTCATGCTGATTTTAAAAAGTGAGTATTCTGCATCACACCCTTTTTTTAAAAGACCTATTTTTTGACTTTAAATTTTCTAGTGTGTGAAATGTAAATAATTATTTCGTAACCCTTTTTTTAAAAGACCTATTTTTTGACTTTAAATTTTCTAATGTATGAAATGTAAATAATTATTTCGTAAATTTAATAATTTTGGAAGTGATCTTCTTCTTCAAATTTTGTAGTTTTTATTTTTTTTATTTTTATTTTTGTATTGGGGCTTTTATTGATTTGCATATTTAAAAAAGAAGGTTGATATTTTACATTTTCGATATTCTACATATTTATACATCATTAATTAAATTTTCAATCCACATGAAATAATTGTCTCTAAAAAACAAATATAAAAATATATATAAAAAAGACAAAAACAAAAAATACAAAATGTTAAAAAAAATTTATATCATAAACCATAAAAGAATTTGGAAAAAAAAGAAAATAATTATAAAAATATATATATATATATATATATATATATATATATATAATAAAATTAAGTAAGTAAATATTGAGAAAAATATATATATATATATATATATATATATATATATATATATATATATAAACAAAAACTAGGAAAAAAAAATAGAAACAAACTAGTTTAAAGAAAAAATAGAAAAATAACGAAAAAAAATTAAAGAACTAGTGAAATTAATATTTAAAAAAAAAAAACAAAAAATGTAAAAAAAAAAAATCTCACAAACCATAAAGAATTTGGAAAAAAGAAACAAAAATATATATATATATATATATATATATATATAAGTAGAAATAGAGAAATAAAAAAAAAAAAAAAAAACATTAGAAAAAACTAGGAAAAATGATAAAAATAAAAATAAAAATAAAAACAAACTAGTTTAAAAAAAAAAATAGAAAATTAATGAAAAAATAAAAAAACTAGTAAAATTAATATTAAAAAACAAAAATAAAATTAAATTATAAAAAAAATAAACAAAAAAAATGGTCATTTTTTATTAAAAAAAACAAAAATACAATTATCTTTTATTAAATATACCTATTTTATTTAAAACTAAATAAATAATT
This sequence comes from Pinus tabuliformis, assembly GCA_031772625.1. NCBI lineage: Eukaryota > Viridiplantae > Streptophyta > Pinopsida > Pinales > Pinaceae > Pinus > Pinus tabuliformis. Next base: position 1,424,410,285 of record CM062820.1, on the reverse strand, counting down.
TTTTTTTTTAAAAGATCTTGTCTTTTATTAAAAAAAAAAAAAAATTAAACAATTTTTATGATTATTATTTTTTAATTTAAAAATTCAAATTATTAAAACTACATTTTATATTTTCAATAAAAATAAAAAAAATTAAACCTACATTTTATGTTTAAAAGAAAAAAAAATTAAATTTACATTTTTTTTTAACCATCTTTTTTAATTAAAAAAAAAATTATAATGTTTTTTTAAACAACATGTTATTTATGTAAAAATATAAATCATAAAAAAAAAAAAAAAAAAATTTAAAACCAATTTTAATTTTTTAATTTAAAATTTAAAACAAAATTTAAATTTATTTTTTATTTATTAAAACAAATTTTTTAAAACATATTAAATTTTTTTAATTAATATTAATGTTTTATTTAAAAATAAAAAAAAAAATAAAACCAATTTTAATTTTTTAATTTAAAATTTAAAACAAAATTTAAATTTATTTTTTATTTATTAAAACAAATTTTTTAAAACATATTAAATTTTTTTAATTAGCCGCCCCAATAAATTCAGCCAAATGAAATTGGGCCAACTGCAAATTTAATAATTCTATTCATAAAACCTAGTGTCTTCCGTAACAACATAAATTACAACTTGGTTCACATATATCAATATTATTATTTGGTCCACTTCAAATATTAAAGATGAGGTGATGGTGGAGATTTTGATAATGATCTCTCCCGAGATTCATATCTATATGAATTTAATCTTAAGTTTTGAAGATATCGATACCTATCATAGAATAGATATCTATACTTATCATATAGATTCCATTTTGTATAAAAATGTAATAAGAAAACCGAAAAGGAGAATCGATGGGCAACTGTACACTTTGAAGCTTGCGCATTGAGCTTCTGTATATCTATCCCATGTGCATTTCTAATACATCTAATCGTGATTGAGAAGAGAAAGTATCGATAATAGCTCCTGTATGTCCCCAAAATTCAAGACAACACAATACCATATAATTTATTGCTGTGATTGTGAAAGGCCGATATCAGTCATAGCTCTCGTCTGCAACTAAAATTAAGACATCAAAATAAAATTTGTAACCATATGTTATTATATTTAGATGTACACAAGCTTTAAATGGTGTTTCAGAGAGCATTTCTTTCAATAGACAAAAAAACATTGAAAACTAAAAGTCATATCCACAAAATTTCATAAACAATTCCTGTCTGCCACCAAAATGAAGACAACACAATAAAATTTTGTAACTCTATTTTGTTACATTTGGGAGTATACGAAATTTAAAGACAGTACATGAACATAGCATTTCTTTTAATATATGAACTATATTTATTAATATGTGATCTAAAACATTCCCAAGTGAGGGAAATCAGCGAAGGACTCAGAAAAAAGAAGTTCCGAAGAGAAGAGATGGTCCGTTCTACTTACATGGGAAGATCCATGGAGGATGAATCAATTTTCCATGTATAAATGCCCACACAGCTCACTACCAGCCTCTTATAATTCTTGGTGGATGTATGTACAGGCAATACACATAAAATTAGGTAGGAGTACACATAGGTTGTAATAGCATTAACAGATTGAGTAGGCGGTCTATCACACGGAGTTAATATAACCGACCATAAGATTATTCCATGGAATAGTAGATCTGTGATGGCTTTCATAACAAGTGTCATATGGTGAAGGGTTGCCAGCAGAGTAAGTTGCCCCAGGCAGATCTGATCTAGCTATCCTCCTCTGAAGAAACAAGTAGAGGGTGCGAGCTAAAGTAGTAAGTTGCTTAACCATCAAGGGTATGCTCCTGCTTGAGGGAATGCATAATACCAGCGAGGAGACGAGGTCCATCACTCTTGCCATATCACAATGTATTTCTGATGAGAGCGGTTCTCACAATCCTTTAAATACGCGGCAGAAACGAATTACCTGTACTTCAAAGCTCAGCCACTGAAACTGGAAGCGGGCTTTAACAATCCCCCAAAACCCTTTGACAGACAAACAGAATATGTTTGTTTCTTCCTGCGCAGGGCCACCCCCGGGCCGCCCTGCCCCGCCCGTCTGGCAGGGCGGGGCGGCCCTGCGCGGCAGCGCAACCGCAGGGCCGCCCCGCCCCGCCCGACGGGCGGCGGGTCGATTCCCGGAATCGACCCGCCGCTCGTCGGGCGGGGCGGGGCGGCCCGGGGGTGGCCCTGCGCGGGTGGAGGAAGCCGGGGAGGGGGCTGGAGGAAGCCGGGGAGGGGCTGCGCGCCAGTTTTTTTTTAATTTTTTTTAAAATAAAACATTAATATTAAAGTAAGTGGCTGGGATTAAAAAATTTTAATATGTTTTCAAAATTTTGTTTTAATAAATAAAAAATAAAAAAAATTTAATAATATTTTTTAATTTTTTTATACAACACATTATTATAATTAATTTTTTTAATATATTAATTTTAAAAAAAATTATTAATTTTTTAAATTTTAAATTAAAAAATTAAAATTTGTTTTAAATTTTTTTAATTTTTATTTATCATTTATGTTTGAAATAAATAACATATTGTTTTGAAATAAAAGTTATAAAAAAAACTAAAATTTATTTTTGATTAAAATATTTTAATAAATTTTTTTTATTAATTTTGTTTTTATTAATTTTTTTTAATAAATTAAAATTTAATAATTTTTATTGTTACGGTTTAATAAATTTTTTCTTTCAAATTTAAAAAAAATTACATTTTAAAAAAAAATTATCTTTAATTTTTTTGTTTGTTTTTAAATAAATAATGAAAATTTAATAAAAAAATTTATTTATTTATTTATTCTTAAATCAAAAAGAATTTTTTTTAAGTTGAAAATGTTCTTTAATTTTTTTTATTTTTTTAATTGAAAAATACCTATATTTTTAAAATTTCTATATTTTTTTAGTTTTTTTTTTTTTAATAATTTGAGCTTATTTTTGTCTTTTTATTTTTTTCTACATGTTTTTAATATTAATTTTACTAGTTTTTAATTTTATTTTTTTGTTAATTTTCAATTTTTGTTTAATTTAGTTAGTTTTTTTTTTTCCTTGGGCTAGTTTTTGTTAATGATTTTTTTAATCTTTATATTTTTACATACTTAAATTTATATATATAAATTTTTTATTTTTTTATTTTTTTTTCCAAATTCTTTTATGATTAAACAATTTTTTTTTTAATATTTTTTATTTATATTTTGTCTCATATATACGTATTTTTACATTTATTTTTTAAGTAATCATCATTTTAATCTTAATTTCACTGTTTTTTATTTTTTATTTTTGGTTAATTTTCCTTCTTTTTTTTTAAATCTAGTTTGTTTTTAATTTTAATTTTTTTTAGTTTTTTGTTAATGTTTTTTTTTTAATTTTTCTATTGTTACCTATTTAATTTTATAGTTTTTTAAATGTGTTTTTTCTTTTTTTTCCCAATTTTTTTTATGGTTTACATATTTGTTTTTTTCCCCAAATTTTTTTAGATATGTTTTTTTTACTATTTATTTGTTTATAATTTGTAATTTTTTTCTAGTTTTTTAATTCTTATTTTCTATAGGTTAATTTTGTTTTGTTGTTTTTTTTTTTTTACATTTTACATTTTTATGATTGATTTTATTTTTGATGTTTGATTTTTTTTTTTTTGTGTTTTTTATTTTATGTTTTGTTTTTAGTATATATTTTTATTTATGTTTTGTTATTTTTATTTTTTTTTTGTTTTGTGTTTTTTCATTGTTTTAATTTTAATTTTTATTTTAATTTTTATTTTTTAAAATTTTAATGTTTTCCGGGGTCATGATAAAATATTTTATGCTATTATTTTGAAATGTTGAAATTTCACCCTTGAAAAAAAAATTGTTATCCCAGCATCAACACTTTTCGTTTTGAGGGTGTTTTTTGCACAAAATTTACCATTGAGAAAAAAAAATTGTTATTCGAACATCAACACTTCGTTTTGAGGGCGTTTTTTGGACAATTTTTGCACCAAAAATTGGTTTTCACCGTCATTTTTAAAACATGTTGAAAATTTAGCTTGGAAAAAAAAAGGTGTTATTCCAGCATCAACACTTTTCGTTTTTAGCACTCTTTTTGATGTTTTTTCAGGGTTTTTGGGCCAGAGTTCCCGTTTTGAGTTTATAGTTCCCATTTCAAAGTTTACATTGTTCATATATCGTTAATAGGTTTCCAACTAATAGTGTCAAGAATATGGTTCTTGAAGAGGCATGGAGTGGAAGAAATCATAATGTCACTCACATGAGAATGTTTACATGTGTGGCTTATGCACATGCCACTGATGAATTAAGGAAGAAGTTCGACAAAAGGGGGGAGAAATGCATATTTGTTGGATATAGTGATGAATCTAAGGAATACAGGCTCTAAAATTGATCAACCAAGAATGTCATAGTCAATAGAGATGTGTAGTTCATAGAAGAGGAAGCATAGGATGGAAGTTTACAGAAGATAATAAATGTAAAAACATGTTTACCACATGAAGAAAAAGAGGAATTGACCACAACAAGTGATTCCTCAATGGTGACTCCTACTCCTATTCAATCCCAACAAAGTATTTACCAAGTAACATCGGCAATAAATAATAGGATAGTATCACACAGTTAAGCAAGTACTACTCCAAGCACAATGCAAACACCTACACCATCATCCACCGTAAGAAAAACATCAAGTAACATGTCAAGCCCATCTTCCACAAACACATGAACACAAAAGTTCATAAATTTAAGTGAAATTTATGAGAGAAATGAAGTTGACAGTAGCTTAGGTTTGAATTCCTTATTTGCATTGTGTTTTCATGTAGATGACCCAACCCATTTTGAGGATGCAGCGAAAGAAGAAAAATGGGTTCTTGTTAGTGTCGGTATCTTCATCCCTCCGTCAGAGATAAAATCCTTTTGTTGCATTGCATATTAGGTGTCCTGTTCAGTCAGCTGCATTCCATTAGGCCAATGGATCATCTAACGGTAGTGGCTTTCCTACAGTTTCCCTCATGTTATCTACCTACTAGCTCATGTTTGTTCATTTCAAAGCATATACAGACATCTTTTGTCTTAAAGATTGCAAAGGTTTTGCTTTAGGGTTTTATTGTCATTAGGTCTAGGGTTTCATTAGGGTTTCGTCAAAAAATGTTTCAAAGTGTCTAATAATTACTAGAAGGCCATGAGGAGGTTCCAGCATCAATAAATTTCATCATCAAGTGCTCAGAAATGTGTCTTTCCTCAAAACTCTGTTTTGAGGAAAACCAGAGTATTTTTGCTTTTATGGTATAAATTTATGTAATTTTATTTTCTCCATATGTAAATCACTCCATATGTAACCCTGGTTTCTTTCCCCAGCCCCAGTAGTTCCAACACCTGCAAAACAAGCAAAGCTCAGGTCATTTAGTTCATCACAAAGCTCAAATGAAGTGAAAAAGTCCAAAAGAAGAGTTTAAAAAATAAAGTCAATTTCAAAACATTATGAAAGTGGGTTTTGCAAAATTAAAATTTAAATCTCCATGTATAAGTCATGTCTCCAAATGTTTAAAGCTCATTTGCACTCCAAGATCAAAGAGAAAGTAAAGAAAAATCATTTTGAGGTTGAGCAAGGAAAAATTGGTGAAAATCCTCCAAGTCACTGGGCGCGGCACACTGGGCTTCAACCTCCAGTTCAGTTTTGCACGGGTGCGGCACATACACTAGGCACGGCGCATTGGGTTGGATGCACGACACACAGAGCCAGTAAGCCCAAAACTTCAAACATTTGCTCCAAAATTGCCCAAAACGTGTGGATTGTCATTGGTACAAGTAGGTTGAACCTCTATCTCTCTTTTTCATCCAAGATTAATGCTTGCTTCATGGTGGTTGATGTATGGTGATTGTTTAAAGAAATCAAACCCTATCTCTTCAAAATTTGCAAAGTAAATTGCTGCCTAGGGTTTCAAACTTTTGTTTTGCTGCCAAGTCCATCCTTTATTCCCTCACCACTCCCTTAATCCATTTCTCCCTTGATTTCCTTATTCCCCAAATTCACTAATCCCCTATCTCCATTGCCATTTCCTAAAGTCCGAAAGTCAAACTCCCAAACCGTAGTCCTACACTAAAAACTCCCAAACTACTCCCTAATTCCTTGTTCCCTTAACTAAACCCTACCCAAATAGTCCCTAAATCCCTCACTGTTCCCCCCCTCCCCACAGTCCCTCACTTCACTGTTTCCTTTGGTAGCAAAAGTTAAGAACATAGCAATCACCTACTTCTCATCAAGGCAGCTCCAAGACAGTTTATCCACCAGCAGACATGGTATCTGATCCTTCATATAATTATGAAGAGGAGACCCACAGTGACTCGCCTATAGAGGGTGATGCACCCAAGAGGTCTCATAGAGGTGGAAAATATATTAGAGAAGAACCAACCAATCTTGTTGAATTACAAGCCTGCCCTCTTGCCATCTCTTGTTTCCAACATCAGTGCTGCTATGAATTTTGTGAGAAGGTTGCTAGCATTCAGTTTCATCATGAGTTGACTCGTTGTTTGTGTTGCATTTACATGATGGTCAAGCCACTCTAGCTAGTGTCACTTTCACATTGACACCAGAATCCATTTCACTGGCAACCGGTATTCCAAAAATTGGAGAGCAATGGAACAAGAGGTAGAAAATTGATTGGCAACATTATGAACCATACATCAAACCTAGCTATATGGGGCCACTCAACAGAGTATTTCCTTTCCGGTACCTCAAATATTCTTATGCTCCTTTGATGAAATTGATCATGAGGTATTTCAGCTGTGAGGGCCAGTTTTCACATTTATATGCTTATCATATTAGGCTGCCGATGCATTTTACCAAGGAAAGGATGATTAACATCCCTTCATGTGCCAAAACATAGAGAAAATGACCACCCTAGTGCAGCACAAGACTCCTCAGCATTAGTTCAACAATATTTACCATTTTGCTCTCATTAGAATTATGGTCATTCATCAGCTTAGCTTACAGAGCATCACTTGGGATGACTTCATCTCTCGTGAGTTTTTTAGAACTCCACAAGGACCTTCAGAGGCTTTACATGAGACAGGTGGACCTTCTTATCAGCATGAGGGCCATGAGACACAGACCGCTAGTGTGCCAATGTTCATCAACTATCAGAAGGGCACTAAACAGTTGCTTGCAGCAGCAAAGCGAGTGTTATCTCCACCCGGGGTGGAAGGGGCCTCGCTTTCATCATCAGCACAGCAGGTTCAGGATCGACGCAAGAGGCCACTATAGGAGGAAGGACCATCAGATGAGCAGGAGACTAATTTCATTCTCATTGAGGGTGATGATACTAATATGGGCCCACAAAGCACAAATCTTAGAGAAATCATTTAGGAGCAGCAGGCGGACATTGATGCCTTGTCTATCAACATGGATAGAGCCCAATGGACAATACAGTACCTGGAGCAAAGGAATAAGTAGCTTGAGGACCAACAGGTGATTATGGAGTTGCAAAACATTCAGGAGAATCGCCAAGCTCCCTAAAGGAGGAGGGTGGAGTTCACTTCATTTGAGCAGGAGATTAATGCATATAGAGAGTCATGGCTTGAAAGAGCCAATATCCACTTGGAGAGGAAGCTAGAGAATGCCATAAATGAGAAGAATATGCTTAGAAACCTGTCATATCATTACTTTTCAAGGAACTTTGTGTGCCAAGCGAGAATCAGGAGTTTAAAGGCAAAGTTGAAGAGAGCATCAAGGAGGCAAAAAGAGGATGAAGGACTTCAGATATTGGCTGAGGCTTCCATGGCCCAACACAATGTTTCATGGAGAAGAGTCAGCCCAAATTTCAAGAAATATAGAGCACTTTTTGCATTTTTGAAATTTTTGGCACAAAAAACAGGATTTTCTGCCCTATGCGCCACGCCACATGGCACTCGCTTTTGCTAGGAGCCTCCAAAGCACAAAAACTCAGCATTTTTGGATTTTCCATGAAAAAATATGTTCTCCTACCAATGGGCAAGAAATTTTGACAGGTTTTGAGCCCTCAAAAAGGTCAAAAACACTCAAAAAATGACCTCACTGCCCCTATTTTGACACACAGGAAGTAGTGTTGGGAGAATGGACTTTTGGAGGGGAAAATGGAGGCCAAATTGAAAAATTCCACTTGGGTTGGAAAGTAGACAGGCAGACCAATCCAACAAGCACACCTACAGCTCATTTAGACACCGGGATGGCCTCCAAAAGTGGGTCCAAATAGGTGCAACACATAGAGAATCAGGCGTGACACATAGGGGAAAAATTGCCACTTTGACCAAGTTTTGCTCTGTTTTTCGCCCAGCTTTGGCTAGTTTGACTTTTTCACTTTCCTAATGACAAATTTTTGATGTAATTTGATGTACATTGATGGATCATGATGTAAATATGTTAAATTTTTACTTGTCGAGGTAGATTCATCAGTTTAAACGTTGTTTGAAACTAAATGAATCAATTCTCTTATTTCTAGAGGCATGATGTTATGTTCCCTAATTTCTAGTTCTCAGTTTAGAATTAGTTGAAATAGCTCCTAAACATGTGTGCTCGACCCCTAGAGGCAAGGATGAGCTATGTTTGTCTATATTATTTTGTTCTTCAGTCATTAGCATGGTTGGACTCTTGAGAAAGCCTTGAGCTTCATTGTACATTCATTTCAACATTTTGGCTAAGGAATTGAGACCAGGGTTTGCAGCACTCTTTAGGATCCATGTGGAAAATTGTCTTGGTATAGTGCTTTCCTTTGTAATTTTGAATTTTCTTATGTGTTATGTATGTCATTCTCTATCTTGTTTCTTCTTAACTAAACAAACAAAAGTTTAAGTAGAATCCATTGAAATTGCAGTTCTCTACTTGAGGTTTGCTTTAGTTTCTTGATGTTTTCTGCTATTTGGAGAGGATCCATGAATTTCCTTACCCCTTTCAGATCCTCACCTGTCTAATCCTTCCATCTCACTCAAATTTAAGTGCCAAAAACAATTTCCTACCTTGCCCCATTGAGATCTCTGTAAGACTGAGCCTCGATCCCCACACCAAAAATTTGCCTTTCAATCTGAGCCAACAAAATCAACGTTTTATTCAATCAAAATATCTTGCACATATACCTAGCCTAAGAACATAAGATATTTCAGTCATCTCAAGCCCTCATCGATCATAATTTGCTGAGATTGACCCGGAGAGAGCCCTCTCCTGACCTGGTAGGGCTAGCTACTAGGTTGAGCGTGGTTTGATGTTGGCCCTGGATCCTACCTTTTTAGCCTGGGGTAAATCTAGGCACTAACATAGTGGTGACCATACTAGGGAATAAATTGTTTGTTTGTTAGTATTCTTCGTTTTATAAACTACAAACAGAGCCTAAGGATTAGCCAGGTAACCTTTGAAATGCTTTTGCTTTGCATTAGCATAAGTAGATAAACGCTACTTCACTCAATCTCCGGTCTAGTCTTATAAACGGAGTATCTAACTTGCACATCACCCCAGTACATCTGATAATTCTAAGCTTTGGATGATAAATTTAGTATTTGATAGGCTGAACAAGTTGTTTATGTCCATTTGATTTTTTGGAAATAATAGGACACTGGCTTCCACAGGACATACCAAAGCAAATCCAGATCCTGATCCCCCTCCTGTCTACGAAAATCCCAATCTTATTCCGAGAATCCTTCGCCAAGGAATTTCTGTCATTCCTATGTTGAAAGCTCAATCGTGTCCTATTGGCTTTGAGTATTTTGAGGATCTTGAGTTTGATGAGCAATTTGAGTTGTCTTTGTTTGAAACCAAATCAGAAAGCGTTGCTACTTCAACTGCCTTAAATCCTACGTTTATTAGAAATCTTGAAATGGAAAGGGCCAATAAATCTATTGACCATTATATCTTGAATCAGCTCCAGACTTCAATTGTGGCTTCTAATATTTCTAATTTCTTAGAGACTACTTCTGCAACCCTTGGGCCATCTGCAATTACATCTAGTTCAAGAATTCCCACTGAACCTCCTTTCATTCCTACCATTCCCGTACAACCTACTGTTTCTGATCAAAAATCTGCAATAGTGTCGCCTCCATCTACTCCTACTCCTCAAACGTCCAAAATTGCTTCACCGCTGCATACACCTCCTCATACCGCCCATACATCAGTTGCATCCACTCCCCCAACATCCCCAAGACTGATTGCAAATCCACCAAGAGCAATGGCTGCTCGTTTTGCACCTCTTGTACTACCTCAAAATTTCGATGATATGCCCGCCGACTATCAAAGCAAAATTCCTTTGTTTGATGGCACTCCTCGTAGTGTTACAACTCAGCAACATGTGGACAGAATGACGGATTTCTTCGATCTCCATGAGATTGATGCAAAAAATGTAACCATGAAACTCTTTGTACAAATATTTGGTGGTGAAGTAAGGAAATGGTTCAGGGCCTTGTCGGCTGCAAGCATCACTACATTGGCCAATCTACAGAGACAATTCTTAGACCGCTGGGAAGTGAAGAGAAATCCTCTTCAGATCCTTTCCAAATATGAGCAGATCAAGCAGAACATTGGTGAGTCTGTTCAAGATTATTTATTAGATTCAATTCAGTTTACAATGCAATCCCTGATCATATAAAGCCACCCATGGGGCTAGCCTTGATTAAGTTTCTGGATGGTTTTGATACTGATATGGCTTATAAATTAAGAGGGATAGATTTGGCTACCTTGGAAGACATGCAGAAGATTGCGGTCAGTGTTGAAGCAAATCTGCTTACCAAGAGATCTAGAACAAGAGATGAAAAGAAAGTCACAATAAAAGAAGAGTCTTCCTCATCAGATCAAGTGCTTTGAAAGGTGGAACAAATGCTTGATAGGATGAAACTTGACAAATCTGAACCACAAGTAAGAAATCCTAACTTCCGTGGCCAGCAGCAGCCACAATATAGGATCAAACAAAGAGAGCAGCGAGCCCAAGATCAAACAACACAGCAGCAAGTGCAGACACCTCTACAGCAGAATTTTGTACATGGTCCGGAATCAGATGAAGAGGAGAATGTGATTGGAGAAGAAAATCATTTCTTTCCCGATGATATACCAATTTTCATTGCTGAAGATGAGGAGTACTCCGAGAATTCATCAGAATGAAGGAATTAAAATTTCATTTTGGAAAATGAGATAGTTCTTGAGGAAGAGTCCAATGAATACCAAAGAGGATACATGAATTCTTTTTCAACTCATCAGCGGCAATATTCACTCTGAAATAGAGATGTGCCCATGAACCCAATTCACGAAAGGAAGGAGGTAGCAACATCAAAGAATGATCCTCCCAATGTGTAGAAAAAGGGAAAAGAGACAGTTGATCCTAACACTAGCAAAATGACATCAGCAAGTGAAAGACCAAATCAACCAAATGTGTCAAAGGAGAAAATGGAAAAGAAGGATGTTCCAGCGAAAGAGGTAGAAAAGTTTTCCGTTCTTAACTTAGAAAATGAAATTGCTAAGTTGAAGATATCCATTCCTTTGACTGAGTTGATGAAGAACAATAATTATAAAGGTCAGGTGTCTAAAATTTTGAGTTTAGATCAATCATCCGACATGGTAAACGTGGAGGATGATAGTCCCGAGCTGATCTTTGGGCCAACATTGGAAGGTCAGTCCCACGATAGTGATGTCGCTCCTTTTTATATCAGTCTTAGGGTGCATGACTTTGTTTTAGATAATGCTATGTTTGATTCCGGAGCCTCTCATAATCTCATGCCGAAAGCCATCATGGAAAAATTGGGATTGGATATCACCAGAAAATATCATGACCTTTACTCTTTCGATTCCGGTAGAGTAAAGTGCATTGGCCTTATCAAGGATTTAGTGGTCAGTTTGGATCAGATTCCAGCTAAAATGTTTTGATGGATGTGGTGGTGGCGGATATACCTCCTAGATCTGGCATGCTTCTTTCCAAATCTTGGGGAGCAAAGATTAAAGGGACAATGCAACTTGATTTCTCCTATGCTACCATTCCCGTGTTCAGTTAGATGAGGAAACTATACCGGGAATAGAAAATGAAGTACATGATCACTAGCAAAGAGAAACCGGTAAATCATCCAATCAACTATGTACATACTGATCTAGAATCATGTGTTTTGTATTCAGATAGCTTTAATGATGTGAATAGCCAAATAGTTGAAGTAGAAACCATTCTCGAGATCACTAAAAATTTCAAAGAAGTCTTAAAACAATAAAGACAAAGACTTGATGGTACCACTGAGCAATCAGTCATTCGACAACAGCAACATATTGATGGATAGCAAGGAAAAGGAAAAGAATTTCATCATTTGGAAGAGGATGAAACAAGCCTATGGAGCATGGAATTCGATGGTGTGGTAGGAAGGGAAGTTGCTGGAATTGGTATTTGGATACACAGCCCGGTTTTCACCCCAAACAAAGTGCCAAGCAATGTAAGGGTCTGCTCTTATAAACTAGCTTTTGATTGTTCAAACGATGAGGCTCAATATGAAGCCTTAGTTGCTGGTCTAAAAGTTCTTTGAAAATTGAATACTAAAAGAATTTCAGTGCATGGGGGCTCCGAGTTAGGTATCAACTAGGTGAAAGGGGAATATCAAGCTAAGAATCCTCGAATGCAGGCCTACCAAAATGTGGTGTTGGATAGCTTGAAAGTATTTTTTAATTATACTATAACCTGTGTGCCCCGTGCTTAGAATGTCATTGCAGATTCAGTTGCAACAACAGCAAGTAATTTGAAAATTCCGATGAATTCAAAGAACAAGTTTGAGATTCATGTAAAGCATCGCCCAGCTCTCCCCGACAATCAAAGGTATTGGCAAGTGTTCCAAGATGATGATGAGATCGATGAATTTCTGCAAAATAACGGTAAATTCAAGGACACTTCTAATGATGTGGAGTATGTAGATGGTGATGAGGATATGGAATTCAATCAGATGGAAGTTTTGCAGCTCAAAGACAAGATCATACCTAAATGTTTAATACCTTTAGAGGCTCTCTTCGATCAGGATGATGTGGCTAGAAAACCGAGCTTGCTGCCTACTGAAAAAGGAGTTGAGGATGTGAAAATTGGATCAACTGAAAATCCAAAGATCGTGAAATTATCAAAGGCATTGCCCCCATAGCTTAAAGCGAAATATATCAGTTTGTTATCCTCTTTTACTGATGTATTTGCTGGGGATTATTCAGATTTGAACGCATATGATATGAGCATAATTCAGTATGTTATCCCGATCAAGCCAAATCAAAATCCTTTTCGTCAGAAGCTAAGAAGAAATAAATAAAAAGCTACTGCCTTCAATCGAGAAGGAAGTGAATAGGTTGTATAAAGCTGGTGTCATAGTCCCCATAAGGTTTTCAGATTGGATTTCAAACTTGGTACCCATCCGCAAGAAAACAAGTGAGATCCGGTTATGCGTTGATTTTAGAAATCTGAACAAAGTTTCATTGAAAGACAATTATCCATTGCCCAAGATGGATCACATACTTCAGAGAGTAGTTGGAGAATCACAGATGTCACTACTCGATGGTTATTTGGGTTATAACCAAATTCTGGTCCATGAGGATGATCGTGACAAAATAGCGTTCACCACTCCGTGGGGAACTTTTCATTCTGCAAGGATGCCGATTGGATTAAAAAATGTTGGTGCAACCTTTCAGCGGGTGATGGATGTAGCATTTGCGAATGAAAAAGATGTCTTTCTAGTTGTTTATCTTGATGACTTAACAATATTCTCTAATACAGATGAAGAGTACCTCTATCATTTGAAGATTGTTTTTCACCGGTGTAGGAAATATGTCATCTCTCTCAATCCAAAGAAAAGCTTGTTTGCCATGGATGAAGGCAAGCTTCTTGGGCATATCATCTCAAAGGATGGAATCCGCATTAATCCAGCTCGGGTGGAGGCCATTCAAAAGATTGATTTCCCACAAAGTAAGAAATAAATCCAATCCTTCAATGGTAAGATAAATTTCTTACGTCTCTTTGTTCCCAATCTTGCAGAACACTTAAGAGAAATCACAAACATGATTAAAAAAGATAGTGCAGTAAGGTGGACCAAGGAAGTAGTTAAGTATTTTAATTTGGTGAAATTAGCCCTTTCTTCAGCTCCAGTTTTGATCAGCCCAGACTATAATCAGGATTTTATTTTGTTTTCATTTCCCTCAGATCATACTATGGCAGTGGTCTTGATGTAGAAAAGAGACTAGCTCGAGAAACCAATTGCATTCTTTAGTAGAACCATAAGGGATGCGGCATTGAAGTATAATATTATGGAAAAACAGGCCATTGCATTGAATAATTTTCGGGTTTATATTTTGCATTCTCACATCCTTTCTTATGTCCCTAATGCTACTATTAAGGATGTCCTAGTGCAAATAGATCCGGAGGGAAGGAGAGGCAAATGGATTGTTGCCTTGCTAGAATATGACGTGGAAATCAAACCAACGAAGCTCATTAAAGGACAGGGGCTGGCTAAAATAATGGTTGAGTCAAATCTGCACGCCTTAGACATTAATCTAATTTCTACTATGTCCGAGGAAGATGAAAAAAATTTGCCCACTCAGGTACCAAAAATTTTCCTCCTTTCTCCTTGGTATTCAGGCATTTTTTATGTACTCCAAAATCTGTCATCACCGCCTGGAATGTCTAAGACCAAAAGTAGGACACTGAAATTGAAGGTTGCAAAATTTTGTATCATGAATGGTGCACTTTACTTGAAATATCCTGGTGGCGTCTTGCTGAATTGCTTAGTAGAAGAAGAGGAAAAACAAGTTATGGAAGATTTTCACAAGGGAGATTGCAGAGGCCATATCTTTTGGAAAACAACAGCCAATAAAATCTTGAGAGTGGGGTATTATTGGCCAAGTCTATTTGCTGATGTGTACAAAACAGTGGCCATCTGTCACGAATGTCAAATTTTTTAAGGTAAGAGGAAGATGTAGCCTTTACCATTTAAACCCATTGAAGTAAGTGCTCCATTTTAGCAGTGGGGTTTGGATTTTATTAGTGAGATTCATCCTTCTTCTTCAGCACAGCATAAGTGGATCCTCACAGTGATGGATTATTTCACCAAATGGATTGAGGCGATTCCTACAAGGCAGGCCACCGATTCGATAATTATCTCATTTCTTGAAAACAACATTTTGTCTCGTTTTGGCTGTCCAAATAAGCTGATCACTGATAATGCAGTAGCCTTTAAATCAAAAAGAATGATTGATTTTTGTCATAAGTATCAAATCACTTTAGGGCATCTGACTGCCTATTACCCACAAGGCAATGGTTTGGCAGAATCCTCAAATAAATCTCTTGTCAACATTATCAAAAAGATGCTGAAAACTATTAAGAAGAGTTGGCACAAAAAGCTGGTCAATGCACTTTGGACAGAAAGGGTAAGTTAAAAGAAATCTATCGGCATGTCTCCCTTTGAGCTTGTGTACGGTGTGGACACAGTCTTCCCAACCTCTTTGGCAGTCCCGGTGGTAAAACTGTTGCAAGAAGCTGGCAGCGAAGATGATAGTTTGCAGCAGAGGATCAATCAAATGATACATTTGTAGCAAACTAGAGAGGAGGTATTTCAGAACACTTCCAAGCTGCAGGAAAGAATTAAGAGGATATATGACTGGAAAGCAAAGGCGGACAGATTTGAAATCGGAGACATAGTGCTGAAATGGGATTCAAGGAATGAAGAGAATGGTAAGCATGACAAATTTGAAAATCTTTGGAAAGGACCATACAAGATTGCTCCACATTGGGGCCAGAATGCTTTACTTTTGCAAGAGCTAAATGGCAAAGACTATCCTGGTGGGCCGGTCAATGGTCGGCTCTTCAAACAGTATTATGTGTGAACTGTTTTCTGTTGTCCTATTCATCATTGTATATACCGGTTTGTTTAAATTCCATTGCAAGTGTGTACTATTTTCATTCATCAGTTTGGGCGGCGAGGTGAAGGCTATACAACTGAGGTTTGATTTCAGTTTTGGTTTGGTTTCTTAGATTTAGTTCTTTCGGTCAATTTCAGTCTTGAAAATGAGTCAATTTGAGTCACATTCAGTCCTGAAATTGGGTCTTTAAGTCAAGAGTTCAGCTTTGCTTAGTCGAAGTTATTGACTCCATAGCCCAATGGACGAAGGCATTGCCTGCTTTCCCAGAGATCTGTAGTTCTTGGCACCTCCAAGGAGCTAACATCCCCATTGGAGCCAACGCTAGTGTCGGTATCTTCATCCCTCCATTAAAGATCAAATCCTCTTGTTGCATTGCATATTAGGTGTCCCATTCAGTCAGTTGCATTCCATTAGGCGCATGGATCATCTGACGGTAGTGGCTTTCCTATAGTTTCCCTTATGTTATCTACCTACTGGCTCATGTTTGTTCATTTCAAAGCATATACAATCATCTTTTGTCTTAAAGATTGCAAAGGTTTTGCTTTAGGGTTTTATTGTCATTATGTCTAGGGTTTCGTTAGGGTTTCGTCAAAAAATATTTCAAAGTGTCTAATAATTACCAACAGGCCATGAGGAGGTTCCATCATCAATAAATTTTATCATCAAGTGCTCAAAAATGTGTCTTTCCTATTTTTGCTTTTGTGGTATAAATTTATGTAATTTTATTTTCTCCATATGTAAATCACTCCATCTGTAACCCTGGTTTCTTTCCCTAGCCCTAGTAGTTCCAACACCTGCAAAACAAGCAAAGCTCGGGTCATTTAGTTCATCAAAAAGCTCAAATGAAGTGAAAAAGTCCAAAAACAGAGTTTAAAAAATAAATTCATTTTCAAAACATCATGAAAGTGGGTTTTGCAAAATTAAAATTTAAAGCTCTATGTATAAGTCATGTCTCCAAATGTTTAAAGCTCATTTTCACTCCAAGATCAAAGAGAAAGAAAATCAAAATCGTTTTGAGGTTGAGCAAGGCAAAATTGGTGAAAATCGCTCCAAGTCACTGGGCAGGTGGTGTGGCGCACATAACTAGCATGGCGCACTGGGCTTCAACCTCCAATTCAGTTTTGCACGGGTGCGGCACATACACTCGGCACGGTGCATTGGGTCTGATGTGTGGCGCACACAGCTAGTAAGCCCAAAACTTCAAACATTTGCTCCAAAATTGCCCAAAATGCATGGATTGTGATTGGTACAAGTAGGTTGAACCTCTATCTCTCTTTTTCATCCAAGAATAATGCTTGCATCATGGTGGTTGATGTATGGTTATTGCTTAAAGAAATCAAACCCTATCTCTTTGAAATTTGCAAAGCAAATTGCTGCCTATGGTTTCAAACTGTTGTTTTGCTACTAAGTCCATCCTTTATTCCCTCACCACTCCCTTAATCCATTTCTCCCTTGATTTCCTTATTCCACAAATTCACTAATCCCATATCCCCATTCCCATTTCCTAAAGTCCCAAAGTCAAACTCCCAAATCATAGTCCTATACTAAAAACTCCCAAACTACTCCCTGATTCCCTGTTCCCTTAACTAAACACTACCCCAACAGTCCCTAAATCCCTCACTGTTTCCCCCCACACAGTCCCTCCTTTCACTATTTCCTTTGGTACCAAAAGTTAAAAACATCACAATCACCTACTTCTCATCAAGGCAGCTCCAAGACAGTTTATCCACCAGCAGACATGGCATCTGATCCTTCATATGATTATGAAGAGGAGGCCCACAGTGACTCACCTACAGAGGGTCATGCACCCAGGAGGCCTCATAGAGGTGGCAAACATATTA
The DNA here is from genome assembly GCA_031772625.1 of Pinus tabuliformis. Lineage (NCBI taxonomy): Eukaryota > Viridiplantae > Streptophyta > Pinopsida > Pinales > Pinaceae > Pinus > Pinus tabuliformis. The sequence continues at coordinate 1,424,392,598 of CM062820.1, read as the reverse complement.
AAAAAGAACTAACCACTCTTTCTCAATTACAGGCTTGCCCTCTTGCCATCTCTTGTTTCCGACATCAGTCCTGCTATGAATTTTGTGAGAAGGTTGCTAGAATTCAGTTTCATCATGAGTTGACTCGTTTGTGTTTGTTGCATTTACATGATGGTCAAGCCACTCTACCTAGTGTCACTTTCACATTGACACCAGAATCCATTTCACTAGCAACCGGTATTCCCAACATTGGAGAGCAATGGAACAAGAGGCAGAAAATTGACCAGCAGCATTATGAACCATACATCAAACCTGGATATATGAGGCAACTCAGCAGAGTATTTCCTTTTCAGTACCTCAAAGATGCTTATGCTCCTTTGATGAAATTTATCATGAGTTATTTCAGCTGTGAGGGTTGGTTTTCATGTTTATATGCTTATCATATTAGGCTGCTAATGCATTTTACCAGGGTAAGGATGATGAACATCCCTTACTTCATCATCCGAAACATAGAGAAAATGACCACCCTAGTGTAGCACAAGACTCCTCAGCAGAAGTTCAATAGTATTTACCATTTTTCTCTCATTAAAATTGTGGTCATTCATCAGCTTGGCTTACAGGGCATCACTTGGGAGGACTTCATCTCTCATGAGTTTTTCAGAGCTCCACAGGGACCTTCAGAGGCTTTACATGAGAGAGGTGGACCTTCTTATTAGCACGAGGGCCATGAGACACAAATCGCTAGCGTGCCAGTGTCCATCACCTATTAGAAGGGCACTAGACGGTTGTTTGTAGTAGCAAAGCAAGTGTTATCTCCACCTGGGGTGGAAGGGGCCTCGCTTCCGTCATTAGCACAGCAGGTTCAGGACCGAGGCAAGAGGCCACTATAGGAGGAAGGACCATCAGGTGAGGGGGAGACTGATTTCATTCTCATTGAGGGTGATGATACTAATATGTGCCCACAAAGCACAAATCTTAGAGAAATCATTCAGGAGCAGTGGGCAGACATTGATGCCTTGTCTATCAACTTGGATAGATCCCAAAGGACAATACAGTACCTGGAGAAAATGAATAAGCAGCTTGAGGACTAGCAGGTGATTATGGAGTTGCAAAACATTAAGGAGAATCGCCAAGCTGCCCAAAGGAGTAGGGTGGAGTTCACTTCACTTGAGCAGGAGATTAATGCCGATAGGGAGTCATGGCTTGAAAGAGCCAATATCCACTTGGAGAGGAAGCTAGAGAAGGCCATAAATGAGAAGAATATGCTTAGAAACCTATCATATCATTACTTGTCAAGGAACTTGGTGTGCCAAGCGAGAATCAGGAGTTTAAAGGCAAAGTTGAAGAGAGCATCAAGGAGGCAAAAAGAGGCTGAAGGACTTCAGCATTGGCTGAGGCTTCCTCGGCCCAACACAATGTTTAATGGAGAAGGCTCAGCCCAAATTTCAAGAAATTTGGAACACTTTTTGCATTTTTGAAATTTTTGGCACAAAAAACAGGATTTTCTACCCTATGCGCCGTGCGACGTGGTGCTCGCTTTTGCTAGGAGCCTCCAAAGCACAAAAAATCAGAATTTTTGGATTTGGCATGAAAAAATATGTTTTCCTACCAATGGCCAAGAAAGTTGGACAGGTTTTGAGCCGTAAAAAATGTCAAAAGCACTCAAAAAAATGACCTCACTACCCCTATTTTGACACACATGAAGCAGTGTTGGGAGAATGGACCTTTGGAGGGGCAAATGAAGGCCAAATTGAAAAAATTCCACTTGGGCTGGAAAGTAGACATGCAGACCCTTCCAACGATCACACCTGGAGCTCATTTTGACACCAGGAAGGCCTCCAAAAGTGGGTCCAAATAGGCGCGACGCATAGAGAATCAGGCACGGCGCATAGGGGAAAAATTGCCAGTTTGACCAAGTTTTGCTCCGTTTTACGCCCAACTTTGGCTAGTTTGACTTTTTCACTTTCCTAATGACAAATTTGTGATGTAATTTGATGTACATTGATAGATCATGATGTAAATATGTTAAATTTTTACTTATAGAGGTAGATTCATCAGTTTAAAGGTTGTTTGAAACAAAATGAATCAGTGCCCTTGTTTCGAGAGGCATGCTATTATGTTGCCTAATTTCTAGTTCTCAGTTTAGAATTAGCTGAAACAACTCCTAAACATGTGTGCTCGACCCCTAGAGGCAAGTATGAGCTATGTTTGTCTATATTATGTTGTTTTTCAGTCATTAGCATGGTTGGACTCTTGAGAAAGCCTTGAGCTTCATTGTACATTCATTTCAGCATTTTGGCTAAGGAATTAAGACCAGGGTTTGCAACATTCTTTGGGATCCATGTGGAAAATTGTCTTGGTATAGTGCTTTCCTTTGTAATTTTGAATTTTCTTATGTGTTATGTATGCCATTCTCAATCTTGTTTCTTCTTAACTAAACAAACAAGAGTGTAAATAGAATACATTGAAATTGCAGTGTTGTACTTGAGTTTTGCTTTAGTTTCCTGATGTTTTTAGCTGTTTGGAGAGGATCCATGACTTTCCTTGACCTTTTCAACTCCTCACCTGTCTAATCCTTCCATCTCACTCAAATTTAAGTGAAAAAAAATTTTCCTACCTTGCCCCATTGAGATCTCTGCAAGACTGAGCCTCGATCCCTGCACCCAAAATTTTCCTTTCAATCTAAGCCAACAAAATCATCATTTTATTCAATCAAACTCTCTTGCACGTATACCTAGACTAAGAACAGAAGATATTTTAGTCATCTCAAGCCCTCATTGATCATAATTTGCTGAGATTAATCTGACCTGGTAGGGCTAGCTACCAGGCTGAGTGAGGTTTTGATGTTGGCCCTGGATCCTACCTTTTCAGCCTGAGGTAAATCTAGGCACTAACAGTTCTGACAATGAATGAAGAAATAGAAGTAATAGAAAGGAATGGCAAGGAATAGATTTCATTGGAGTGAAGTGGGTCTATAAGACCAAGAGCAACATTGAAGGAAAGATTGAAAGGCATAAAGCAAGACTAGTTGTCAAAGGATATAAGAAACAACATGGAAGATATTATGTGGAGAAATTTTCACTAGTCATGAGGATGGAGACAATGTGTACAGAGTTGTCAATTTTCGTGCAACATAAATGGAAAGTGTATCAAATGCACATAAAATTAGTGTTCCTGAATAGAGTGTTGAAAGAGGAAGTATATGCTGTGCAACCATCTGCTTATGAGGTAGAAGGCAAAGAAGACGAGTTGTAAATGTTGAATAAAGTGCTCTATGGGCTGAAGCAAGCACCACATGCATGGTATAGCAGAATAGTTTCTTTCTCGATAGACAATGGCTTTGAAAAATGTAACGGTGAGCCTACTCTCTATATCAATGAAAGTGATGATAAGCTTTTTATTGTTTTTTTATATGTAGATGATTTGATTTTTATAGGGAGTGATGATTTCCTCATTGCGAATTTCAAAGAAGTCATGAAAAGTGAGTTTGATATGACTGAGTTAGGGTTGTTAAGGTATTTTTTGGGCATAGAGGTGAAGGCAAAAGAAAATGGTATTTTTATTTCCCAAGAAAAGTATGTAGTAGACATTTTGGAGAGGTTTAATATGCAGAACAACAAGCCCACACCAACTCCAATAGTCATGGGGTTGAAATTGAGCAAAGAAGATTGTAGCAACAATGTAAATCCGACATTATACAAAAATATGGTTGGTAGCTTGATGTGCTTGACAATAACTAGGATTGATATAATGTATGCAGTGAGTTTGGTGTCAAGGTTCACGAAGACACTAAAGGAGACACAATGGCAAGTAGCCAAAAGGATTATACGGTATGTCAATGGAACAAAATAGTATGGTATTTTTTACATCGCAACAAATGATTTTAGGTTGGTTGGTTAGACTAACAGTGACTCGACAGAAAGTTTTGATGATAGAAAGAACATGCCAGGATATGTTTTTCATTCATGTTCGAGAGTCGTTTCATGGGCCTCCAAGAAGCATCCGATAGTAACATTGTCAACAACAGAAGATGAATATGTCATTGCAACAACAACAATGTGTCAAACAGTTTGGATGAGAAGAATGTTGAGGGATTTATGCCATGAACAAGAGGGAACAACAACTATTTTCTGTGACAACAATTCTACAATTGCACTATCAAAGAATTATGTTTTTCACAAGAGGAGCAAGCACATTGACACTAAATATCATTTTATTAGAGAATTGATTAATAATGGTGAAATTGTGTTGCAGCATTGTAGGTCACAGGAACAATTTGCAGACCTCTTCACAAAGACATTGGTATGTGAAAATTTTGTTTATCTGAGAGATTGTTTGGGAATTGTCAATGGCGATAGTTGTGAATAAGGGGGAGAGTTGGAGAATTAATCCCAAACACCACATTAAAAAAATGACAACAGCCATACTTGTGGTACACGAGTAAATCAACAAAGTAGACATTTACTGCAGGTTGTTGATTTTGTTTGTAGGCTGAATATAGTTACCGATCAAACCAGAAAATTACTAATTACCCATTTTTTAAGATAGCAAACAAAAAATCAATTTAGAAAAGTGGTTAATTCAGAATACACTTTTTTTAAGCATATTTCGATCAAACGAGAAAATTACTAATTATCCATTTTTTTAAGGTAGCAAAAAAACAATCGATGTAGAAAAGTGGTTAATTCAGAATACACTTTTTTTTAAGCATATTTTTGACGTTTTAATTTTTCCTATGTATCAAGTATGAACATTTTTTTTTTAATTGTTAGTGATTTTCAAGCTAATTTTGAAAAGTGTTCATGCAACATAACACCGTTTTTTAGAGGGCTCATTTTTTACACTTTAAGTTTTTTAATGTATTAAGTGTGATTAATTTTTTAAAATGTTGATTATTTTACCATTTTTGTCTTATTCATCTTCTTGTTTTTCGTTCTATGATTAATTTTTAAGGGTTTTCCCAACATGTGTTTTTTGTTTTTTTTACAACGTTTTTTATAATGAAAATTTTAATTTGTTTTGCAAAATTTGAAAAAAATAAATAATAGCATTAATATTTTGATGCTATGATTTTTCATATATTTATATATAGTCAATTAATACTTCAATATACATAAAATAATTGTCACTAAAAATAACAATTTTAAACACTTACACAAATACACATTTTGCATATGAATATAGTTAAAAAAGATATATATTTTAAGACATTTCACTAAAAAATAAAACATTTTTATGAAAATTTTGAATAAAAAAGTTCGAAAACTAATTTTTTTTATGAATTTTATATTCAAAGATGATGACATTCTCAGTATTTTTTCCAAAATTGAACATAATAAATAAATAAAAAAAGAAAAACCCCTTAAAATAAAATTAGAAACATAAAAAATAAAAAAATAAAAAATACAATTAAATTTAAAAAATATATAAAAAAACATCAAACCCATTAAAACAAAATAAAATTAGTGATTCAAAAGTACCATTAAAAATAAATATATTGGAAAAAAAAATCCATGCAAAAAACAAATTAAAAACTATTAAAAAAAATGAAAATAATAACTATAACAAAAACGAAAGAAATAAAAAAACATATTAAAAAAACAAATAAGAAGCTATTAAAAAGAGGTAAAAAATATAATAATTAAAAAACATTTAAAAAAATATAAAAACATCTTTAAAAAATATAAATTAAAATTAAAAAAATTTACACTTATAAAAAAATTAAAATAAAAAAAATGAAACCAGAGGGGGTTGGGGCTAGGGCCGGTAAGCACAAACTCCAGGCCCCACACCCACCTAGGTGAGGAGTGTTGTTCTAGGAATTGACCTCCTCACCTAAGTGGTTGTGAGGCCTCGGCGAGAAAGGACCTGCATGCAGCGCCCTACCCACCCGGGCCCCAGACCCCGCGACCACTTAGTCTGGGAGGTCAATTGCCAGAATTGAGCTCCCCAATTCCCGAAATCGTTCTCCCCACCTAGGTGGTTGCGGGGCCTAAGGCTTGGGCGGGCCAGGCGCTGCCCATCTGCCCAAGCCTCAACCTGCCATGTTTTGATTTATAATTTTTTTTATATATAAGTTTAATTTAAAAAAATTATATATTCTTAATATGTTTATTATTAATTTTTTTTATATAATTATTATTTATAATTTTTATGTTTTTTTTAATGCTTAATAGTTCTTTATTTGTTTCGATTTTATTTGTTTTGTTTTTTTCCTTTTAATTGTCTATCTTTAATTTTTAATTTATGTTTTATATTTCTTTAATTTTTGTTTTTTTCATAATTATTAATTTATTTATTTTTAATAGTTTTCCGTTTGTTTGTTTTTTATATATTTATTTTTTCAATTTAATTTTTGTTTTTTTCATAATTATTAATTTATTTATTTTTAATAGTTTTCCATTGGTTTGTTTTTTATATATTTATTTTTTCAATTTATTTATTTTTGATGGTTTTTTAGGTAATTATTTATTTTTAAACTGTTTTTATGTTTTTTCCATTTAGATTTTGTTGACAGTTTCTCTCAAAAAAAGACATTATTGAAACATCAATATTATGTTCGAATATTTTTCGTTTTGAAGGCGGTTTTTTTTCACAAAATAGATGTATTTAAAAGAAAAAAAATTAGGACTTTTCACACAAAAAAAATTGTCTTTCACTTGCATTTTTAAAAAATGGTGAAAATTTACGCCAAAAAAAAAATTTATTCGAACATCAACACTTTTTGTTTTGAATGTGTTTTTTTAGGGTTTTGGGGTTTTTTTGTTAGAATTCTTACTTTGAGGTAATAGTTCTTGTTTGATCAGTAACTTTGCATGATCATTAACTTTGCCTTAAATGAAATTCTGAGATTACAAACTTGCCATTCAGCAACACATGAGATAATTAAAGTCAAATGAGAATTTAATACAAAGTTGGTAAAAGGTAAGTTCCATTCTTTTATTCTGCAACTCACATATATGTACTGCACAAAACAAATAATCTTTTCTATACTATTTCTCATTCCCTAACTTAATTTTTTACTTTTTCATGAATTAATGAATTAAAAAAATTATATATGTTTGAATATACATGTGAAGAAGTCTTTTGTAATTGTTTACTTTTTCATGAATTAATGAATTAAAAAAATTATATATGTTTGAATATACATGTGAAGAAGTCTTTTGTATAGTGTTGGAGGTAAGTTTGAGAAGTTTTTGAGAGAAAATTGTGGAACAATTTGTGGTGGGCATGTAAAAACAATTTGTTACAAGCTTTTATAGTGAATTACTCTACAGCTAATGGTAAAGTGTAAATCTCTATAAAAATATCTTGTTTTACTTGGTGAAGGAGCTACAACCTTCATTTTCCATGTGAATGTATTTTTTTATATTTTATAATGTTAATCTAAAATATAGTTTGTTCGTATCTATTTTAATGAGCTAATATGTTTTGTAAGATTTGAAGTTTTTATTCTATTTTAGTTACATAAGTCAACTGTGAATTAACCTCCGCGATTGTTGTCTCGAGGAAGATTCCTCTACCTAAACATTCAAAAATCCCAATAACCCTTTTGCAGTGAGGTGGACAAAGTTTCTTGTAGTTGTGCCATAGGAGGTGGAGAAAGTTTCTTGTAGTTGTGCCATAGGTTTTATAAATTGCATAAATTCATATTTCAATAAATTCCAATCTATAATGAAGACACCTCTACCTAAACTTTCAAGAATCCCCATAACCTTTGTGCAGTTAGGTGGAGAGTTTCTTGGAGTTGTGCTACAAGCTTTACAAGCTTTATAAATTGCGTACATTGCATTGACGAATAAAAGTTTAAGTCAAAGAGACTGATCCAAAGGTGTTAGAAAAGTTACCATTAAAGACTCATCAATCTGAATAAAAGTTAGGTAAACCCTTTTAAGAATCAAAATTCAAATTAGTATGTAATTTGTTACGCTAAACTACAGAAAAGCGTTGAAATCTGCGATCATTCAAAATCAATGGCAGTTCCTATTTCCACCTCCATAACAAAGTTAATGCTATGTCCTTACACCCTCTGACAACGACAGAAAGCCTCCTTGACATCATGGGGCCCTTCCATGTTCGACCATGCATCATAGCATGCATCCCTCTCCGGTGATTACAAGGCACGCAGCTCCGATGACTCTGCTGTCTGTCGTGCTCCTGCAATCGACCCTGCCCGCCTCCACTTTGGCCTCCACTCTCGCGTATTGATGAGGCACATTTACGACACATTTACGGCATTTACTAATGGTACCAACCATCCTCCAGGCAATTCAAACTCTCGGCAATTCAAACTCCAAGACAATTCACGCATTGAACTCCGGCGAACAGAGGAGAGGTTACAACCATTGAACTCTGGCGAATAGAGGAGAGGTTACAGAAGGTGATTCAGTGCATGCAGCGCTTCGAGGACGAAAGATTTCAAACGCTCTTTCGACCTCTGTCTTGCGCGTATACAGGTATTATCGTATACCCCTGCATACAACCATAATATAGAATTCATGAAACAGCTACTGAAAAACGCGGGGCTTTCCCCTTTGCGGTTCTGTGAAAAGGGTTGATACAATGAAAATTATATGTTCAGGGTGTTACAGGTACTCTTGTTTGCGGTTTTATGAATTCCTATCAGATGTATTTCAGATCCCATACAGTCGAACTTTGATAGTCATGAATATAAGCACTCTTGAGTTTAAGTTACAACAAATTGATAGCCCAGCAGATGGTTTACATAAATATATAAAGACCACAAACAAGCACAACCAAAAGGTGGTAGCATACACACCTCTGCGTGTACACACCAAAATGATGCTTTGTCGGTTCTTGCAAAAATCCAAATACTGTACATCATTATAATGACTATGGTGACTATCATTACCAAAATTAAAGAGGTTACTGATGTGAAGCCAAGAATCTTGCATTACCCCGTTTATGCTCTCAATTGTAAATCCAAATATCTATATGCTATATATCATTACAAGTATTCTATTATTGATACCAAAATTTAAGAGGTAAAAGACATCAATATTAGGATCAGGAATTGCCATTTGCCAAATTCAAGTCACTGATCAACAATGCCTTCAATTCGGCGTCAAAAGTTTCAGCCATTTTCTTCACTTCTCTGGTGACCTCTTTCTTCACTTCTCTGGTGACCTCAGCCAACGTATCCATGATTTCCTTCATAATTGGCGTCGATGAAACTGGGGGCTTGATAGCGATTTAATTCCTATCAGATGTATACAGCTCAGAATTTCAATAACAGAGGAGCTTTTACTGAAAGTTTGAAACTATATGCAGCTGGCCATTGGTGATCGAAAATTGCTTTTCGCAAGGTTAGTGCGCATCCTTTTCATGCCTCGAAGCCGTATTTTAAAAAGCCATATGCAACGCGACAAAGCCCTAGCATTTCCAATAGATTCCCAATGACATTTCATGTTTTATGAACTCTTCCCTGGTTAATGATCTGTAATTGATTTAGCACAGATTCCAAAACACGTTTCGATTGATTTAAAGATTTAAATATATTTTAAAGATTCAGAGATTACAGCTCGATTTGCTCACTCTGCCAAACTGTCTCATAAAAGATAGCAAATTTATTCTGGAGCAGTAATATATGGCCAAATTTAGATCACAAGTGGACTCACAGTTCGGAATAAATTTTATTTCACTCCTCAAGAATGCGGTGACATGAAGAATCTTGCTCATCATTCTCACAAGCATCGGTCCTGGTCACGGTTAATTATAAGGAGTATTCCCAAGCCAAATGGCTCTGAAAATCTTATTTTGGTTGGAATTTGATTAATAAAAGGTTCAAGTTTCATTGGATTAGATGAATTTTAAAAAATTAGGGTTTTGATGAAGTCAGCGCTTAAATGCAGTAAGCAAGCATTTAAAGATTCTAAATAGATAGAAGTTTTTCCTCGCTCAAATATTTTTATTAATTTATTTTTTCCAACCGGATAAAAAAAAGATTTAAATTTTTGAATATAATTATAATTTTGTTACGATTCAAATTTATCTCCTAATGACTTGTTTTTCTCAAAAATCTGCTTTAGGATCGTAAAAATTTTCAATTAAATGTTTGATTAATAAGTATTCGTGTTTCCTATATCCGCAAAATCTTACAGCAAATCATCTATCCTCATTTCATTCAATTTTATATTATCCAAATGAATTATGAATACTGTAGGTATATTATACGCAGTGGAATCGGTAGATGAATCTGGTGTCATATGTTTGGATGGAGAAATGGAAAACCATAGTAAAAAATCACAAAACAATTGAATAGTCTAATAAATGTGGAATATTGTTGTTAAGGAATCTGTTTAGTTATTAACACTGTGAGTATATATACACAGTGGAAACAGTAGATAAATTTGATTTAATAAGTATAAATGGAGAAATAAAGAAGTGAGGTACACATGGAAACAACAGAAGGATCTGATGTCATAGGAAGAAATGGAGAAGTAAAGAAATGAGAGTTGACATTATTTACATTAAATATTAACACTTTAGATATTCAGACTAAAATCAGTTGATGAAAGCACTTACAGACTTTGTCCTTGCCGGATGTGCAACAGTAAGGTGCTCAGAATTTAAGTGCCAACATAGCAACCACTGTATATTTAGCTTATATCTATTCACTTTGTTAACTGGAAAAATGTATATTTATGTGTTGACATTATTTAACTCTTTTCATTATTTATGTGTTGAGTTTTTATCATCTACAGAAAAGTTGAGTTGCAACAAATAGATATGTTTTCTGTCCAGTAGCATATTATATACAACTTTTTAAATATATCATGGATTTAAGAACATTTTATTCTATTCCAGTTTTCAAAATTTTAGTGTTTAAAATGGATTTTAGTGTTTATTCTATTATTATGTTGTTCTTTCTAGATTATGGTATATGGAGAGCATTAGTGTCTTTACTCTCCTGGTTATGTTCGCAGGGAAAAATATGTCTTGTAAATAAATGGCATCCTATTTTTCCTTTGTTGAAGAATCGATAGAGCCCTCCCCCATGGAGTGTGAGGGTTACGAGCAGTATGTGCATCTCCCCGAGCTCAGTGCCATGTGGAATTTCAAGGAATGGCCTGGTTGGTCTAGAGAGGGGTTGGTAAAGGCTGCCTTACATTCATTGGATATTACTTTTCGGTTTGTTTCGTCTGTCCTCTGTGACACAAGGACTTACATTGACAAAGAGGAATGGAAGAGAAGGCTTGAATCCTTAATTAGTTCCCAGATTGAGTTGATTTCAATGATTTGTGAAAATGACAAGCAGGTTCCCACTCTTCAGTTGTCAGTAAGTAGTGGTGTTCTCTCATGGAAAGTTTTCCATGAGGTATTGGAGAGACCTGGTGCTTTACCTGTGGTTAGTAGAAGAAGTGAAGATAGCTTACTTCCTCGTTTGGGTACATGGAAAAGCGCTGAAGCTATGGTTTCTAGAATATGGCTTGCCATTGAAGGCCATATGCAGAGGACTCCCTTCACTTTAGGTCTGGGGGAACCAAATATGTCAGGTAAGCCTCTTCTTGAATATGATAGAATCTGCAAGCCAAGATATTTGCACTCTTTAAAACAACATAAACAGTTCCATAATCCAGAAGATGCCAAACTTTGCAATGTCCTCCAGATCTTTGAGGCCTGGGTATTTGTAGGCCAAGAATTGTTGCACAGAGTATATGAAAGAATAGATTCTGGGGATTTCGTAGGAGCATCCACAGACTGTTGGATGGTTGAAAGGATGTGGAACATGCTCACAGAAATTGTGAATTTGCTTCTAGTGATGGACCCAGATGATTTCCTTTGCCTTAAACACCAGTTGGCAATTAGCAGCGCTAGTACGCTTGCAGGTGCATATTGCCTTCAGTCTGCCCGCCTTAGAGACCTTACAAATGCACGCAAGAAACTAAGGCATCTGGTGCCCAAAGTCATGGGTGTTGAGGCTGATCCAAAGGGTGGACCAAGGCTCCAGGAGGCACTTATGCATTTGTTTCATTCACATGGACTTCGCTCACATAACACTTTAGGTGCTTATCATGTTGCAACAATACATGTTCTGTTGGCCTTCCAGGCAATAGAAGCCGCAGTGAAAAGGTTTTTCTTCTCATATCAGCAGCTGGTAGTAACAGCCATGGGTAGCATTGAAATGAGGGGTCCATAATATCTAGGTGCTTGTGATGCCCTGCGTCAGATATATTTTGAACCACCTTATTTCCCTAGTGTGGATGTTGCAAAGACATTTTTGGGTTACTATTGGCACTAGAAGTCTACAACTATGGTGGATGGTACACTGGAAGATCTACAGACAAATCAAGTTAAGTTTACAAGACAGAGAACAATGCATTCAGTTTTTCAAAGTACTACCCCAAATTCATACATACACTTCTTACATTGACAGTTTTGAGTACTATACATAGAATTATATTGGATATAGGATTAGACTCATTTTTGTTCATCCCCATCAGTAGGACCAATCAAAAAACAGTGCTAGAAATTTGGAAAAAAAAAAAAAATTCCCTCTCCAACATGGATAGGATACTAAGGATTCATAGTGTGCAATTCCTCCTTCGTTAGTTAAATACTGTAAAAGATTGTCCAAAATTAAAAAGGTAATTATTAAAATTATTAAATTTTACGAGTTGTTTCTTTTTTTAATTTTTTATTTCTTTACCTAAATTCTATGATGAGTTTAATGATATTTATATAATTCATTATAAATTTTGATATGAAATGTAGTTTAATGTTGTTATTTTTTTATTTTTTTAAGATTTTTTAATTCGGTGTGTGAAACTGAGATAATTATAATTTTAAATTGTTAAGTTTATTTAATGGAATGCATCATAATTTTTTTGATGCATTTTTTTTTTTTATATTTAATCAGATTTTTTGTTTTTTAAGATTTTTTAATTCACCGTGTGAAATTGAGATAATTATAATTTTAGATTATTGAATTTATTTAATGGAATATATCATAAAAAATTTAATGTATTAAATCTATATCATATTTAAATATATAATTTAAATGATGGAACATTACAATTTCATTACGGGTCATACTAAATAATTATCTCTTTAAACTAGGCCTCAAAAAATATAATTCTTTTATTTGAATATTTTCTGCTTCAAAATTATGAGCACAAGCATAAGTATGCGACTCATTTCCAAAGTTTTGAGAAAAAATATTAGATAATGCATTTTGGATTGACTAATAACATATAATTAGTATAATTTTTTATCTCTACATTTATTTTACAAAGTACTCTGATACTTCTTTACACTCTACTTTAATTTTCTTGCACATGGCCTTGTGTTATTGCTTAGGATGTCATTTAATTTAACTGAATTTATGGTAAATGTATAAATTTTGCCTTTAGTTCTTCAATACTAATTTGTTTTAGTGAGATTGTAAATTTTAGTCAAATTATTTCTAGTATAGTATCATTTATAAAATACGTTGTTCTTTAATCATATAAGTTTAAATTTAGAACATTGATAATGCATATTGCTTATAATCATTCTCACTCTTAATATCTATAATTTGGATTAACACTTATCATTTTCTTGCAGATTGACACACGGTTCGCTCGCTTGTGCAGAGCCTAACCCCACAGTTTACAAAGAACAAAAACAATCATTGTAATTTTTCTTTCGTGGGTGACTGGCAACCTTTAGTGAATTGCCTTCACCTCTGCAATTGTTTTCTATATAGTTCAGATTGTTTTAATAATCAGTATTAGAAGGGCAATTACTTAGCCTTTACTTTAAAAATTTTACATTTCACACATAGCTTAATTAAGGGGAAAAGTAAGTGGCCATAATCCACACATTTTTTCAATTTGTTTTGCTATTTTACCCTAGTCACATAGCTTAATTAGCAAAGGAGTAAGTGGCCCATAATTCACTCATATTTTTTACTAACCAAAGCATCTTTACTTCATTAGCATTGGGACTAGGAACTGGTGTTATTAAAGAAAGGGAGTAGCCCCTGCTTCCCTTGCGTCTTTTAGACGATCCTGGGCTTGCATCTGAAATCTTTCTCAAAGAACTCAGTTTTTCATCTCCCTTTTTAGGCTCACATAGTGTAATAGGAAGGAAGTAAGTGGCCCATCAACCACACATTATTTTATTTGCAGGTAAGGAACAAACATAATTTAGTGTAAGTAGGCAAATTTGAAAAGGATCATCGAATATCCACATGACTACAAACTTTGTATGTTCACTCTGTCACTTACACACACATTTCACTACACACACTAAGCTACTCTAAACTTTGAACAAAGGGAATCAAGTGTAAAAACCTTTTGTACTTAGTTTATTTAAGCTTAATTTTTCACACCATAAGTGAAGAAAGACACATAAAAGCAATCATAACTTGAACATGTTGGCATTATGGCTAAAGTGTTGTCCTTGATGGCAACCCATTTAGGTGATAGATCACAGTACTTCAAGTCAGCAGCAGAGATTGATGATCAGCTATCAAATATTGAAGAAAATAAGGGGTACGCAGGTACACCTTGCATAAGGTGTGTACATGCAGGTCAGTGTTACATAAAGTGCGTACATACCCGCAGTGATCCCGTTCAGGAGGTGCGTACCCCCAGTGCACACATTTCAAGGCAAAGAAATTCACATGTGGGGTTTTCTTATGTTTTACTCTTGGTATTTAGCCGACGGTATTGTGTTATTGTGGTGTCGGCTCGTGGTATTGATCCATGATTTAAGGAAGAGCTTTCCTATATAAAGTAAAGGAGATCATCTGGCTTGAGCATGTTTTGAGTTGAATATCTTATGAGGGCTAGATCTGACATATTATGATCTCTCTTGGGAGTATGTCTAGATCTAAATAAGGCGAATCTTCTGATGGATTGAGATCTCTTCGGCGCATGTTCAGATCTGTAGATTTGACTGTCTGGGTTATTTCTGAAGTCCTGAAATCATCTATGCCCGAAGGTACGCAGGTACAGTGAAAGAAAAGTGCGTACATACGCAGGAACGAAGCATTTCAGGTGCGTACATACGCAGCCACAGAAGGGTTGCAGGTGCGGAGGTCCGCAGGCAGTTCAATGGACTCAGAGTGAGGTATGCAGGCTAGCAGTTGAGCAGGGTGCGTACGTAAGCAGGCGAGCAGTTGAGCAGGGTGCGTACTGTAAGCAGGCAAGCAGTTGAGCAGGGTGAGTACTGTAAGCAGGCAAGCAGTTGAGCAGGGTGCTTACATAAGCAGGCGAGCAGTTGAGCAGGGTGCTTACTTCTCTTAAAATCTTTGTTTATCATTGTTGTGTTCTGGGTTTGACCCTATTATTGTTGATTTGGTTACTACAGTTGACTGGGTGATTCTCTTATACTTGATGATCATTTGATGCTTATGGATCTAGTTTGAACATTTATGAAAAGTGGTCCTTGTAAGAAAAGAAGTAGGGGGTTGTAGCTCCCTTCCAGGAGAGACTGGAAAACGAGAGAGAGAGTTGTAGCTCTCTGCAGGTTGCAGCCTGCGTACTGGTAAAGGACTGCACCAGTACAAAACCATTGTAAAAGGAGTTTCTAATTTGAAAGAAGATAGAGACATATTGCAACAGGTGGTTTTCACCCACATTGGGTTTCCACCTTACATCTTGTGTTCTTTGGTGTGACTATCTGTTTTCTTTTGTTCATGCTCATTATTTTATGGTACTGACATGCAAAAATAATTCAAAGAACAAATAAAGAAGATTTATTAAAAGAATTAGATAATACTGATTCACCCCCCCCTCTCAGTATTATTTCCAACAATTGGTATCAGAGCAGGTCCTTCAGAAAAGCTTGATCGCTTGAAGGTAGATCGTTCATCATGAGCAACTATGAGAGAGAAGCATCAATCAGGCCACCGGTTTTTGATGGGACAAACTTCAATTATTGGAAGGTAAGAGTTACTGCCTATCTTCAATCTCTTGGTACAGAAGTTTGGGACATCGTAGAGACAGGCTACGCTTTTCCTTCAGCTACTCCTACAGATGCAGCCGAGAAAAAGAAGTATGAAACAAATGCGAAAGCAGTCAGTACTCTATTAGGATGTATATCTCAATCAGAATTCATGAAGGTAATGCACTATAAATCCGCAAAAGAGATATGGGACAAAATTGTCACGAGTTATGAAGGAGATGAACAGGTAAAGCATGCTAAACTTCAAACTCTCAGAATTCAGTATGAGACTCTCAAAATGTATAATGATGAAAGTGTGGCTAACTATTTTCTTCGGGTAGATGAGGTTGTTAACTGTATGAAAAATTTGGGTGAAGAAATAAAAGAGGCTATTGTGGTTGAAAAGGTTTTAAGATCATTGTCCCCCAAGTTTGAATCTAAAGTATCTGCAATAGAAGAAAAGGAAAATCTACGAATTCTTACTATGTCTCAGCTACATGGAATTCTAACTGCTTATGAAATGAGAAAGGGAGGTCCATCAAACAGAAGAGAAGCTGCTTTCAAGGCATCAGGCAAAGGAGATTATTATGAAGCGAGCCACGTCCCAAAAGAAGAGGAAGAAGAATCAAATTTTGTCAGAAATCTTCAAAGGGGTTCTGGAAGGTTCAGAGGTAAGTTACCTTTTAAATGCTTTGCTTGTGGAAGAGTAGGTCATTATGCTGCAAAATGTCCTTATAAGGATAAAGGAAAGGAACCTGCTAGATGGAACAAGAAACAGAATGCAAATAAGAAAAGCTACTACACTCATGAAGATAGTGATGGTCTATCAAACAGTGATGAAGATGAACAAGGTAATGAATATAAGTTGTTAATGGCATTTGAAGATGATGATTATATGGATGCTATAGATGTGGATAACCTTTATGATGAAATTACTAGACTCAAGAGATGTATAGAAGAAAAGAACATGATCATTGATACTCTACAATTTCAAATTGATGAAAAGGAAAAGCATCTTGAAAAATTAGAAGGTGAAATTGTTGGTCTTAGAAAAGAGATTGAGAAAACAAAAGCTATTAATCTCAAGTTTGTCAAAGGATCTGAAACTTTGGATGAGATTATCAATGTGCAGCGGTCTCCACTAAACAAGACAGGTCAGGGCTATAATGGAGAAACTTCTCAAGCATCCACCTCAAAAAGTTATCTTGATGCAGCAAGAAGAAATGAGCAAAAGCACAATGAAGATCATCAGGTAAAGCAGGGAAGAATTAAAAACAGAAACTATCAGGGGCAATCCATCTTAAGGGTGAACAAAAGCTACAACCAGCCACAGGTAAAATCTTCTCAATTTGGTTCAAGAATAGATGACAATAGAAATTACAATCAATTGGCTGGTAGATTCGATAACCGCAGAAGTTTCTTCAATGGACAATGCTTTTCTTGCCATAACTTTGGTCACAAAGCAGCTCAATGTGTTTCATATAAAACGATCATGACTAGGGAAGCTCAAAAACAAAGAAGTATGACGGGGATTACAAAAAGGACCTATAACAACTTTTCGGTTCTTGAAAATGAAGTTGAATGTTCTATTTGCAATAACTTTGGTCATGAAGACTCTGAATGCAGGAGCAGGTTTCAGCAGAAAAAGGAACAAGCCTCAAGCACCAAAACATGGAGAATAAAGGAACCTCAAACAGAAAGATGTGGGATAGCATTTTATGCAGAGGGACAGGAAAATCTATGGTACATTGACAGTGGATGTTCGAAGCATATGACAGGTGATAAAGAAAAACTTGAGTCTTATTCTACTCTAGAAAAGGGAAAGAAAGTCTCTTTTGGAAATGATACTCCTGCAACTATAAAAGGAAAAGGCATTGCTCAGTTAAAAGAAAAGGTCAAGGTTGGAAATGTTTTGTATGTTGATGGATTGAAGCATAATCTTCTAAGTGTCAGCCAGATGTGTGATCAAAGAACCGAGGTTATATTCAGATCAAATGGATGTCTTGTTCGTGATCTTGATACAGGTAAAACAATGATCAAAGGCAAAAGAACTCCAAATAATCTGTACATATTTGAAGAAGGACAACAACAATGCTATCTGAGCAAGGATGATGAGCACTGGTTATGGCATCGGAGGTTGGGACATCTAAGCTTTTCACAAATAAGGAAAGCATGCAAATATCAGGCAGTTCGCGATCTTCCAGATATCAAAATTCCTGACAACACCATATGCAAATCATGTCAGTTTGGAAAACAAACCAGAACTAACTTTCCAGAGAAAGAATGATCAGCTAGCATGCCTCTTGAGCTAGTACATACAGATACATGCGGTCCTTTCAGGAAAAGAACACCTCGAGGAGAAGAATACTTGATATTATTCATTGACGATTTCTCCAGGTTTGTCTGGTTAGGACTTATGAAGCACAAAGATGAAGCATTCGAAAAATTCAAATCCTTCAAAGCCTTGGTTGAAAATGAATCAGGTCACAAAATTAAGTGCCTCAGATCCGACAGAGGTGGGGAATTTACTTCAAATGAATTTTTCGATTTTTGTGAAGAACATGGGATAAGAAGAGAATTCTCTACAGCAAGAACTCCTCAGCAAAATGGAGTTGTGGAAAGAATGAAAAGGACAGTCCAACAAATGGCTCGTGCTATGCTTGATGAGTCAGGAACTCCCGCAACTTTCTGGGGTGAAGCTGCACATGCTGCAGTTGTTATTCTCAACAAAACAAATGTCCGGGTGAACAGCACTCAAACTCCTCATGAGCTCTGGAGTGGTAGGACTCCTTCAGTAAAGCACTTCAAAATCTTTGGGAGCAAATGCTATATCAAGAATACTGATGAGCAGCTTGGCAAACTTGAACCTAGAGCAGATGAAGGCATTCTTCTTGGTTACTCTCCACATAGGAAAGCATACAAATGCTACAATAAAAGACTTGGCAGAATTGTTGACAGCATTGATGTAGTGGTTGATGAGAAGGGATACATTCCTAGGCAAGTACATCATGAAGAAATCGAAGAAGATGAAGGCTACCCCCAATGACAGAATGATGAAGAAGAAGAACCTCAAGAAGAACCAGAGGAGCAAACAAGAATAGAATAAAAGACTCCATCCAGATATGTTCAGAAGAACCATCCAGAATCTCAGATTATGGGGCAGAAAGAAGCAGGTGTGCAAACAAGAAGAACAGTTGTAGAAGCTTCAAGCTATCTGGCATTACTCTCCTCTACTGAACCACAAAATGTGAAAGAGGCATGCAAAGATGAATGTTGGGTGAAAGCAATGGATGAAGAACTTGAGCAAATCGAAAAGAACAACACCTGGGAGCTGGTTCCTAGACCAAAAGATAAGAATGTTATTGGGACAAAATGGGTCTTCAAAAACAAATTGAATGAAAATGGAGAAGTAATTAGAAACAAAGCCAGACTTGTTTGTAAAGGGTATGCACAGCAAGAAGGAATACACTTTGAAGAAACCTTTGCTCCTGTTGCAAGACTTGAGGCCATCCGAATGTTCCTTTCTCTCTCAAGTTTTCAAAACTTCAAAGTATTTCAAATGGACGTGAAATCAGCCTTTCTGAATGGAGACTTGGAAGAAGAAGTGTACATTGAACAACCAGATGGGTTCATTCTTGGAAATGATCCAAATCTTGTATGCAGATTGAAAAAGGCTCTCTATGGTCTCAAACAAGCTCCAAGGGCTTGGTACTACCGTTTGGACAAATATCTTCATCAACAAGGCTTTTCAAAAGGATCGGCAGATAGCAATCTTTATATAAAAGTTGAAAATGACAAATTGCTAATACTTGTTGTGTATGTAGATGACATTATTTTTGGGAGCAATGAAGAAGCTATGAGTCAAAACTTTGCCTTCGTCATGCAGAAAGAATTTGAAATGTCCTTGCTAGGAGAACTGACATATTTCCTTGGTTTCCAAATCCAACAAAAAGAAGGAGGAATCTTTTTATCTCAAACCAAGTATCTCAAATAGATTTTGAAGAAATATGGTATGGAAGATGCAAAACCAGTATGTACACCCATGGTCACAGGATGTATCCTCAGTGCAAATGATGAATCTACAGCAGTACATCAACCAACCTATAGATCTATGATTGGAAGTTTACTTTATTTGACAGGTACCCGACCAGACATCATGCATGCAGTTGGAATAGTTGGAAGATTTCAGGCAAATCCGAAGGAGACTCATCTTCAGGCAGTGAAGAGAATTTTCAAATATCTTCAAGGGACTCAAAATTATGGCTTATGGTATCCTAGAGATACAGATCTTACACTTCATGCTTATACAGATGCAGATTGGGCCGGAAGCGTGGATGACAAGAAAAGCACAAGTGGTGGTGCGTTCTTTATGGGTTCCAGACTGGTATCTTGGTTCAGCAAGAAACATAGTTCGATTGCCTTGTCTACAGCTGAATCGGAATATGTTGCTGCTGCATCTTGTTGCACCCAACTCCTTTGGATGATGCAGACTTTGCAGGATTTTCAAATCACTTGTACACCACCAATCCCCATCTTATGTGATAACACAAGTGCAATCAGCATCTCAAAGAATCCTGTTATGCATTGAAAAACCACGCACATACCAATCAAGTATCATTTTCTCCGGGAACAAGTGCTTGAACAGAAGGTCAAGTTGGAGTATGTTCCTTCTAAGGAACAAGTTGCTGATATTCTCACCAAACCATTGCCCAGGGACACTTTTGAGTACCTCCGGCAAAAGCTGGGGGTTGTTGATGCATCATCTTATTGCTGAACCTCTTCTGATTGATGGTACAGGTTCAGGGGGAGCATATAATGCATTGTTGGCATTATGGAGGATGTGCAGAAGGAGATCTTGGAAGTAGCTGCAATATGTCTCTATCTCTTTCATGGTGGATTATGGTTCTTCGTTGCAGATCTGGCTCATATTCAGGGGGAGCATGTTCTTAGGGGGAGCATAACCCTTTGCCCTTGATGTCAAAGGGGGAGAATGAAGCTGAAGTTTTGAGGTTGCCATCAAGTCCAAAGGGGGAGATTGTTGGCATTATGGCTAAAGTGTTGTCCTTGATGGCAACCCATTCAGGTGATAGATCACAGTACTTCAAGTCAGCAACAGAGATTGATGATCAGCTATCAAATATTGAAGAAAATAAGGGGTACGCAGGTACACCTTGCATAAGGTGCGTACACGCAGGTCAGTGTTACATAAAGTGCATACATACCCGCAATGATCCCGTTTAGGAGGTGCGTACCCCCAGTGCACACATTTCAAGGCAAAGAAATTCACATGTGGGGTTTTCTTATGTTTTACTCTTGGTATTTAGCTGACGGTATTGTGTTATTGTGGTGTCGGCTCGTGGTATTGATCCATGATTTAAGGAAGAGATTTCCTATATAAAGTAAAGGAGATCATTTGGCTTGAGCATGTTTTGGGTTGAATATCTTATGAGGGCTAGATCTGACATATTATGATCTCTCTTGGGAGTATGTCTAGATCTAAATAAGGCAAATCTTCTGATGGATTGAGATCTCTTCGGCGCATGTTCAGATCTGTAGATCTGACTGTCTGGGTTATTTCTGAAGTCTTGAAATCATCTATGCCCGAAGGTACGTAGGTACAGTGAAAGAAAAGTGCGTACATACGCAGGAACGAAGCATTTCAGGTGCTATACATACGCAGCCACAGAAGGGTTGCAGGTGCGGAGGTCCGCAGGCAGTTCAATGGACTCAGAGCGAGGTACGCAGGCTAGCAGTTGAGCAGGGTGCGTACGTAAGCAGGCGAGCAGTTGAGCAGGGTGCATACTGTAAGCAGGCAAGCAGTTGAGCAGGGTGAGTACTGTAAGCAGGCAAGCAGTTGAGCAGGGTGCTTACGTAAGCAGGCGAGCAGTTGAGCAGGGTGCTTACTTCTCTTAAAATCTTTGTTTATCATTGTTGTGTTCTGGGTTTGACCCTATTATTGTTGATCTGGTTACTACAGTTGACTGGGTGATTCTCTTATACTTGATGATCATTTGATGCTTATGGATCCAGTTTGAAAATTTATGAAAAGTGGTCCTTGTAAGAAAAGAAGTAGGGGGTTGTAGCTCCCTTCCAGGAGAGACTGGAAAACGAGAGAGAGAGTTGTAGCTCTCTGTAGGTTGCAGCCTGCGTACTGGTAAAGGACTGCACCAGTACAAAACCATTGTAAAAGGAGTTTCTAATTTGAAAGAAGATAGAGACATATTGCAGCAGGTGTTTTTCACCCACATTGGGTTTCCACCTTACATCTTGTGTTCTTTGGTGTGACTATCTATTTTCTTTTGTTCATGCTCATTATTTTATGGTATTGACATGCAAAAATAATTCAAAGAACAAATAAAGAATATTTATTAAAAGAATTAGATAATACTGGTTCACCCCCCCTCTCAGTATTATTTCCAATAGAACAAACTAAATTTCCCCACATGGGCCACAAAATAATTTATAGTTTAGGTTAGGACTGTTGGGGGTAGGCATCCAATAAGCCGCCATGGTCATGTTACATTTTGAAACATAGAAGTTGTCTTTTAGGGTGCTTCAAATCCTTCAACAGTCCATGGAAAAGACAACCCAGGCAGCACAGAGACCCGATTCAGAGGGGGTTCGGCTTAGGCTCAGTGCGTGCGATACTATATGGGGCTACCCAACCTGTATAGTGCTCGGTACTAATAACCGATTACCAAGAAGCTAAAGACTCGACTGCCTCCGTGAGATGAAGGTATCCTACTGGCCAAATTTTAGGGCATCTTTCCCTATAGGTGGAGGTGTGGGAAGCACTAAAGCCTCATTCAATACCTTGGTTGATTCTTTTCGTTGCTGGAAGCGTCACCAGTTCTTTCGGGACGTAGCCCCAGTACTCGTCATTTTTTCGCTGCTGGAAGCGTCACGAGTTCTTTCGGAACATAGCCCTAGTACCCGTCATTTTTTGGCTGCTCGAAGCGTCACCAGTTCTTTCGGGACGTAGCCCTAGTACCCGTCACAAAAGATATCTCCGCAAGGACCAGTTACTTATAGAGTGGAAAGGACGAATAGGTATTCATAGGACCTTTTATCATACGCAAAACAAACTAAAATATTTTCCTTGTTTGATCGATCACATAGCTTAACTTAAAGGGAAAGTAACACTTTATTTTTCATTTTGCTTTATGTATGTAATTTCTTTTTATACACATTCCTCTCCTCACCACAAAAGTGACACACATTCCATTTTAAGAATACATAAATACTTTACTTTTTCATATTAAGAATAACAAGACAATGCTACACAAAACGTTCCAATTCTTGTTTCACCTGAATATACATTAAAATAAATTCTACAAATAAAAATTGAAATGAAACATTTTTTTTAACTGATTTAAAATGAATTATTGGATAACTTGTTATTTATTTTGATATTTTTTGGGTAGAAAAATTGGA
Source organism: Pinus tabuliformis (assembly GCA_031772625.1). Taxonomy (NCBI): domain Eukaryota; kingdom Viridiplantae; phylum Streptophyta; class Pinopsida; order Pinales; family Pinaceae; genus Pinus; species Pinus tabuliformis. The sequence continues at coordinate 1,424,369,291 of CM062820.1, read as the reverse complement.
GGAATTATCTTTTGTGACATATTTTATGATATGTCTTAATTTTGAGATTTAGAATTTAAAGCCCTCTAAAGTTATTTTGGGATATGAAATGAGTGAAACCTTTGTGAACATAGCTCTCTGCCTCTTGATGTCGTTTTACACACCAATTCTAGCTTTCAAACAATGTGAAAATCACCTTAATCAAATTTCATATGCAGAAGCTATGTCTCCCACAAGTTCAGCTAACTTGTTCATACGGTGGTACCAAGTGGACGCTGCATCAACACCATTACTTAGATATGTGGAGTTAGTCACGTGTGGACATTCAAGAAGATCCTAAAAGGTCCAAAACCGTAACACTAATAATGGCTTGAAAAATGTGAAAACCCTAAACCTTAAATAGTTTCCAAGCTATGTTAAATATTACGTCACTAGGAAGAGAAGGGGTTCCATCTTTTTAGGATTGTATTAAAACATAGTTGAGCACAACATCTAGGAGTGGGATTTGAGATCAAAACAAAGGAGAAAGATAATTTGCAACAACCATATAGACAACAATGTCATAGGCAAATCGATCGTAAATACCCCTTTCTTTGTATTTGTATTTCCATAATTAAATAAAAAAGAGTAGAGTATAAGCCTCACCTTCTAATTAGGTTTTCTTTTATATGATATCCCCTGAGTTATATCTTGTATTAAATTATATGATTTTTATATTCACTTACATTTTTTTTCTTTTATGGGTTTAAATATTTATATGTATTTAACACTAACGAAGTGTTGAGAGATGTGAAAACCCTAATCTGAAATCATTATCAAACTATGTTAAACACCAGGTCACTAGAAAGAGGGGGTTCCATCTTTCTAGCATTGTATTGTCTCGTGGTAGAGTAGAGCATCTAAGAGTTAGATTTAAGAGCATAACATAAGAACCATTTAGAATACAATGTCAAAAAAAACTCTGTAATAAATACTCGTTTTTCTGTATGTAAAGTTTCATAATTAAATAAAATATAATAGAATATAAGTCTGCTTTTTAATTAGATTTCTCTGATATCATATTTTATAAATTACATCTTTTATTAAATCATATAACTAATATTTCCATTTACTTATTATTTTTTTAAATTATTTTCAAATATTTGAATAATAAAATAATAAACAAAATTAAAATTCAAAAAATAAATTAAATAATAAAAATTCAAAAATGACATTGTAGGCTATAATAAATTACTTCGGGTGAATATCTACAATAATTTATATATTGTTCACAATAACTTAAACTTAATATTACTTTTTGAAAAATTCACTCTCAACTTTCAATACCATGACATCTCATGGTGAAGACCTCTCCAATCTACTTATGTAAAATACGAAAAAACGAGGGGTATTATTAGACTCGAGAAGCCTCAACCTATGCTTTTACACTTAAAAGTTACCTTTCTCAATGACGCATTATCATCTATAACCACATACCTTGAGATCTGGTAAAGGACTCTCCATAATCTACTTAATTAATAAAGAGGGGTGTTATTAGGCTAAATAAGCCTCTAACTTATGCTTCTAATAAAGCAAAGATGCGGGGTGCATTAGCTTATGTTAAGTTGGTTCATTGTTTAATATTAAGTATGTAAGCTAGGGTGAACAATGATATTATGGGGACAACTAACTTAAATTCTTTTTTTTGCTGAAGCAAGATTCGTACCTTCTATTCATTAGAAACAAAGAAACAAATTACATATAATACAACTACCCAAAGAGACCTGAGGGACATAGAGTCAACTATCCACTCAGGGCTTGGGTACCAAGCCAAAAGCTTAACATCTGGGCCACGGGCCCACAAATTTAACTGTGAGACCTTCAAAATACAAACAAAAGCCTAAATCGGCCAATCCGTTTGCAAAGTTCTGACGGATGAGACGCAAATCGGAGCCAAAAAAGGCATATTCTTAGATTCCAAAAACGGACCCGATGAAATAATAGAAGCCACACTAAACGGATTTCGAGTCCGAATGGTGGAATAAACTTCGCGCATGTCAATCTCCCAAAATCCACAAATTCCAACCTCAAGGCTCAACATGCACGGAAGATAACTGTGAATCCGAACCCGAATTCAAAATAACCCAAAATTACCACTCGCCCCTAGTAGCCCGCGAGATCTCCCGCAATTCTGTCCCCGGCAGAGTCCCTTTGACACGAACAATCTTGACTGTTGATCCACGTAGAGAAATCCAATGGAAGAGCATAATATCGCACCGAACAAGCGGACCAGACGTTAGTGTGTGATGGAGGGCAGTTTTCCAAACCCTCTATCTGCAACATGTAGGTTGTTGGATGGGATCGCTGCAATATCGCTAAAACCGTTTCCCACTTTAGAGCGATGCGAACATCCAAAAACCTCCAAGGAAGCGGTTTTACTCTACGAGGCCCAAAAATGTAAAGATTCCGGATGCCGGTAAAACAAGGATTCGTTCCATACCTGCTCAACTTTTTTGCCTAAACCTAGATCCCAGAAGAGAAGAGAGGCTCTCCATTAATTAAGGAACTATGGTATCCGTTGTGCTCACGCCAATGAACAGTGATGTTCATTTGACTGACTCTAGGTATTTTAGCGACCAGCCTATGATTTCCATAGAAACAACTGTTGTATTTTATTGAGTTCTTCTTGTGGTAACGAATCTACTCCTCCCGTGGTTCCCTGTATCAAAAAACCTTCCAGATCTAGGTTTTCTTTATCAAGAATTTCTTGTAGTTCATGATCCTCCAGGTCCATCTCATTTTGGGTCATTTCTTGATCCATCTCCAGTTCTGCATCACTCATTATGGCTTCCTTCTAATAATCGATGTCCTGTGTGTTTTCCTGGTTTTCTTAAGATTCCTTGTCCGCAGGACTTCCTTCCATTGCTTGATCTTCTTTTGAGATCTCTTCATCTTCCTCAAGCACTTGGAATTTGTTCTGACTGATTTGTTGACCTTCATCTTGATGTTGTTTTGGTCCTCTTTTGCTGCCCTTTCCACGATTCACCACTTTGTGAAAGCTGTATGTTTCCTTCATTGTGTTATTTTTTCTCTTGCTTACTACTTTACTGAGTGGACAATCTCTGAGAAGGTGTCCATGTTCATGACATCTACGACATCTGAACGGAATGTGCTCATAATCTACTATTTGCACCCATTCTTCATCAAAAACTTCCAAGATCACCTCATCCAGTAGAGCTCCCGATAAATCCATTTCCACATATATTTTGGCAAATGAAGTATATCTTTCTTTTCTTGTGGCTTCAGAAGCTTTAACAAAACGACCTAATTTATTGCCGATAGTGGCTAACAATTCATTTTGCTAGTAATCAAGAGGTAGAGAATAGAGCCTTACCCAAACCGATACTGAAGTAAAAGTTTCACGTTCTGGAACAAAATTCATCATCCATGGCCACATGTAGAGTCTAGCTGTTGCATAGAAGTAAGGTCCTCCTTCAAAAACTCTTTGATCAATATATATGCAAATCAATGCCACCCTTTATTCTTCAAGGACGATGGTTATAGGCTTTGGCTTTTTAGCTAGAGGAACTAGATTGCAAATTGAGGTGTGGTTTGGTGAGTCTTGTCTTTTCGAGGTAGTTGATCCTATTATATCCTAGTCGAGTCCCTATCTTACTCTATAACATTACTAAGTCACCACCACTGTGTATTTTTTTCTCAAAGAAGATTTAATAGAGGGGATTTCGTCTTGTCTTAATTCACAAATTTTTTTAGTGGTTTTACTCTTGATATTGGGGGTTTGTTGGGGACAGGTTTTATGTCTCTCCCTTTCATCCCTATTTGAAGGGAACGCACCATCTTATGTGTCAGTGTTAGGCAGTTCCCTTTCACCAATTCCAGCTCAGCGACTCATCACAAGTCGCCCCTCGACAATAACATGGTGGCCCCACCTCCAGAAAGAATTCATATGTCATACATGGGTTAGTCTAAATTTGTCAGAGATATTTAAGCTTATTAATGACCCAATTTCTTATGATCTTAGTTATCGTACAATGTCATCTAAGATCCCCTGAATATTACTTAATCCCAAAGTGGTTTACGTGGAAAGTATAAAATATTTACTAAAAAATGAGACTTCCATGCTTAGTACGCTATGCATTGATCAAGACCACATTATTTACTCAAACTAAATTATTTTCAATGCAATTTGTATAGGTATTTTAAGAATGAATAAGTGGGGGAGGATTAACGAGTTGGAAGTTGAAGACCCGGAAGATATGATACAATTTTCAGCAGAAGACTTAACATGGACAAAGATTGAGGGGGACCAAGTTGTAGTTATTCCATATTGTCGACTTGATGATTTCATAATTGGAGAGGAATCAAATGAAGGTGCACCCACTCAATTTCTTCTTAAGAATCATCGAAGTAACAAAATAGAGGATATCAAACACACCAATTACTCAACATTCCTGGAGTACAGTGTGTGAGTCTCTATATGATTTTTCAAGATACGTATAATTTTTTCAATATGCATAAATATTATATCTAATTTGTAGTAATTTTTTTACGTACAGTTATTGGTGTTCATATGGTCCACAGTCGACAAGGATAATTAGGAGTGCATCAACAGATCCAAAGACAACCCGCAATCGACATGAAAGTATTAAAGTTGGTTGCCAATGTCACTTCTTTGTGCGACGACTTCAAATGAGACCAGATGATGCTGTAATAATATATAGTGCATGTAGACATATTGATAAATCCAATGTTATTTGTCATGGGACAGATGCAATTGGTAGGTCCATGAGATTCAATTATGCACCACATTTAAGTTAGAATATGCGATCTAGTGTCCAACATTTCGTTAAAAGAGGTTTTAATGTTACAATGATATGGGACAAGTTCATCTCTGATGTGAAGGATGGATCTGGTGAGTTATACACAGGGATACCTCGAGATACCTACATGACAAAAAAAGATATAAGTAACATTTACAATGATATGATAAGGTTAGAGTATGTTAAAGATCAAAGTGATCCAAAGAGTGTGGAGTGCTGGTATAAGGAAAACCCAGAGAGTTTTTTCTTCTACCAAAAACAAGATCTTGTTGAAAATATCCATTTTATCATAGGCATACAAACAAAGTGGATGTGTTCAATGATGCTGAAATACTCTCACAATAATATTATCTCAATGGATTCAACCTTTAGTAAAAATAAGTACGGGGTGAGTACATATTTATCCTAAATCTGATTCATTTATTTAACCTCATATTAATGCATGTATCTTATATAAATATAATTATGCACATTTTTTGTAATGCAGTATCAACTTTACACCTTAATGGTTTTCGACGAACATCACAATGGGGTTCCAATAGCTTGGGTGATATCATCACGCAATACTATAGCTAATCTTTCTAAATGGATTTTGGCCTTACTTGCAATTGGAAACAAAGAGCGACCATATTGGCATGTTCTTGCCTTCATCACAGATGATGCTACTGCTGAAATTGAAGCATTGAGGTGATGTGTTTATTATTTTTATAAGACGCATAAAAAATATTGTTAATGTATAATCTCTCTAAAAATTATGTTATTGCAGGTCTTCAATCAAGTGAAAAGTATTATTATGTGTGTGGCATGTTTGTCGTGCATGGTTGAAAAATGTTGGAAACAAGGTCAAAGGGAGGGAAAACCAAATATGCATTTTTCGCGGTTTAGGAGAAATCATGCACATGTGTAAAGATGATGAATCTGTGAGAAAGAAAGTTGAAAGCTTATTTGAAGAATTCAGTGAACAAACAATATTTTTGGAATATTTTAGAAATACTTGGTTGTCCAACAACAAAATATGTAAGCTTCTTATTGGTGGTTTTAATGATTCTATTTTTCATGTCATATGTATACTTATTAATATATAACTAATAAATTTCTTTCTACAGATATGTGGGCAAAAGCATACAGAAATTTTCCACATTCAAATCAAGATACGAACAATGCCATTGAATCTTACCATCGGTATATCAAGGAAAGGTACCTATGTGAGAAGAACAATGCATGCCACAAAAGGGTTGATTGGTTAATCTATGTTTTGTTGACAAAGGTTGTATTATTTTACAATCATATGCACTGTTTAAAAGAAGTTAGTTTTGTACGACCCAGAAAAATACAGGAAAAATTGAATTCATCCAAGTGTAGAGCTAAGAAAATCCCAAATGAAGATTGTGTGCCTGATGAAAAGAGTAATGACTACTCGGTTCATAGCTAAAATAAGGATACTCGTGACATTTGGTACAATGTCATATATAAGGATTCTAATCTACACTTCTGCAATTGCAATTGGGCCGTAAATGGAATTATCTGTAAACATGTATTGAAAGTTTAGATGTTAGTGAGTAACACTATTTTGGGTGAAAATGTAGCACGTGGTGTCACTGATCCCATGACAGAAAGGCCTAGAAATGAAACACCTATATTGGTCCCAGAAATCCAAACAGAGCTTTCGCCATGCTTTGATTCTCCTCCCAATCTGAGTTATCATAATGAAACAAGCATTGATAATTTAGAGAATTTCTCATGCAATGTTGAATCGACCAATGTACGACAAGATAGTGCATTCTCTGAACATGATGAGATAAAACGTGTTAACTCATCAACTCTTGAGAAATTGATATCCATAATACCTACAAATTTGGAACAGGCATATGCATTGAACAACTTGGTAGACAAAGCATTTCAAGAATACAACAAAATGTTTTTCAATACTATAACTCCATCCAAGATCACTACCAAGAGAAAACATAGTTTCTTGAGTCCAGTAAATAACATAGTTTGAAAGGGTTGGACGAGTTCATGCAAGGAAAAAAATAATGGATGAACAATTGGAGTCATCTTCTCAAAGACAAAGAAATGTGGACCACGTGCCTAAGATAATGCAAGATTCTATTATACCCAATATTGGTATGGAAATTTCATGCTATGCATTGTTTTACGTTAAATGCGATATATTAGCATGTTCAACACATTTGCACGACTATATGAACTATTTTTATTGTTACAATTGAGGGACCCAAATATCACAACATTCCAAATTGTCAAATTCGTTTATTTGATGAAGACACTATTGAAAAAAGATCCAGCATTGGGAACACTGCTTCAGCCATTAACACCCCAATATCCTCCCCAAGGGTGCTTCCCACTATTGTTGAACCAATTAGGATGTATCATCGCCCACACCCACCCCCTTTCTCCTCCATAAATTCTTCCATGCCTATAACGACCTCTGTAATACCTTCCCAATGCTCACCCCTACCCTTCAATCATCCACCATTCTCATTTTTTCAATCGTCCACCCTTAACATTCCAATTTCCCCCCTAGGTTAATCCCCCGACCTATAGTGATTCCCACTATCGTACAACCAGTGGGGGTGTATCGTCGATCGCACCCACTACCTTTTCCCTATTTCACATCCACCATGCCTTTATCCAGCGCCCCTGAACCATGCCTATATCCGTCACCAAGTGCTCTGCCATCTACCTAGGAAGGGTTGTCTTCTCCATTGCCTCAAATCCTCACGGTGAGAATGAGTATTTGATCAAAATATCATCATGAATTAATGAAATTGATTATATGCCTTTCAATTTTTACAACTAATTGATTATTGTAATTTTTTGCAGAGATATCAATTTGGAAATCCACCTGGGAGTGCCAAGAGGGACGAGGGTGACTTATAGACCCATACTTTAGATCAATCATGATGTTGTTTTTCCATTATGTCATTTATGGGCATGAGATTCCATTATTTATGTTGGAAATGAAGTTCTATTTTGTAAAAAAGAAACATGTATAGTTGGAGCTATTTTGAATAAAAATACATAAATTTATATTTGTGTTTATGACAACATCTTCATTGAATTTTAAATCCTTATGTGGATGCGATGTTGTATTCTATCAATGTTACATTACTTTTGATGAATAGTTGTAACGGATTTTGTTTTTATTATTTACAAATTATCAAGTTTATAAGTTAAGTTACTTTTATATTTATATCTTATTTGATGTTTAAAATGTAATCTTAAGACTTATACCTCACACCTCAAGATTAATCTGTCTAAAAATACATATGCCTTTCAAACTTGATACTAGATAAAAAAACAATAACCACACATTACAATCCAATATCACTTTAAAAATATTCTTACCAAGTCTCTCAACAAATATGTAACTGTAGATATTTTTATCATAAGCTACCATACAACAACGACTCTTAAGTATAAACAAAATATATATCGAAAAAAATATGAAAGCTTAAATAAATTTTCACATCCTCAGCCCTAGAATATTCATTTATTTCTTTACATATGAATTATAGTTTATAGTTTATGTTCATATTCCATAGATTTTACATGTGAGAATCAACCCATTTAATAAACATGTACTTGTTATTTAACCTCTTTAACCTTTATTGATTTTTTTTTGTTTTATGGGGTTAAGGGTGTGATTGGAGAAGAGGGAATATTAAGATTACCAAAATAAAATTACAATTGAAATAGTAAGGAAGTATAAAGTTAAAAGTTGTAAATTTAAATTTTGAAATGGTTAATATTCTAAAGTGAAATGTTGATTTTTGAGAGTGGAAATATCGATGGATAAAAGTATGTATTTGGAATCCAAAAATGTGAATTCCATTAATTTCAAAACTTCAAACTGTGAATTTTGATTTCTAAAGCGTTAAGTGTTATGTTTTGGTTTCAAAAATATAAATTTTGATTTCAAAGTTGTTAATTTAAATTAAAAAATAGTGAATTTCACTATCAAAAATAAGTTTTTCAATTCCAAAAGTGTCCATGGTAATTATGAAGTTGTGAATTTTGATTTCAAAAATAATTATTAATTTTAAAACTTTAATTTTATTAAATTTGAAATAATAAGTAAAATCTAAAGTAAAACATTGTGAGTTTTTATTTTAAATGTTAATATTAGCTGTTTTGAAGTGTAAATTTGGATTTTCAAAGTAGTGATATTGGTTTTCAAAATGCCAATTTTTAAAATAATTCCATATACAAAAATTGTGCATATACGAAAGATATGCACATATACGGAAAATGCGCATATACGGAAGATATGCACATGTCTTCCGTATATCCCTAACTTTCTTGTATGTGCATATCTTCCGAATATGCACCTCGATCATGTATCTGCATCACAGATCTGCAGATTCCATATAGAGGAATTGCGCATATACGGAAACTGTACATATACAGAAGCTGTGTGCATATACGGAAATTGGGCATATACGGAAGATATGCGCATGTCTTCCGTATATGCCTAACTTTCCTGTATGTGCACATCTTCTTATATGCACGTCGTTCGTGTATCCACATCGCAGATGCGCATATTCCATATACAGGAATTGCGCATATACCGAAACTGTGCATATATGGAAGATGTGCGCATATATGGAAATTAGGCATATACGGAAGATATGCGCATGTCTTCCATATATGCCTAACGTTTTTATATGTGCACATCTTCTGTATATGCATGTTGTTCATATATCTGCATTACAGATGCGTAGATTCCATATACAGGAATTGCGCATGTACGGAAATTGGGCATATACGGAAGATATGCGCATATACGGAAATTGGGCATATACGGAAAGACATGCGCATATCTTCCGTATATCCCTAACTTTCTTGTATGCGCATATCTTCCATATATGCACGTCGTTCATTTATCTGCATCGCAGATGCGCAGATTCTATATAGAGGAATTGCGATATATGAAAATTGGGCATATACGGAAGATACGCGCACATCTTCCGTATATGCACAGTTTCCGTATATGCGTAATTCCTGTATATGGAATCTGCGCATCTGCGATGCAGATACATGAACGACGTGCATATACGGAGGATATGCGCATATAAAGAAATTAGGCATATACGGAAGATATGCGCATATCTTCCGTATATGCCCAGTTTCCGTATATGCACAATTTCTGTATATGGAATCTATGCATATACGATGCAGATACATGAACGATGTGCATATACGTAAGATATGCACATATAGTAGAGTTAGGGATATACAGAAGATATGCGAATATCTTTCGTATATGCGCATATCTTCCGCATATATGCAATTTCCGTATATGCACACATCTTCCGTATATGCACAGTTTCCGTATATGCGCAATTCTTGTATATAGAAATTGTACATATCTTCGTTTATGTATCTGCACATATACGAAAATTGTGCATATACGGAATATGTGTGCATATACGGAAATTGGGCATATACGGAAGATATGCGCATGTCTTCTGTATATTCACGTCGTTTAGGTATCTGCATCGCAAATGCACAGATTCCATATACATAGATTGCGCATATAAGGAAACTGTGCATATATGGAAGATATGCGCATATACAGAAATTGGGCATATACGGAAGATATGCGCATATCTTTCGTATACCCCTAAATTTCCTGTATGTGCATATCTTCCGTGTATGCACGTCGTTCATTTATCTGCATCGCAGATGCACAGATTCCATATACAGAAATTGCGCATATACGGAAATTGGGCATATACGGAAATTGTGCATATCTTCCGTATATGCACAGTTTCCGTATATGTGCAATTCCTGTATATGGAATCTGCTCATCTGCGATGCAGATACATGAACGACGTGGATATACGGAAGATGTGCACATACAGGAAAGTTAGGCATATACGGAAGACATGCGCATATCTTCCGTATATGCCCAATTTCCGTTTATGCGCACATCTTCTGTATATGCACAGTTTTCGTATATGCGCAATCCCTGTATATAGAATCTGTGCATCTGCGATGCAATACATGAACGACATGCATATATGAAAGATGTGCACATACAGAAAAGTTAGGCATATACGGAAGACATGCGCATATCTTCCGTATATGCCCAATTTCTGTATATGCGCACATCTTCCGTATATGCACAGTTTTCGTATATGCGCAATTCCTGTAGAAGGAATCTGCGCATCTGCGATGCAGATACATGAACGACGTGCATATATGGAAGATGTGCATATACAGGAAAGTTAGGGATATACGGAAGACATGCGCATATCTTTCGTATATGCCCAATTTCCGTATATGCGGACATCTTTCGTATATACACAGTTTTCGTATATACGCAATTCCTGTATACGGAAATTGGGCATATACGGAAGATATGCGCATGTCTTACGTATATGCCTAACTTTCCTGTATGTACACATCTTCCATATATGCACGTCGTTCATGTATCTGCATCGCAGATGCGCAGATTCGATTACAGGAATTGCGCATATACGAAAGCTGTGCATATACGGAAATTGGGCATATACAGAAGATATGCGCATGTCTTCCGTATATCCCTAACTTTCTTGTATGTGCATATCTTCCGTATATGCACGTCGTTCATGAATCTGCATCGCAGATGTGCAGATCCCATATACAGGAAAATGCGCATATCTTCCATATATGCCCAATTTTCGTATATGCGCATATCCTCCGTATATACACAATTTCCGTATATGCCCAATTTCCATATACATGAATTGCGCATATACGGAAACTGTGCATATACGGAAGATGTGCGCATATACGAAAATTGGGCATATACGGAAGATAGACGCATGTCTTCCGTATATGCCTAACTTTCCTATATGTGGACATCTTCTGTATATGCACGTCGTTCATGTATCTGCATCGCAAATGCGCAGATTCCATATACAGGAATTGCGCATATATGGAAACTATGTATATAACGAATATGTCCGCATATACGGAAATTGGGCATATACGGAAGATATGCGCATGTCTTTTGTATATCCATAACTTTCCTGTATGTGCATATCTTCCGTATATGCACGTCGTTCAGGTATCTGAATCATATATGTGTAGATTTCATATGCAGGAATTGCGCATATACGGAAACTGTGTATATACGGAAGATGTGCGCATATACGGAAATTGGGCATATACGGAAGATATGCGCATATCTTTTGTATATGCCTAACTTTCATATATGTGCACATCTTCCGTATAAGCATGTCGTTCATGTATCTGGATTGCAGATGCACAGATTCCATATACAGAAATTGCGCATATACTGAAACTGTGCATATACGGAAGATGTGCGCATATACGGAAGATATGCGCATGTCTTCTGTATATCCATAACTTTCTTGTATGTGCATATCTTCCGTATATGCACGTCGTTCATGTATCTGCATCGCAGATGCGCAGATTCCATATATAGGAATATGCGCATATCTTCCGTATATGCCCAATTTCCGTATATGCGCATATCCTCCGTATATACACAATTTCCGTATATGCCCAATTTCCGTATACATGAATTGCGCATATACGGAAACTGTGCATATACGAAGATGTGCGCATATACGGAAATTGGGCATATACGGAAGTTATGCGCATGTCTTCCGTAAATGCCTAACTTTCCTGTATGTGCACATCTTCCGTATATGCACGTCGTTCATGTATCTGCTTCGCAAAGGCGCAGATTCCATATATAGGAATTGCGCATATACGGAAACTGTGCATATATGGAAGATGTGCGCATATATAGAAATTGGGAATATACAGAAGACATGAGTATGTCTTCCGTATATCCCTAACTTTCCTGTATGTGCATATCTTCCGTATATGCACGTCGTTCATGTATCTGCATCGTATATGTGCAGTTTCCATATATAGAAATTGTGCATATACGGAAACTGGGCATATACGGAAGATATGTGCATATCTTCCGTATATGCCCAATTTCCGTATATGCACATATCCTCCGTATATACACAATTTCCATATATGCTCAATTTCTGTATACAGGAATTACGCATATAAGGAAACTGTGCATATACAGAAGCTGTGCGCATATACGGAAATTAGGGATATATGGAAGATATGCGCATGTCTTCCGTATATGCCTAACTTTCATGTATGTGCGCATCTTCCGTATATGCACGTCGTTCATGTATCTGCATCGCATATCCCATATACAAGAATTGCGCATATACGGAAACTGTGCATATACGGAAGATGTGCGCATATACAGAAATTGGGGATATACGGAAGATATGCGCATGTCTTCCGTATATCCATAACTTTCCTGTATGTGCATATCTTCTGTATATGCATGTCATTCATGTATCTGCATCGCAGATGCGCAGATTCCGTATACAGGAATTGCGCATATACGAAAAATGTGCGCATATACGGAAATTGGGCATATACGGAAGATATGCGCATGTCTTCCATATATCCCTAACTTTACTGTATGTGTATATCTTCTGTATATGCACGTCATTCATGTATCTGCGTCGCAGATGCGCAGATACCATATACAGGAATTGCGCATATACATAAATTGGGCATATATAGAAGATATGCGCATATACGGAAATTGGGCATATACGGAAAGACATGCGCATATCTTTCGTATATCCCTAACTTTCCTGTATGTGCACATCTTCCGTATATGCACAATTTCCATATACAAGAATTGCGCATATACGGAAACTGTGCATTTACGGAAGATGTGCGCATATACGGAAATTGGCCATATACGGAAGATATGCGCATGTCTTCCGTATATCCCTAACTTTCCTGTAGGTGCATATCTTCCATATATGCACGTCGTTCATGTATCTGCATCGCAAATGCACAGATTCCATATACAGGAATTGTGCATATACGAAAATTGGGCATATACGGAAGATGTGCGCATATACGGAAATTGGACATATACGGAAGATATGCGCACGTCTTCCGTATATGCCTAACTTTCCTGTATGTGCACATCTTCCGTATATGCACGTCGTTCATGTATCTACATCGTATATGCGCAAATTCCTTATACAGAAATTGTGCATATACAGAAATTGTGCATATACGCAAGATATCTTCCATATATGCGCAATTTCCGTATATGCGTAATTTCTGTAATGGAATTTTCACATATACGATGCAGATACATGAACGACGTGCATATACGGAAGATATGCACATATAGGAAAGTTAGGGATATACGGAAAATATGTGCATATCTTCCGTATATGCGCAATTTCCGTATATGGAATTTATACATATCTTCGTTCATGTATCTACATTGTATATGCACAAATTCCATATACAGAAATTGCACATATACGGAAATTGTGCATATACGGAAGATATGCTCATATACGGAAATTGCGCATATACAGAAATATGCACATATCTTCTGTATATCCCTAACTTTCCTGTATGTGCATATCTTCCGTATATGCACGTCGTTGATGTATTCTTCATGCTAAGTGTGTAAGCATTCCAAACTTTTGAAAAAATAATAAATCCACATTAATTGCATGCTCCTGAGTGCAAGTTACTAGGTTGTTACACTACATAACCCTAATTTCTATTCCCAATGAACTTAAACAACTTATGAGAGTATAAATAAGGTTTATGTGATGGAGAAGGGGGAATTGACCATTTTTGTACCTTTATTTTGCAGCATTATATTGAAAATTTAACCTTGGATTTTATGGTTCTCTTCTACACAAACCTTTGTTTATAAAGTTGACTCTCTTACTCAAATTTGATATGTAATCCCTTATTGGTTTTCCTTTTCACATATAATGAGGAGTTGTAATTAAAGTTGAAGTCTATAAGTGGTCTAGGTTATGAGGAACACAACCTTTGTTGATGAAGGCATTGGAATTATATCAAGTATTGCCCACACACATTAACACACGTGCGCACACACACACGCATGAAGCGATCTCTTCTCTCCCAAAAGAAACTATGTTGTAATTCATTTAATTATTAATTACATGATTTAGAAGAGAAATTAATTACTTGATATTAACTAATATTAGTTAGTTACAAGTGTTCTTGTTTTAATATCATTAATAATTTATATTGTAAATGGTTTGAGCAATGTCATGTGATGATTTTGAGCATATCTCTATAGAAGTTTGGAGCATGCAAGACTTTATCTATACAATTACAAATCCAACCAAGGGACCAACTAATTGGTGAAAGGTATTCTTCCCTGTCCATTATTTATATCTTTGGCATAATAACTTAATCTTAAAAGTTGAGTAATGAGTCTTCTTATTTTCTTTGTCATTAACTTGACCCTGATAAACTAGGGATCATTCTCTGTCAACCACCCCGGACTTTCCCAAGAAAAGTTTCTTTGTATTTTGATTTGTTTGTTATATATATATATATATATATATATATATATATATATGCTAACTTTCATTTTAATGTTGTTTGTTAGTTCTTCAATGTATCTATGTGAATGAGAAGCACCATTAATGACACACTTAGCCATCCATAGTAACACTAAAAGAGGTGCTATTATTACATGACAATGCATTACATGACTTACAAAAAGAAAAAAATGGGATGGTGGTGTGTTTCTCTAGTAAAGTAGCAACACCTACTGTGTTATACCCTAATTATCCCATGTCCATCAATATGCACTTCTCATTCACTTAGTGTAGTTATCAAAGATGTGTGATACACATTATCATATGGGAGTATTGCAATAAGTGCTCCCATCCATTTGTTAATGTACCAAAGAGCATAGTAAATTTATGCACATTTCATATATGACTATTTGATGCACTTCAAACGATAGTGAGTTTTGTTAATTGATGTGACCTGTGTACATGCTTAGAGCTAGCATGGTTTGAATTCCAAGGTGACACTATTAAGAACTTTTTAAAAGAAAAAGAAAGAAAATAGAAATGTAGGCTAATTTTAAATGTTTAGCCAATTAAAACAACTATCAATATATGGTATCTATGTAGATGAAAACTATAGATTTATATATTTGCCAAAATTCTAAAAATAAATCAAATATATTATGGAATAGAAGGAATAATGAAATATAACAATTCAATAACACAAGACAAAGAAGTGCTCATACTAGAATATAAAGCATCGGTGCTTGTATGTGTGTGGTGCATTATATACAATTTAAAATGAAAAGTTCAACGCGATATATCTTTTTAAACCCTACCATGCTGCCCCAGTTATTATATTGAAGGTACAATAATATTATTTTATAAAATAACTTAACCTACTTTAGTGCACATAGGAGGGTAATACATGGCTATGATGGTATCTTTCATATATAACATTGGCCAAATTTTTTGAAACCTTTACAACATACCATAGAACAATCTACATTAATATAACTCTATTTAACACATTGACAATAATTTATTAAAAAAAAATGTTCATATTAACATGAATAAGCACCAACAAAAATATATTTAGTAAAACTTTAACCTAAATTTATTATTTAAAAATATAATATAAATAAACTAGTTTTACTAAAACATTTTAAAATTAATATTTAATATTTTTTGAATAAATTATGTATTAAATTTTAAACAAAACATTATTTAAATCTAAATTGAAATTGTTGTGAACTTACATTTGATAATAATTAAGTTTTCACAATTATCAAATTTACCTTAATCTTAACTAAAGTATTTGATTTCAATTTTGTTAAAATTGGTGAAAAGTGAAAATGTAAATAGATGACAGATACACAAAATGCTTTAGATAATTGTCATTATTATAATATACGGAATCGAATATACATGAGTTTGGATTGTATTAAAGTTCATTATCGCCCTTACATCGAGGTGTTAATGTACCAAAGAGCATAGTAAATTTATCCACATTTCATATATGACTATTTGATGCACTTCAAATGATAGTGAGTTTTGTTAATTGATGTCACCTGTGTACATGCTTAGAGTTAGCATGGTTCGAATTCCAAGGTGACACTATTAAGAAATTTTTAAAAGAAAAAGAAAGAAAATAGAAATGTAGGCTAATTTTAAATGTCATATATGTACCAAAGAGCATAGTTGATATTAACATGAATAAGCGCCAACAAAAATATATTTAGTAAAACGTTTACCTAAATTTATTATTCAAAAATATAATATAAATAAACTAATTTTATTAAAACATTTTAAATTTAATATTTAATATTTTTTGAATAAATTATGTATTAAATTTCAAACAAAACATTATTTAAATCTAAATTGAAATTGTTGTAAACTTACATTTGATAATAATTAAGTTTTCAAAATTATCAAGTTTACCTTAATCTTAACTAAAGTATTTGATTTCAATTTTGTTAAAATTGGTGAAAAGTGCATATGTAAATAGATGACAGATACACAAAATGCTTTAGATAGTTGTCATTATTATAATATACGGAATCGAATATACATGAGTTTGGATTGTATTAAAGTTCATTATCGCCCTTACATCGAGGTGTTAATGTACCAAAGAGCATAGTAAATTTATGCACATTTCATATATGACTATTTGATGCACTTCCAACGGTAGTGAGTTTTGTTAATTGATGTGACCTATGTACATGCTTAGAGTTAGCATGGTTTGAATTCCAAGGTGACACTATTAAGAACTTTTTAAAAGAAAAAGAAAGAAAATAGAAATGTAGGCTAATTTTAAATGTCATATATGTACCAAAGAGCATAGTTGATATTAACATGAATAAGCACCAACAAAAATATATTTAGTAAAACTTTTAACTAAATTTATTATTTAAAAATATAATATAAATAAACTAATTTTACTAAAACATTTTGAAATTAATATTTAATATTTTTGGAATAAATTATGTATTAAATTTAAAACAAAACATTATTTAAATCTAAATTGAAATTGTTGTAAACTTACATTTGATAATAATTAAGTTTTCACAATTATCAAATTTACCGTAATCTTAACTAAAGTATTTGATTTCAATTTTGTTAAAATTGGTGAAAAGTGCATATGTAAATAGATGACAGATACAAAAAATGCTTTACATAATTGTCATTATTATAATATACGGAATCAATTATACATGAGTTTGGATTGTATTAAGGTTCATTATTGCCCTTACATCGAGGTGTTAATGTACCAAAGAGCATAGTAAATTTATGCACATTTCATATATGACTATTTGATGCACTTCAAACGATAGTGAGTTTTGTTAATTGATGTGACCTGTGTACATGCTTAGAGTTAGCATGGTTTGAATTCCAAGGTGACACTATTAAGAACTTTTTAAAAGAAAAAGAAAGAAAATAGAAATGTAGGCTAATTTTAAATGTTTAGCTAGTTAAAGCAACTATCAATATATGGTATCTATGTAGATGAAAACTATAGATTTATATATTTGCCAAAATTCTAAAAATAAATCAAATATATTATGGAATAGAAGGAATAATGAAATATAACAATTCAATAACACAAGACAAAGAAGTGCTCATACTAGAATATAAAGCATCGGTGCTTGTATGTGTGTGGTTCATTATATACAATTTAAAATGAAAAGTTCAATGCGATATATCTTTTTAAACCCTACCATGCTGCCCCAGTTATTATATTGAAGGTACAATAAATATTGTTTTATAAAATAACTTAACCTACTTTAGTGCACATAGGAGGGTAATACATGGCTATGATGGTATCTTTCATATATAACATTGGCCAAATTTTTTGAAACCTTTACAACATACCATAGAACAATCTACATTAATATAACTCTATTTAACACATTGAAAATAATTTATTAAAAAAAATGTTGATATTAACATGAATAAGAACCAACAAAAATATATTTAGTAAGACTTTTACCTAAATTTATTATTTAAAAATATAATATAAATAAACTAATTTTACTAAAACATTTTAAAATTAATATTTAATATTTTTTTGAATAAATTATGTATTAAATTTGAAACAAAACATTATCTAAATCTATATTGAAATTGTTGTAAACTTACATTTGATAATAATTAAGTTTTCACAATTATCAAATTTACCCTAATCTTAACTAAAGTATTTGATTTTAATTTTGTTAAAATTGGTGAAAAGTGCATATGTAAATAGATGACAAATACACAAAATGCTTTAGATAATTGTCATTATTATAATATACGGAATCGAATATACATGAGTTTGGATTGTATTAAAGTTTATTATCGCCCTTACATCGAGGTGTTAATGTACCAAAGAGCATAGTAAATTTATGCACATTTCATATATGACTACTTGATGCACTTCAAACGGTAGTGAGCTTTGTTAATTGATGTGAACTTTGTACATGCTTAGAGTTAGCATGGTTTGAATTCCAAGGTGACACTATTAAGAACTTTTTAAAAGAAAAAGAAAGAAAATAGAAATGTAAGCTAATTTTAAATGTCATATTACCGAAGAGCATAGTTGATATTAAAATGAATAAGCACCAACAAAAATATATTTAGTAAAACTTTTACCTAAATTTATTATTTAAAAATATAATATAAATAAACTAATTTTACTAAAACATTTTAAAATTAATATTTAATATTTTTTGAATAAATTATGTATTAAATTTCAAACAAAACATTATTTAAATCTAAATTGAAATTGTTGTAAACTTACATTTGATAATAATTAAGTTTTCACAATTATCAAATTTACTTTAATCTTAACTAAAGTATTTGATTTCAATTTTGTTAAAATTGGTGAAAAGTGCATATGTAAATAGATGACAGATACACAAAATGCTTTAGATAATTGTCATTATTATAATATACGGAATCGAATATACATGAGTTTCGATTGTATTAAAGATCATTATCGCCCTTACATCAAGGTGTTAATGTACCAAAGAACATAGTAAATTTATCCACATTTCATATATGACTATTTGATACACTTCAAACGATAGTGAGTTTTGTTAATTGATGTGACCTGTGTACATGCTTAGAGTTAGCATGGTTTGAATTCCAAGGTGACACTATTAAGAACCTTTTAAAAGAAAAAGAAAGAAAATAGAAATGTAGGCTAATTTTAAATGTCATATATGTACCAAAGAGCATAGTTGATATTAACATGAATAAGCGCCAACAAAAATATATTTAGTAAAACTTTTACCTAAATTTATTATTCAAAAATATAATATAAATAAACTAATTTTACTAAAACATTTTAAATTTAATATTTAATATTTTTTGAATAAATTATGTATTAAATTTGAAACAAAACATTATTTAAATCTAAATTGAAATTGTTGTAAACTTACATTTCATAATAATTAAGTTTTCACAATTATCAAATTTACCTTAATCTTAACTAAAGTATTTGATTTCAATTTTGTTAAAATTGGTGAAAAGTGCATACGTAAATAGATGACAGATACACAAAATTCTTTAGATAATTGTCATTATTATAATATACAGAATCGAATATACATGAGTTTGGATTGTATTAAATTTCATTATCGCCTTTACATCGAGGTGTTAATGTACTAAAGAGCATAGTAAATTTATGCACATTTCATATATGACTATTTGATGCACTTCAAACACTAGTGAGTTTTGTTAATTGATGTGACATGTGTACATGCTTAGAGTTAGCATGGTTTGAATTCCAAGGTGACACTATTAAGAACTTTTTAGAAGAAAAAGAAAGAAAATAGAAATGTAGGCTAATTTTAAATGTCATATGTGTACCAAAGAGCATAGTTGATATTAACATGAATAAGCACCAACAAAAATATATATTTAGTAAAACTTTTACCTAAATTTATTATTTAAAAATATAATATAAATAAACTAAATTTACTAAAACATTTTAAAATTAATATTTAATATTTTTTGAATAAATTATTTATTAAATTTGAAACAAAACATTATTTAAATCTAAATTGAAATTGTTGTAAACTTACATTTGATAATAATTAAGTTTTCACAATTATCAAATTTACCTTAATCTTAACTAAAGCATTTGATTTCAATTTTGTTAAAATTGGTGAAAAGTGCATATGTAAATAGATGACAGATACACAAAATGCTTTAGATAATTGTCATTATTATAATATACGAAATCGAATATACATGAGTTTGGATTGTATTAAAGTTCATTATCGCCCTTACATCGAGGTGTTAATGTACCAAAGAGCACAGTAAATTTATGCACATTTCATATATGACTATTTGATGCACTTCAAACGGTAATGAGTTTTGTTAATTGATGTGACCTGTGTACATGCTTAGAGTTAGCATGGTTTGAATTCCAAGGTGACACTATTGAGAACTTTTTAAAAGAAAAAGAAAGAAAACAGAAATGTAGGCTAATTTTAAATGTCATATATGTACCAAAGAGCATAGTTGATATTAACATGAATAAGCACCAACAAAAATATATTTAGTGAAACTTTTACCTAAATTTATTATTTAAAAATATAATATAAATAAACTAATTTTACTAAAACATTTTAAAATTAATATTTAATATTTTTTGAATAAATTATGTATTAAATTTGAAACAAAACATTATTTAAATCTAAATTGAAATTGTTGTAAACTTACATTTGATAATAATTAAGTTTTCACAATTATCAAATTTACCTTAATCTTAACGAAAGTATTTGATTTCAATTTTGTTAAAATTGGTGAAAAGTGCATATGTAAATAGATGACAGATACACAAGATGCTTTAGATAATTGTCATTATTATAATATACATAATCGAATATACATGAGTTTGGATTGTATTAAAGTTCATTGTCGCCCTTACATCGAGGTGTTAATGTACCAAAGAGCATAGTATATTTATGCACATTTCATATATGACTAATTGATGCACTTCAAACGATAGTGAGTTTTGTTAATTGATGTGACCTATGTACATGCTTAGACTTAGTATGGTTTGAATTCCAAGGTGACACTATTAAGAACTTTTTAAAAGAAAAAGAAAGAAAATAGAAAGGTAGGCTAATTTTAAATGTCATATATGTACCAAAGAGCATAGTTGATATTAACATGAATAAGCACCAACAAAAATATATTTAGTAAAACTTTTACCTAAATTTATTATTTAAAAATATAGTATAAATAAACTAATTTTATTAAAACATTTTAAAATTAATATTTAATATTTTTTGAATAAATTATGTATTAAATTTGAAACAAAACATTATTTAAATCTAAATTTTGAAATGCTGATTCTGAGATAAATAATACTTATTGACATAACTAGAAATTACTCTGAAATAAACCACACCTATTGACATAACCAAAGATTACTCTGAAATAAACCACACCTATTGACATAACCAAAAATTATATGTATAGAAGTTTTTTGCCATTTGATAGCTATATGTTTTTTCCTTACCGGTTGCATCACTGAGCTATATAAATGATATAGTATGTATTTTTTATTATTATTTTTACTTGAATAACTAAAAAAATTGGTCTATTTTCGGTAGAAAAAAAGAGTTGTCTTTAGTGCTACTTTTTGGAAGCTTTTATAGTGGGTTTTTCTAATCAAATGTCTCTAAAATCTAGGAGGAATTTATTGAAATCACAAGCTTCATGGTTAATCATGTGCAATAGAAGTGCCCTAAGGTTTTTTCCGTGAAATTTCTCTAAAATCTAGCAGAAATTTATTGAAATCACAAGCTAGATGGGTAATCTTGTGCAAACGAAGTGCCCTAGGGGTTTTCTAGGGTGATGAAAAAAAATAGTTTAAATAGCACAAATCAAGATTTCACCTCAGATTTTTCCACCAGATTTCACACTAGAAAATCCAAAAAGTTGCACTAAAACTAACTACGAAAAAAAAGGGGAAAAAAAAAGAAAAAGAAAGATAAGATTGAAATCTGCAACATCTTTATGAAGTATTTATATCTTTTCTTTAGAAAATAAAAATTTTGAAAGATGTATTCTAAAATAAACCAAATAAAACATTAAAAATTTAAAGTAGAAATAAATCACACCTATTCATATAACTAGATTAAACTACACCTATTCATATAACTAGATTAATGTGAACAGAGATAATGTGAACAAAGATATCGTTGAAATCTATAACATTCATAATTTTTCTTTAAAGAATGAAAATTCTGGAAAAACTTATTCTAAAATAAACCACTAAAAATTAACAGATATATAGTTGAAATATACAACATTATTATTTTCCTTTTTAAAACTAAAATTATGAAGACCTATCACACCTATTAACATAACCAGAAACTATCTACGTCAGTAGAGGGATGATTGAAATGGGTGCTCAAAAATGCGGTCACATATGGAGATAATTACGTCTTGGAGCAGTTTACTGCATTAATAATTAATAGCATTAGATTTTGTTAATTATGCTTTGATAAGGATGCCAGGAGACTGAGCACTGAATCATTCAGGAATATATTATCCTATTTTTATTCCTTTGTATATATTTGTGTGCATTATTTCGCCTTTAAAGTCACGGATTCACTATTTCTTGGATTGATGCGATAGCAGCTGGGATAAAGTTGGACAAATAAGGGCAAACATAGCTAGTGAAGGGAAGTACTTCAGAGGAATATCATGCAAATATATCTAAAATCTTTATGATGTTGGCTCTTTAAAGACATACTTAGCACCTGGAAAAGCAATTTGGAAAAAAAAATGATGTATTGAAAAGTCTAAAGAATATAGAGATTACATATATTGAAACTGTCCTTGTAGCTCCTTTATAGACAAAACAATGGCTAAAGTTATATTATTGTAGCCTAAGTCATTTAAACTTGCTGGAATGTTTAGCCTTCAAAGTAGCAAACCTAGTGGGTTTAGTGAGAGCAATGGTAGTTGAGCATATATGCTCTGTGTATTGTTTGCGTGACTTGAACCCACGTGATTTCAAGTCCTTTGGCGTGATTTTGGTCCTTTTAACCATAACATCAACATTTATCTTTTTTGTTTTCTGTGGAAATTAAAACATTATCAATAAATATCAAAATCCACATAAATATAATGAAAATATGTTGACCATGTAACGAATATGAAAATACAATTCATTGACTAGCTATCAATAAATATCAAAATCTATATAGATATAATGAGAATATGGTGAACATGTAACAAATATGAAAAGAAAATGCATTAACTAGTCATAAAAAATATGTCAATGTTATTATGAGCTAAGATATGTAGTAGATAACTTACCTCTCTTAATTTATCTTGAAGTCTAGGTGAATGCCGCAATGGTTGAGGAGAATGTGATTTTTGCTGAGTACCATGTCCACCATCATACATGTGCAAAGGTGTTTTAGGAGATGTATATTCATTACTCTGAACATTAGATTATACATAGATATAAGTATGTCACTCAAAAAGAATTAAATGTAAAAATATGATAAAATTATAAGAGTATAAATAAATATAATCTTACCTTGCATTATGACATTGGATGTGAAGATGGTTGTAGCATTTGAACCATTTCATTTCCATTCTTCTTAAGGCTTCGACAAGGGGTTTTCATTGATTGTGATGGTTCCATAGGGAACACCTGCACCATAAATAAGAAATAACACACACACACACACAATAAAAAAAAATGAAAGATAACGATATATAATACAGAACATCCATCTCTCATCCCATCATTATGGTAAAACATAACAATTTATATATTAATGTTTTTAGTGGAATAGGTTATATGGATTAAAAACTTACTGGCCCAGTAACCCCTTGAAAACCTTGAAATCTAGGTGAGCGTCGTAATGGTTGGTGGCTTGAATTTGGGGAATTTTGTTGATTAGGCTATGCATATCAATAACAATGAGAAATTAGTATACAATTATAATAAATATAAATATTAGTTAATGTTAAAATGTCTAAAAAATTTATATATCAAAAAAATGGACTCAACTGTGTTGTCATTGTCCTGATTAGTTTCATCAAAGTTTAATATATGGTTGTGCTCATCTAATCCTTCTTCCCCCACATCATCGGGAACCTCAGTGCTTGTTTTCTCTTTTAAAGCAATATCTATGCGCTTCATTGTCTCCATGCATCTACGAGGTAGACTCTGATCCCAACATTGAATTTTTTCACAAATCCTTTTCTTTGAAGTATCATTAAGCTGATCAAATGTAACAACTGACTGTGAAAACAAGTTTCAATGAATTTAGTCCACAACAATAAATTAATATTAATAGAAAGCATATACAGATAAATACTAATAAATACTTACAACTGAAAGAATTTCTTCATTGACAATATTAATAAAAAATCATATACAAATAAATACTAATAAATACTTATAGCTGAAAGAATTTCTTCATTGAAAAATCTTTTATATGCTTGTTGTCATGCACGACATAGCCTTGCATCTAAATCATATTGTATTTTGGCATTTTGCCTTTTAACTGCACTTGTTGATTTGACTGCCCATGTAGCATTTGCATCTCTTACTCGACCTCTTTGACGTGGAGGAATTGGTGGAAGATTGTGGGTGGTAGCGCGATGATGATTAAGGCCAGATAGCTTAGATCGACTCAAATTCCCCACACAGCCACCAATAAGACAAGTGAACACTTGCTTGGTGCCTATGATAGTTACCTCCCATTCATGTCTAGTTCCCTCCATTTTCTTACTTCCTTATAAATGAATATGTAAACAACAATGTTGTTAAAAACATCATAAAAACACATTAAAGTAAAAATCAATCTTCATATCTATTTTTTTGTGGTTACCATAACTATCCGGCTTATCCTAGCATCATCATTCCACTTAAAATTAGAAAGGAGAAGAAAAGCTTGGAAAGCCAAGGCTTGTAAGCCTCTGGCAATTCTAAGCACATTACTGTTGCACATCCGGCAAGGACAAAGTCTGTAAGTGCTTTCATCAACTGATTTTAGTCTGAATATCTAAAGTGTTAATATTTAATGTAAATAATGTCAACTCTCATTTCTTTACTTCTCCATTTCTTCCTATGACATCAGATCCTTCTGCTGTTTCCATGTGTACCTCACTTCTTTATTTCTCCATTTATACTTATTAGATCAAATTTATCTACTGTTTCCACTGTGTATATATACTCACAGTGTTAATAACTAAACAGATTCCTTAACAACAATATTCCACATTTATTAGACTATGCAATTGTTTTGTGATTTTTTACTATGGTTTTCCATTTCTCCATCCAAACAGATGACACCAGATTCATCTACCGATTCCACTGCGTATAATATACCTACAGTATTCATAATTCATTTGTATAATATAAAATTGAATGAAATGAGGATAGATGATTTGTTGTAAGATTTTGCAGATATAGGAAACATGAATACTTATTAATCAAACATTTAATTGAAATTTTTTACGATCCTAAAGCAGATTTTTGAGAAAAACAAGTCATTAGGAGAAAAATTTGAATCGTAACAAAATTATAATTATATTAAAAAATTTAAATCTTTTTTTATCAGGTTGGAAAAAATAAATTAATAAAAATATTTGAGCGAGGAAAAACTTCTATCTATTTAGAATCTTTAAATGCTTGCTTACTGCATTTACGATATTTAAATGCTTTCGGTCACAAGATATTTGACTAAACATGCAGAAAAAAGATTCTTTAAAACTTTAACTTTCCGTCACTGGGAAGAAATTTCGATTTTCCTAACTAAAATTCCGGAACACGGTTCTTCATTGCCTCATAAAATTTTGCGAGCGCTGACTTCATCAAAACCCTAATTTTTTTAAAATTCATCTAATCCAATGAAACTTGAACCTTTTATTAATCAAATTCCAACCAAAATAAGATTTTCAGAGCCATTTGGCTTGGGAATACTCCTTATAATTAACCGTGACCAGGACCGATGCTTGTGAGAATGATGAACAAGATTCTTCATGGCACCGCATTCTTGAGGAGTCAAATAAAATTTATTCCGAACTGTGAGTCCAGTTGCGATCTAAATTTGGCCATATATTACTGCTCCAGAATAAATTTTCTATCTTTTACGAGACAGTTTGGCGAAGTGAGCAAATCGAGCTGTAATGTCTGAATCTTTAAAATATATTTAAATCTTTAAATCAATCGAAACGTGTTTTGGAATCTGTGCCAAATCAATTACAGATCATTAACCAGGGAAGAGTTCATAAAACATGAAATGCCGTTGGGAATCTATTGGAAATTCTAGGGCTTTATCGGGTTGCATATGGCTTTTTAAAATACGGCTTCGAGGCATGAAAAGGATGCGCACTAACCTTGCGAAAAGCAATTTTTGATCACCAATGGCCAGCTGCATATAGTTTCAAACTTTCAGTAAAAGCTCCTCTGTTATTGAAATTCTGAGCTGTATACATCTGATAGGAATTCAATCGCTATCAAGCCCCCAGTTTCATCGACGCCAATTATGAAGGAAATCATGGATACGTTGGCTGAGGTCACCAGAGAAGTGAAGAAAGAGGTCACCAGAGAAGTGAAGAAAATGGCTGAAACTTTTGACGCCGAATTGAAGGCATTGTTGATCAGTGACTTGAATTTGGCAAATGGCAATTCTTGATCCTAATATTGACGTCTTTTACCTCTTAAATTTTGGTATCAATAATAGAATACTTGTAATGGTATATAGCATATACATATTTGGATTTACAATTGAGAGCATAAACGGCGTAATGCAAGATTCTTGGCTTCACATCAGTAACGTCTTTAATTTTGGTAATGATAGTCACCATAGTCATTATAATGATGTACAGTATTTGGATTTTTGCAAGAACCGACAAAGCATCATTTTGGTGTGTACACGCAGAGGTGTGTATGCTACCACCTTTTGGTTGTGCTTGTTTGTGGTCTTTATATATTTAAGTAAACCATCTACTGGGCTATCAATTTACTATAAATTAAACTCAAGAGTGCTTATATTCATGACTATCAAAGTTTGACTGTATGGGATTTGAAATACATCTGATAGGAATTCATAAAACCGCAAACAAGAGTACCTGTAACACCCTGAACATATAATTTTCATTGTATCAACCCTTTTCACAGAACCGCAAAGGGGAAATCCCCGGGTTTTTCAGTAGCTGTTTCATGAATTCTATATTATGGTTTTATGCAGGGGTATACGATAATACCT
Organism: Pinus tabuliformis; assembly: GCA_031772625.1. Classification (NCBI taxonomy): domain Eukaryota; kingdom Viridiplantae; phylum Streptophyta; class Pinopsida; order Pinales; family Pinaceae; genus Pinus; species Pinus tabuliformis. Next base: position 1,424,341,361 of record CM062820.1, on the reverse strand, counting down.
ATATACGCCCAAGGCAGAGGTTGAAAGAGCATTTGAAATCTTCCGTCCTCGAAGCGCTGCATGCACTGAATCACCTTCTGTAACCTCTCCTCTGTTTGCCGGAGTTCAATGGTTGTAACCTCTCCTCTGTTCGCCAGAGTTCAATGCATGAATTGTTTTGGAGTTTGAACTGCCGGGAGTTTGAATTGCCTGGAGGATGGTTGGTACCATTCGTAAATGCCATAAATGTGCCGTAAATGTGCCTCAGGTTGGTAAATGTGCCTCATCAATACGCGAGAGTGGAGGCCAAAGTGGAGGCGGGCAGGGTCGATGGGCAGGAGCACGGCAGACGACAGAGTCGCCGGAGCTGCGTGCCCTGTAATCGCCGGAGAGGGATGCATGCTATGATGCATGGTCGAACATGGAAGGGCCCCATGATGTCAAGGAGACTGTCTGCTGCTGTCAGAGGGTGTAAGGACATAACATTAACTTTGCTATGGAGGTGGAAATAGGAACTACCAAAATCAATGTCCATGCATTTAATACATGTGCCAGCTATGTCCAAAACTTCAAGTATCACATTTTCAATATCGTTTTCTCTAAAATTCCTACATTTTCTTAATTCACAACTAAATATTCTGAATAATTATTTACGTGTATTTAAATTTGCTCGTAAATTAGTTATATAGAGTAGAAATTGGGAGTATGTTTTAAAGTTATTTTTAGATAATTATATTCTAAGTAATGCTTCCATTACTTTTAAATTGTTATGAAATGTAATTTTGCAAGTGCTTAAGTTATTAGTTGTATCAGTTATTTTTAATAATCTAAATCTACTATTCTCAGAGCTAAAATATTAGGTATTCTTATATATCTGGGTTTTGTGAGAACAATAATATTAAAATTTGATTTGCGTGCAACAATTGTCTCTGCTTAATTTCATATTTCTAACCTAATATCAAAGCATATCCTTGACTCCCTCACTAGAGGGCCAGGAAAATGTGAAAATTGTTAGATCAGAGCATACATAACGCACAACAAATTTATACTTAGAGACTTAGACGACAATAGCAGAGAATAATTCATAGAGACAAACAAATGGAGAAACAAAAAGATTACTCAGTTAAAAACAACGGAATGGATAAAAGAATCACTGGAGAATAGAAATCACTTAACATAACATAATAGGCTTGAGCCTTGGCTTGCTTTCCTTGGCCAAAGAAATTACAAATTTATAGAGGCTGAAGAAGGATCTAAAATCCTGTATGTGATTCAGATGGAGATCTGGAATGATCTAGAAACTAATGGCGGTGTGGAGATCTAGAAAGATCTGATCTAGAAGGATCTGCAATCGTGCATGAATTTGGTTTCACACTTAACATTCTCCCACTTGAATCCAAATAAAAGTCATCAAGTCACACCAAGTCCTACCATGCCTGTACATAACTCATTTTTATTTCGTGGTAGAACCTTAGTGAGCATATTGGCATGGTTCCTATCTATATCGATCTTTTCTAAGGATAAATGTTCTTCCCCCAACATATGCCAGATCCAATGGTACCTTAAGTCAATGTGCTTGGTTCTTGAATGAAATGTTGGGTTTTTCGCCAAGTGAATGGCACTTTGACTTTCACAATATAACACATACTTGTCCTGCTTTATTCCTATCCTTCCTAAAAATTGCTGCATCCACAACATCTCTTTACAAGCTTCTGTTGCAGCTATGTACTCTGCTTCTGTTATAGAGATGGCTACTATTCTTTGTAGCCTTGACACCCAATATACGGTTGCACCTGCAAATGTATACAAATAACTCGTAGTGTACTTTCTAGTATCCATATCTCTAGCCATATCCGCATCTGGAAATCCTTCAAGCACAGTCTCATCATGACCAAAACATAGAGAATAATGACTAGTACCCTTAAGATACCTCAAAATCTATTTTACTGCTTGCCAATGTTGTTTGCCTGGATTGGTAAGGAACCTACTCACTACTCCCACTGAATATGCAATTTCTGGTCATGTGCATACCATGGCATACATCAAACTACCAACTGCTAAAGCATAAGGAATCTTGCTCATCTCTTCTTTCTCCTTGTCATCACTAGGACATAATTCAGTACTCAGCTTGAAATGGGCTGCAAGGGGTGTACTAACTGGCTTGACATCCTTCATATTAAACCTGTCAAGCACCTTCTTGATATATTTTTCTTGCGACAGCCACAACCTTTTGCTTTTCCTATCGCACATAATCCACATGCCCAATATCTGTTGTGCTGGTCCCAAATCCTTCATTGCAAATTTTCTACCCAAATCTTTCTTCAACCTATTGATCTTATTCTTATCATGCCCAACAATCAACATGTCATCCACATATAACAGTAATATGATATACTTTCCTTGATCATACCTCTTGATATAGACACAATGGTCAGCTTCCAACCTCTGAAAACCATGTTCCAACATGAATGAATCAAATTTCTTGTACCATTGTCGAGGTGCCTGTTTCAACCCATAGAGACTCTTCTTCAACCTACAAACAAGGCCTTCTTTGCCCTTTTCTATGAAGCCTTCTGGATGCTCCATATAAATTTCTTCCTCCAATTCACCATGAAAGAATGCAGTGTTTACATCTAACTGTTCACATTCTAGGTCTAAAGCAGCAACTAGACCAAGAATGACACTAATGGATGACATTTTAACAACAGGTGAGAAAATTTTAGTGAAGTCAATACCTTCTTTTTGGGCAAAACCTTTCACCACCAGCCTTGCTTTATACCTCTCCTTCTTTTCGTCACCTTCATGCTTAATCATGTACACCCATTTGTTTTGTAGAGCCTTTCTACCTTTTGGAAGGTTTACCAACTCCCAAGTTTTATTTTCCTTCAAAGAGTTCATTTCTTCTTCCATTGCTTTCTTCCATTCTTTACTGTGGTTGACTTTACAAGCTTCTTGAAAACAATTAGGTTCGCCTTCATCAATCAACAAAATATAGTTTGAAGGAGGATACCTTTGTGAAGGCTTATGAGGCCTAGAAGATCTGCAAACCAACTATGGTGGTGCATTATCAGGCTGAATCTCCTGTAAAGGTTCCTGCAAGATTCCTTCTTCTTGTTGTTCATCATTTTCCACTTGCTATTCTTCATGCTCCCGAATTTGTTGTTTATTTTCATGTATTGGTGGTATGATTTCCTGCTGCTCTTCAAACCTGTCAATAACCTTCTTGACCTCAAACTCACCTACAGTCCTCTTTAACATTTCTAACTCATTAAATATAACATCCCTGCTTCTAATAATTTTATGTTTGACTAGATTCCATAGACAATAACCAAAATCTTCTTCCACATATCCCAAAAAAATGCATTTCATAGATTTATTATCTAGCTTAATTCTATTTTCTTTGGGAATATGTACGAATGTTTCACATCCAAAGATTTTCAAGTGAGAATAATTCAAATTCTTATGAGTCCAAACTTCTTCAGGGATACCGCCATCCAAGGCTATATTTGGAGATCTATTTATGAGGTAGCAAGTAGTCCTGACTACTTGAGCCCAAAAATTCTTCTCCAAACCGGAATTGGACAACATACTTCGCACCTTTTCCATAATGGTACAATTCATCCTTTCTGTGAAACTATTCTGTTGAGGAGTACCAGGCACAGTCTTCTCATGCTTTATGCCAAACCTGTTACAATATTCCTTAAATGCATTTGAGCAATATTCTCCACCATTATCTGTTCTTAAACACATCAACAATTTGTTAGTCTCTCTTTCAATAGCAACATGGAATTTTTGAAATATTCCAAACACTTCACTTTTATTTTTCATAAGATATATTCAAACCTTCCTGGATACATCATGTATAAATGTTACAAAATATGATGCTCCTCCTAATGATTTGATGTTAATATGCCCAAATACATCTGAGTGTACCAATTCTAACACATTTTTCTTTCTGTCATGGCCACCTCTAAGCAATGGAACCCTTCTTTGTCTACCATATATACAATGCTCAAAAAGATCAAGATTATAGGATTTCAAACCTAGCAGTAAATTTTTATCAACAAGGATTTTTAATCCCTTCTCGCTCATGTGATCCAAACGCTTATGCCACAGATCTGCTGAATTTCCTTCTTTTGTGACAACAGCCGAATCCAATTTTCCTATCAGTTTCTTTAATGTGTATAATGTCCTTGTCTTGGGTCCTTTGGCCACGACCAATGCACGTTTGCTAATTTCCTAGCCTCCTTTTCCAAAGCTTGTCGAATATCCTTCATCATCCAGTCATCCTATAGAGATTAAACTCATGCGCATTTCTGGTACATGCCTGACCTGTTTCAACAATATATCTTGTCCATCTTTCATCTTGATCTGGACATCTCCCACTCCAGCAATACTACAAAAATGATTATTCCCCAAATGCACTCTACCATAATCACCAGGATTATATGAAACAAAACTATCTTTACAAGGGGTTCCATGGTGAGGTGCCCCAGAGTCAAGGATCCAATCAAAGCTACTGCTAGATGTATATACACATGCATCTTCTCCTTAAACAATAAACAACACATCAACATCTATGGCTACAACAGTAGTCTCACCTTCATTTGTGTTGGATGACTTGTGATTTGTACTGGACGGTCTCTGATCCTTTTGTCCTTTTTTCCAGAATCGACATTCTTTCTTCATGTGCCCAGGTTTGCCACAATGAAAGAAAATGATTCTGCCTCTTCTTGATTTTAATTAGCCTCTCGATCTTGATCGCCCTTGCTGGCCTCGATCCATTCTCCTACCATGATCAGCTAGAGCTAGAGCCTCTCCTCCCTGGCTTTCCGCAATTGACTTGCATCACAGCTCCTCATTCATTAAACTGCTGCTGACATCATCAAACTTCACGGTCCTTATAGTTGCTAAAGTGCTCATAGCTACAATTAAATTTTCCCAAATGTCTGGCATAGAACACATCAGCAAAATAGCTCTAATTTCATCATCTAAAATGATTTTAACAAAGGAAAGCCGATTAGTAATAATATTAAATGCATTCAAGTGCTCTGCAACTGAAGCAACCTCCTTCATTTTGAGATTATAAAGCTTCTTCATCAAGAACAATTTGTTTGATGGTGTGTTCTTCTCATATAGATCATGGAGCTTCTTCCATAATCCTTCAGCCGTCTTTTCTCCAGACACATTGAAATAAACATTCTTTGCTAAATATTGGCGTATTGTTGCAATCACCTTTCTATATAGCTTATTCCATTCTTCATTTGTCATCGATGAGGTTTTCTTTGTTGTGCCCTCAATATTCAAATACTGATCCTTTAAAATTAGTATATCCTCCATCTGTGATTTTCATAGGGAAAAATTAGCCCCACTCAACTTCTCCATATCTGTAACTGTTGTCTCCATTTTGAATCAAATTCACGCCCAAAAACACAAAAATTGCACTTAAAAATAAAATTTTAATTATTACTCTTTAAAATTATCAATAATGACCTTCCTCCTATTAAAATACCCTTTTCAAATTTCCTGCTCCTTTTAAAATATACTTTTCAAAATTCCAACATACAATTATATATGTTTTATAATAAATATAAAAACATATATAATGTTTTAACCTTTTCACATTTCACACATACATATGTTGGTTTGAGAAAAAACTTCACATATACGTGCAAAATTGATGTGAAAAAAACCGTACGAACACCACGTTTCAACTCCAAACTCTACGGATCTCCACATTACAAACTCCAGCAACACGTTTCAACATAGATCCACAACCTTGTTTTCTTGTAACAACTGTCTTTTAGTTCTAGCGTTCCTCAGCTAATTCATAGACAGATCCTTCAACAGCTCTAAGGGTAACAACCAACTTTTTAACTAATGCTGCCAGAGCAAGGCGATGGAATTATGTAGCTTGCACATTGGATATTTGACATTAGCTTTGATATGAGTTGTTAGATCATAGCATACATAACACACAACGGATTTATACTCAGATACTTAGATGGCAATAGCAGAGAATAATTCACAGAGACAAATGGAGAAACAACAATATTACTCAGTCAAAAATAGCGGAATGGATAAAACAATCACTGGAGAATAGAAGTCACTTAACATTACATAACAAGCTTGAGCCTTCGCCAGAGAAATTAGAAATTTATAGAGGCTGAAGAGGGATCTAGAATCCTATATGTGATTGAGATGGAGATCTGGAATGATCTAGAAACTAATGGCGGTGTGGAGATCTAGAAAAATCTGATATAGAATCCTGCGTGAATTTGGCTTCACGCTTAACAAAAATGTCTTGAGTTTTATTTCACTATAATTAAATTATGGTAGCTTAGATGTGTGTTTTCTTTTGTAAAGCATATCGTGTTGCGTTTGGCTGCTTGTCTTTCATTATATTATTGCACTTGCGCTGTGGGAGAGTAAAAAACAAAGGTACGTCTTTCGTTGAATTGAAACCTCCAATGAGCCACCAAATTAATAGATCTTGATCGGCGGGAGACATATTCTAGTTGTCGGTTCTGGTATCTTTCCCTATGTGGCATCACCAATATGTGTAAATCGTAATCCACACTGTTGTTGGCACAAATACCTCTTGAATTCTAGCACATTTATCTTATAATGCTGAAGAATCTATGTGGCATAGCCTCTGCCTTATAGCATGGTGACATGGTGCAGATCTATTCATAGGAAATAGAGCAAGTTTATGACGGATTCATTTTGAATACCTTAATGGGAATTAATGAATCAAATGGAGAATTGGAAATTCCTGCAATAGACCGCATTGTGGACAATTTATTAATTGTCATGTTTGTGGGGATCCAGATTCAGTTAATTCAACAAACTGAAGAACTGAATTTAGTGTGGCTGAGATCTGAATGATTTCATACAGAGTTTTTTCTATGGCATGGAATCTTTGAGAAATAGAGGCTACAGTTATTTCTAGCATGGAAAGATATGGATCTGAGATCTTGTGTTGAGGACTTCAGTGGTTAAAATGAGTTGCCCAATTTTTCTTCAAGTAGTGCTACAGGTTTCTCTCATACAATTTTTTCCATTGTGATCAAATTTTAGTGTCAGTGACTACTGTGTGGGCAAAAAGAGATCTTCCTGACACCATAAAAAACCTGTGGCTTAGAATGTTGTGAACCTTTGTGTGATATTGGGTGGATTAAAGCATTGAAGCAGGTTGAACACTATAACCGTGTGAATATTGAAAACGATGCACACAAACAATATTCAGTGTGATCATTGTGGGGGCTAGAGTTGTGCGCAGTGGAGCAGAGTGCCAAGTGACATGTGCATTAAGAGCATCACCGTGGAGCTTACATTGATCTATGTTCAAAGAGTCGTGGATTTGTGCTTTGCAGGTTCCCTTCCAATAATGAAAGCTTCAAAGGTCTTGAAATCGTTGGTCGTGGTGATCGATGACCTCTTGATGAAAGAGTTGTTGAAATATTAATTTCCAACTGCCGCGTACATTCTAGAAAACTGCTAACCTTTTCATCACACCGCTTTTCTCCAAGCGGTGGTATTCTCTAGAGGGGACGCGATAAAACCCTGAGCTGATGTGTGTCCTCAACACTTTTCCAAAACCACTTTTTATCGGGACGTAACGTTCGTTTGGATTGGGAAAGCCATAGCCGTTTGATCGAAAGGAAGGCTATCCACTGTTGATTGTATCCAAAGCTGCGTTCATGCCAGCAACATGACATTGCATGAAGTGAAGTAAAAGTTTTTTTTTTGACCTCTGTGTCAGCCGTATAACAGGGTTAATTATAAAAGCAATGTATCTCCATGCTAAAAATTTAATGAATTTACCGTGGTCAGTAAATGTAGGTAGAATTTTTTTTTTTTTTTTTTTATTCTCATGTCTTAGTGCATAGGTAAAACAAAAGTCAATGCATGTAATTTTTTTTGTTTTGGAGTTTTTGTAATACACAACAAAGCGTATGAAAAAAAAAATTGTGTGGAGAATATGTGTAATGAAAGGAGGCGTAGTAGCGTGAAGATTTTTGTTGTTCGTTTGTGAGAAAAGAAAGGAATGTGGAGCAGCGCGAATCTTATAATTTGTGTTGGTTGAATATGTAATTTTTCTTTTGAGGGCATATGGAATGTAACACAACATCGCGTAAATAGAAATTTTACACAGTAGTGTTCAATTTTTATTGTGAGACAGAGTATTTTTTTGTTGTTGCAGAGATAGAGTAAATTCTTTTTTGGAACTGGTGCAATCCCTGAGGCAGAGGAAGAATACTTTTGTAACATCAGTTGTTTCTTAATGAATATAATGTTTTTATGGGTGTGAAAAACTCTGTTCTTCTCCAGCAAATAATTTAGCTTCGCTGTGTTAAGATCCTGTGAAACAAAACATTGTTTCTCTGTTTATTTTGTTTTGGAATTTAGCAGAAAATTCCCAACAAGAGCCGGAGCGCACCTATAAATTGTTGGGTAGAATGTAGATAGATCTATTTATGAGTTATCGCAACCACAACCGGATATTATGCTATAATAATTTTGTCATGTCAATTCTAACATAGTTATAATTAGATGCCACCAAAATGAACAATTGATACAACCAACATGCACCATTGCAATATGATTTTGGGCAGCACGATATTTTTCATTATTATGTACCAGATTGATTTGTTTGTTTCATTTCTATATTATTGTGTAAAAATTATTATAAAGAACTACAAAGAATAGGTCAATTATTTAATAGATGAATGTGACTCATCATGCTGTGGGAGTATTATTCACAACTAGTTTTTAATATGATGAAGCTGGTGTGAACTGTCTGCTTTGAGAGGGTCAGTAGAGGTTATTTTATAAGTTCAAGATGTAGAATTGTCTGCTGAAGATATTGTGTATCGAGAATGCTATCCTAGATAATTGGTGAAGGATGTGGAGGGTCATGGATTCAACAGACGGTTGCAGTTCCAAAGGATGGTTCTGTATCGAGACTAACCTGTTTTCAGGATGTTGAGACGTGTCAATTTTGCAAATCATGCCAAAGATTGTCTGAAACGATTATGTCTTAAATGGATCAAGTGGGAAGCTCGAAAGTGTGTTGCAGAAACCATGAGATTTGTCGATATGAGTGTTAGTGATGACCATACTAGACAAACTTGATAGAGATTCATTCATTGTTGTAATGTCTACTTTTAGTTTTTTCCATATAAACATTAAGGGAAGGTACTAGAAGTAATGCTTCTATTACTTCCAAGCTGTCATGAGGTGTAATTGTATGAGCTCCTAAGATATTAGCTATATCAATTATTTTTAGTAATCTGGATCCACTATTCTAAAATCTAAAAGTATAATATATTCCTATATATGTGAGTTTTGTGAGATCAATAATATTAAAGTGTGATTTGTGTGTAATAGCTCTCGGTTAATTTTCATATTTCTAACAAATTAAAAGTTGTTTTTTAATTTAAAAAACAAGTTAACCACCAGAGATATAGAAACATATTGTAACCATAAAAAGTTTTTATGGTGAGCAATAACTATCATTAAACAAAAATTCAAATGCCCGATAAAATTAACTTCTAATTTAGAGGGAACCGCGGGAGTAAGACGGTTTCCACCGAGGATTTCAAGGTTTAACATACGGAAATCTATTGAGACCTATTATGGATCAGATCAATAAAATATCAAATGTACCAAATCCACGGAATCTCAAGAAGGTATGTATGGAAACTGATACATTATACCTACAGAGTCTTCATTACAGAGCACGTCATCTTTATTTTTTATGCCACATTATTTATATTAAAAAATACAATTAACATGGTATTTATTTTATATATATATATATATATATATATATATATATATATATATATATATATATATTTCTTGTAAGTTCGATATTATGAAGAAACACTATGGTCATGTGCAAGAATAACACTTGAATGCGGTGGGGACTTTTGACATTACATCTAGTAATGCGTTAACAAAAAGGCACCAGATCATCCTCTATCTAAGAGTTATGGACTATATTGCTTCTATTTTCACTTTATAAATTTATATAATTATGGATTTATGCGTTAAAAATAGAAATTTATTTTAAATTTAAAAAAAATTGGTGAATTTTATTAGTTTTTAATAAGTAAACTATAAAATATTATATCGTATTTTTGTACACATATTTGATTTTATAATGATTTTATATAAGTTTTATAACATTTTATAAAATAATTTCAATTTTATGCTATAAAATTTGAGCTAATTATTTTTAGAAAAATAGAAATTAAAAAATTTATTTACACAAAATATACAAATTAACCCATTCACACAATTTAAAAATGTATTATTTTACATAAATTAATAATATATAATGTATTATTTTACATAAATTAACAATATATAATAAATGCTTGATTTTCTTTGGTCAACAAACTTTCATTATATTATGAAAGAAAAACTGAGTACAAAATTCGTCTCAACTCTTATCTCATTTTGTATTTCATTCTGAGCATACTTTTTGAGAATAGGGCCTGAAGGTAAACAAAGACACTCGGTGCCAACCTTTATTTCTGACCGGCCTATTAGCCATACCATACATAAACAAAATCCATACATAAACAAAATTGAAAATAAATAAAAGCAAGAGTTAACATATTAAGGAGGTGGGTTGGGAGGAAAGATAGGAGGAGCAAAAAAGTAGTCTGCATGTTTACATATTAAGAAGGTGGGTTGGGAGGAAAGATAGGAGGAGCAAAAAAGTAGTCTGCATGTTTATAAATGTGGAAATCTATGTGCTCGACCCTTGCTTCCGGAGTGCAAAGGGGAGCGTTGGTACACCGATAATGTCATCGGATGCTATCAAGGTTATTCAAGATTTCATTGTGAACATCATTGATGTAGGCTACCAATTCCTACCGATCCTCATAACGTTGTTCCCACATGATGTCGATATGCATTTGAATATTGCGCAGCTGGGCTACTAGAGAGTCCAAGGTAGCTAGCTCTACTAGAGAGTCCAAGGTAGCTAGCTCTATTAGATAGCTCGGGGAGTGCAACGGGCGGATTGCAGCTTCTTCCTCCATTTCCTTGTTTGTCAGATTCACCGAGGACTAGTGGCTTCCCTCATTCTGCCTCTGTCCCTCTGTCCGACTAGTGGCTTCCCTCATTCCGCCTCTGTCCCTCTGTCCGACTAGTGGCTTCCCTCATTCTGCCTCTGTCGCTCTTCCTGACGGAGAGTTGCTCCCCTTGTCGAGGACGACCCCTCTATCATGGCATTGAGGCGGACGGAGGAAAACTCAAGGCAGGCTCGGTAGGACCACTGAGCCCTACGATCCAAGATAAAACCTTACAAGGGGCTTCCAGAAAGACCTATCCATCGACAATTGCTCCCCTTCTCGAGGACGACCCCTCTATCATGGCATTGAGGCAGACGAAGGAAAACTCAAGGCAGGCTCGGTAGGACCACTTTTCCCCTACGATCCAAGATAAAACCTTACAAGGGGCTTCCAGAAAGACCTATCCATCGACAAGAAACACCAATTGATAAAAAAGTGCACAAGAGAAATGAGCCCATAAAACAAATTACGGAACCCAAAGACGCCATGACTGGAAATGCTCCGTCAATTCTTCCGCCATTAGCCGACACCACCCCAACTCCTGCCCACATAGAATTCTCCCATCCAAACTATGAACGAGCTGGCCACCAGGCCATGACAAGTGCCAGTGAGAACCAACACTATGTAGACTGCTCCAACATGGAAAGAGACAACCCAGAGAAATCTCCACTAAACCTTTAGCGCAAAACAAAACTACGTGCGAGGCCGGTAGCAACTGCAACAAAGAAGACTAACAAATACAGAATTAGATTGAAATGTTAGACAATCATAAACTTAAACAGCGATTCTGCATGTGGAAAGAACTGAAAAGAATCGTTGAAACTTAATGCCCAGGGATACGAATTACCTCCAGCCATTGGTGATGTTTTGATGCAGGCCACAGTCTACTTGCTTCTTCTTCAGCACTCCAGCTTCAGTCTAAGCAAAGGAAAAACATACAAAATTCTGAAGGCACTTCCAAGCTCTGCTATCTCAGCTAGATGGTGTAAAACTGAAGGGGATTGAGATAGGAGCTTGGGGACCAAACAGATGAACATATAGCTAAGCTTCCATCAAGCTTCTAATAGCTATGTGTTAGATGTCCCACAAATCAAGGCAGAGAACTCGAATCAAAGTGATGGACCACTTTAGTATCTCCCAATTATAAATTTAGTAATTACAGTTGATTTTCTTAACTTAAGGAAACTACTGCAGTTGGTTTCCATAAGTTAAGGAAAGACTGTAATTCCATAATTGTAGGCAGCAATTGTGTAAAATTAATGGAGCTAACATTCGCCCACTTGGTCCATACTTCCAAACTTAATGTCTCAACTTAAAAACCATTGATAATCTGTATTAAGTAATAGATACATGAATCATGGCGATAAGTCCTCTAATGACGAGTATTATCTTCCATGTATTACTATGCATTTATTCTTATTATAATTTATGTGGCAACAATATCTTAATGAATAAACCTTATGTTTATTCTTGGTCCTTCTTAAATGAATTTTCTCAAATCAACTTAAAGTGCACATAAATATGAGAAAAAACATCACAATAATTAAGAATTTCATTAACATAACATTGTCCATACAATGAGAAACTACATAATGGAACCAAGTCCCATATTCAATACATGATCCTTGAATTTAAACAGTGGCATGCCCTTAGTCAAAGGATCATTGATCATTAACTCAGTGTTGACGTGCTCAATGACCACTTTCTTTTCTTTAACACGTTCCCTTATAGCTAAATACTTAATGTCGATGTGTTTATTTCGACTCCCACTTTTATTGTTTTTAGCCATAAAAACAGCAGCTGAATTATCACAATATATTCTCAATGGCTTAGAGATAGAATCCATAATTCTAAGCCCAGAAATGAAACTCCTAAGCCATACACCATGTAAAGTAGCCTCAAAACAAGAGACGAACTCGGCTTCCATAGTGGAAGTGGCAATCAAGGTCTGCTTGGCACTCCTCCATGATACAGCTCCACCGGCCATCATAAAAATGTATCCTGATGTTGATTTGCATGGATCAACACATCCAGCAAAGTCAGAATCTGAGTAGCCAATTACGTCCAAGTTGTCCGTCCGTCTATACATAAGCATGTAGTCTTTGGTTCCTTGAAGGTACCTCATTACTTTCTTTGCAGCTCTCCAGTGGTCTAAACCTGGATCACTCTGATATCGTCCCAACATTCCCACAACAAATGCAATGTTAGGTCTTGTGCAGACTTGAGCATACATTAAGCTTCCGACAGCAGAAGCATATGGAATGTTCTTCATTTGTTCCCTTTCAAAGTCGTTCTTCGGGCATTGGTTCAAATTGAACCTATCACCCTTCACAATGGGAGCTACACTTGGTGAACAATCCTTCATCCGAAATCTCTCTAAAATTTTATTAATATAGGTTTCGTGTGACAGACCCAAGATGCCTCGAAATCTGTCTCTATGGATCTTAATGCCAATGACATAAGATGCCTCACCCATATCCTTCATATCAAAATTTTTAGAGAGGAATCGTTTCACCTCATGTAGCAAACCCTTATCATTGGTTGCTAGCAAAAGGTCATCCACATATAAAACAAGAAAACAAATTTTACTCCCACTAACTTTCAGGTATATACATTGATCCATAATGTTTTCTACAAAACCAAAAGAAGAAATTACATTATGGAATTTCAAATACCATTGGCGGGATGCTTGTTTTAAACCATATAATGACTTTTTGAGCTTGCAAACCAATTGCTCACCATCACTAGAGGGGAATCCTTCAGGTTGTTTCATGTAAACCTCCTCCTCTAGATCTCCATTAAGAAAAGCCGTTTTCACATCCATTTGATGCAACTCCAAGTCAAAATGGGCTACTAATGCCATAATAACGCGCAAGGAATCTTTCTTAGATACAAGAGAAAAAGTCTCCGTGTAGTCGATTCCTTCTTTCTGAGTGAATCCCTTAGCAACAAGTCTTGCCTTGTATCTCTCAATGTTGCCCAATGAGTCTTTCTTTGTCTTAAAGACCCATTTACATCCAATGGCTTTTGCACCATTAGGCAACTCAACAAGATCCCAGACTTCGTTACTCCTCATGGAATTCATCTCTTCCTTCATGGCATTGTACCATAGTTCTGATTCTTTGCAACTCATGGCTTGTGAAAATGACTCAGGATCATTTTCGGCTCCAATGTTGTAGTCAGATTCTTGTAGATACACAACATAATCATTAGGAATTGCTGATCTCTTAGGTCTAGTAGATCTTCTTAATGTTGTACCATCATCTTCCTGAGAAGTATGTGGTTCAACTTGTTGTTCAAAAGTTCCTTGCAACTCTTGAACTCCTTGATCCACTGGAATATCGTCAGCAGCTTGTGGAACTTCAACAATTTGTTGTTCAACAACAGTTTGTACTTGAGGGGTGCTATGAATAATAACCAATCTATCACTTGAAGTGGAAGGTTGAGATTCTGAATGATCCTTCTCAGAAACTATGTTTCTGGTTTGATCGCTCCCACTAATCAAGTCACTTTCAAGAAACTTTGCATTTCTTGATTCCACAATCCTAGTGTTGTGAGATGGACAATAAAATCTGTAACCTTTAGACCTTTCAGCATATCCAATGAAATACCCACTAATGGTCCTTGGGTCCAGCTTCTTCTCTTGTGGATTATAAATTCTCACTTCAGACGGGCATCCCCAAACGCGCATATGTCGCAAACTCGGTTTCCAACCTTTCCATAATTCAAATGGCGTTTTAGGAACCGCCTTGGTTGGAACTCGGTTTAATATATACACTGACGTCTTAAGTGCTTCAGTCCACAAGGATTTAGGAAGATTGGAGCTGCTAAGCATACTCCGCACCATGTCCAACAATGTTCGATTTCTTCTTTCTGCTACACCATTCTGGTCGGGTGAACCAAGCATGGTGTATTGGGCAACAATCCCATGCTCTTGAAGAAACTTAGCAAATGGCCCAGGTGCTTTTCCATCTTCTGTGCATCTACCATAATATTCTCCACCTCTATCTGATCTCACGATCTTAATTTGCTTGCCGCATTGTTTCTCTACTTCAGCCTTAAAGATCTTAAAGTCATCTAATGCTTCGCTCTATTTATGAAGCATGTAGAGATACATATATCGTGAGTAATCATCTATAAAGGAGATGAAGTATCTCTGACCATGTGAGTCCATGTCTGGACTGCATATATCAGTATGTATGATCTCTAATATGTCTGAACTCCTGTTGGCACCTTTCTTTGACTTGTTGGTCTGCTTTCCCTTTATGCAGTCCACACAAGTCTCAAAATCAGTAAAATCTAGAGTATTAAGTATTCCTTCATTTACCAATCTTTTAATTCTATCTATGGAGATATGACCTAGTCTCTGGTGCCATAATTTAGAGGAATCTTCATTAGTAACACATCTTTTAGTGCCAGTGTGAACATGCATTGAATCATAAGTGACATTGTTTTGTAAATTAATGCAGTAAAGACCATTAGACAAAATACCATTCCCAACATAATCAGATTTATAGAATAGACTGAAAGATTTTTCTGAAAAGTTTAAGGAATATCCAAAAGGTAAAAGCCTTGAAACTGAAATCAAGTTTCTAGAAAAACTTGGAACATAAAAGGTCTTTTCTAATTCCAAAACAAAACCACTACTTAAAGTTAAATAACATGTTCCTATACCTTCTACACGTGAGCCCATCTTGTTTCCTGATAAGATGCTTTGCTCACTTCCCACTGGCTTCCTTAGGTTTTGCAAACCTTGCAAGGAATTCGAAATGTGAATTGTTGATCCAGAATCATTCCACCATGTCTTAATATTAACGTTAACCATATTAGATTCATAACAAACAAATGAGATTATTTCCTTAAGTTCGGGAATGTCACAACGAATTTCAGAGAAATTTGCAGGTTGTACTGCTGCATCAAAATAAAGAATCACATGCTTATGTTAAAATTGAGGCTTAATTAACTTTCATGTTTTACCAATGTAAATCATGCTAAAAAGAATTGAATCAAATGACATAAAAATTGCCTGTGGGCTAAATTTTCAATTCAAACATATTCAATAAAACTTTATGATAAAACTTATTAATTCATAACTCCTGTGGCTAGGTTATGAAATTTTATCCTAATCAATTACATAAATATAATAAAGATTCCTGTGGGATAAAATTTATTATATTCAGTGTAATTAATTACAATTTAATGTCTAAATAATCTTTATGTGATCAAAATATATAATTTTATTTAATTAAAGATGTTGTGACTATTCTCTAATTAATTAAAATTATATGGATCACTAGACATTATTTTTGCTGCATAAACAAAACTTAACCAGAGAGAAAAATAATGTTTACTGAAAGGAGTAAGTCAAAATGATATTTTAATAAACTCCATATAACTGTAATAATTTTCCAGAAAAATCAAAATTAAGTTTAAAGCAGTCAGCATTACCAAAAATGACTACAAATTGATTGTTCAATTTATAAACTAAACTCGTAGATTGACTGAAGCAACGTTGATCTACTTTGCACTTGCATAGCAAATGCAGTTCGAAGGCTAGCTGGCTTGACTTCAGGCTCCGTCCTTAAGTTTATAAAACAACAAAAATTGACCAGCAAACAAGCTATTTTCTCACAAGATAAATCAAATTAAAATCAAATTTACATTCCTTAGTCTAACTGTCCCATAATTTATTTAAGACTAATTCTTAAATTAATTACAAAATGGGCTCTAAAAATTATAAACTATATCTTCAAATAATTTGCAAACAAAACTGCAAATATTATTTATATATTTTATATAAAATTTCATGTGAGCCATAAAATTACATAAACCTACCGAGGTTGTTCATATAGTGATAATATGATACAGGGATTATTTTGAAACCTGCGGTGATTTATTTACTTTTACTTCAGAACATATTACAGCAGTGGTTGTCACAAGATTTTTTAAACTTCAGCCACAAGCACATTCAAAAGCCAAACGCAGTGCGAGACAACTGTTATTTACAATGGTTTTATTTTCTTAAAACCATAAAGCAACGATCAAAACGATTGGCATCTTTAACATTGCATGAACGCCCTAATTTTGGTCAGCGCGGATCTGAAAGCACATTTCGATTTTGTATATTCCCAAACCCCTACAAAATAGGAGTGCAAGGATTACTCTTGTTCACCACCCGCTAAGACTATGTTTTCCGAGGTTTAGGGTTTCATAATCAGATTTGGGATATAATCAGATTTGCAAAACTGAAATAGCAGAGAAGTTCCAACCCAGGGATTTTCTGATAAACTAGTGAAGAATCGGCCGTCATTCCACTTTCAAAAATAAAATAAAATAAAATGCATTCAATCGATCGAAAGATTCAAAATACATTCAACAAATCCCATGCCATCGACTAAAGGTAAAGAAAAGTAAGAACGATGTGTATATCTAGCTTCATATTATATTTTTCTTTTAAAGATTTGGTCAATTCATTCATTTACTGTCTCTAAATCTCGAAAAATATAGTATGGTATAAAGTTCGCTTTATCTTGTCATTAATTCTAAGGAATTACCTCACAGTCACCGAGTTTTCAAGAAACGTTTCAAGCTAATCTTACCTTTTTCTCCATATCTGATCTGAAATTCTAAATATATAAACTGGACAATATCAAATTTAAAGAGTGAACTTATCTAGAAAAGGCACAGGCTAAAAGGAGCTTACAGTTGGAGGTAAAATATTGTTCACCAGTGAACGAGGTTCAAGAAATTCGATCTTGATAGGTTTCAAAGGAGGCACTGCAGGAGTGATCCCCTCAATCTTGGACGCACATTTCAGGTTTAGCTTAACATCCCGCAGCCATGAATTACAATCCATAGAACTAAGAGGGGAAGTATAGGCACGGTTCATGGACAAGACGACGACGGAGAAAAATCCGATGAAAAACAAAGCGTAGAACAAGGGCCTGATACAAAGATGTCGATAAGTCGCGCGCTTCGATCCTCCAATAAGAGGAGATGATGATCTCTTCTCCATCTTCTACGAGCTCCTTGATTTCATTGTGGGTTTCCTTCTCTTAAAACAAAAACAGGCGGGCCTAGACCTATTAAGACTAAGAGCAAAGCATATGAACTGACGCAGGCGTGAAGAATTCAACCTACGCTGGTAGACTCGAGAAGGAGGCTAGGATCAGAATGTTTAATAATACGGCATCGACATTTACTTTTGAACCTAGACTCCATTTCAAAGTATTTGAATCACACCAAGGCAATGATAAATAAATTGCTCTGATACCAAATGTTAGACAATCATAAACTTAAACAACGATTCTGCATGCGGAAAGAACTGAAAAGAATCGTTGAAACTTAATGCCCAGGGATACGAATTACCTCCAGCCATTGGTGATGTTTTGATGTAGGCCACAGTCTACTTGCTTCTTCTTCAGCACTCCAGCTTCAGTGCAAGCAAAAGAAAAACATACAAAATTCTGAAGGCACTTCCAAGCTCTGCTATCTCAGCTAGATGGTGTAAAACTGAAGGGGATTGAGATAGGAGCTTAGGGACCAAACAGATGAACATATAGCTAAGCTTCCATCAAGCTTCTAATAGCTATGTGTTATATGTCCCACAAATCAAGGCAGAGAACTCGAATCAAAGTGATGGACCACTTTAGTAGCTCCCAATTATAAATTTAGTAATTGCAGTTGATTTTCTTAACTTAAGGAAACTACTACAGCTGGTTTCCATAAGTTAAGGAAAGACTGCAATTCCATAATTGTAGGCAGCAATTGTGTAAAATTAATGGAGCTAACATGAAATCCAAGGTAAAACACCTCCTCTGTTGACAACACAAGCTTCTCGATAGATAGACCATACTACCCAAGGGTAAGGTTCGAAGCCTTTGCCACCTCCGACGTGTCGGAATCCTATGGGCAATCCCTGACCAAGATATCCCCTCATTCTAGATTATCCCATTCCCTACAGTCCTCCCTTGCCCACTGTTGTGATCTCAGCAGAGCAGTTCAGAAAAGAAACCCAATTCCCTCTACAACCTCCCACTTCATCGCCTAAAACACCACTCACGGAATTCCTGTGCCTAGCATGGAATATATCGTTGCTGTGAGTGAGTGAGAGAGTCGCCCGCCTGCGAGCACTTAATACCAGCGTTGCTCGTAATGGCACATTGAAGAGGCACGTGGAGGCCATGCGGACTCCGTATGCCGTGCTGCCATGTGTTGTGCCAAGTGACCAACCCCATCAGGGACAATAAATGTTTAACTTAATTCAGTTGTAAAATTTAAAAATATTTTAGAATAACTTTTGATGTTTAAATGTCTATTTTTGTCCGAGGTTGTTTTGTTTCTGTTTATAAATAGGTATTCCTGTCTTGATTCTGCAATATTTGAAAACAGATGAAGAGATGTTAGTAAGATTAAAATAAAAATAAAATTGAAATTTAGGCTCCTATCTTTTCTAAGATACAATCCAATTATGTTGAACTCTAAAATATTCCTGGAGCCATTAAAACATGTCCTTTACTTTTAAGTCAACAACAACTCCGTCTGGTTGTGACTGATACGAAATGCCTCTTACAATTTCAAAAATTTTATTTCCTTTCTGTCGACGTAAACAGTATGACTGTGCGACGAAATTATTCGAGCTGCTATTGCTTCTCGTTGAATATTGATTCGATTCATCAACCAGATAACAAGAATAATATCTGATATATCTTCACACTAATGCTCTTAGAGCTCTGGGTATCCTTTCTCTTTTACAATAATTTTGTGCGCTGGTCATGCATCCCAGCCAGGTGGGTATTGTTTCGCTTTTACCGTAGGTTTCAGCACTGGTTTTTAATTTTCTTGCTTGATGAGGTCATTGTGGTTTTACATTTTCTAGCTGCCATCGTATTCTGAACATGACATCCACCAAGATGCCAGGGCCAGTCGATGGAAGATTTCTGCTATTTTACTTAAAGTAGCTCTCCATGTTAGGAATACCTTGTCATTTTGTTGCTCTGTATTGCGTTATTAGATCAAACAAAACACGACTATATTACCTTCAAAACTTATTCTCATTTATACTGCAGACTGACCATGTCAGCACACAATTTGGAATTTTACACGCATATACAACTGCAAAGTTTTTAGTCATTGATATTGGCACGATACTGTGCGGAAAACCTTTATTAGAATAATTTATATGACAGTAAAGTAGTCCCCATATAATTTCCTCTGGGAATGGCTGACTGATGGAATTGATGTTGGGCTGCCCACATATGTGCGTATATCATATAGCAGTTGTAATTTAAAGTAAAGTATAGTGTGGTTACCCATATTCTAGTCACGTTTTTTGTGATTTTTCTGCGCAAAGAAAACTGAAAACGCATTTCATTTTCCTTTGATTTTCTGATTTTTCTGTGAAAAGCAAATTGAAAACGTAATTCATTTTCTTTTGAGGATTGACAACATTTTCATGATGCAAAAGGTTGGTAAACGCGGGCAGGTAGATATTGAACTTTGGATATTGTCGGTAATAGTGTTCAAATTTGAACGCATCACAGCCCTTCCAAAGCCTTCTAGCACGTCAAAGAAGTGATTAGAGAAATTTATTAGTCATAAGAAATTTAAATTTTGATTTTTAAAAAGTTTTTTAAAAATTTTGAATAATATTATAAAATGTCGTATAAAGGGTTGTTTGTCCTTAGGAAATTTCAAAAAAATCCAGTTCTCTGACTGATGTAACACTCTAAAGTCTGTGGGAGGCTTTGGCAACACTCAAGAAAGTCCACACTCAATAAAGTGCAATGGGACGTAATGGAGGTTGTTCATCCATTCCGAGGGCATTAGTCATAATGGTAGCACTGATAGAGTTAGCAGTGATGATATGATGTTTATGTTCGCATTCGTTGATAACAGAGGTTTTTTTCGCATTCATTGATAGCAGAGGAGAAGTAGCTATGTATTGGTATTTGTGAACCGGGCATATTTTGAAGGTATCAGAGATTTAAAAGAAAGAAATGACAAAAGGCAGAATTAACAATAACTGAGGTAGATTATTCTAAGTCTATGAATCTTTCCTCCATTGATTTTTCCAATCCCAACCTTATGGCGAGTGCAGCACAAGTTCGCAAGATATTTTTAACTCTCAGTTTTAATTTTCAACTTTCATTTCCCTGGCCTTTGATTTAGTTCATTGATTTAGGCGAAATTGATTAAAATTATTATGTATGGAATCATTTATTGATCTTTATATAGTCATGTGTAGACTCTGGATCTTTTTATATCATCCATCATGTCATCGATGAAGATTTTTTGGACCAAGTCTTTGAGCAAAGTCAACGACTTTTTTCCCTTCCTGAGGAGGAAACAATGAAATAGTTGCGGAATGAGAACCATCAAGGTTACACTTCGTATCAAGCAGAATCTCTTAATCTTTCCATTCAACTCGAAGGTTTGATGTGGATTTGTCTCCTTCTATTTACGTATGCTTGTAATTACATCATTCTCTATCAACTCTGAAAAATCAATCCACTGAAGTATTTCACTTCATATTTTTTCATATATTCATTTTTTTAGGGGATTGGAAGGGGAGTTATGAAGCTTTTGAATCATCGATAAAGGCAAGCAATTTCACAATCCCAATCAATGGTCTTCAACAGGTATGCAATTCAACATTTAAAACGATATTTTGCATACTTGTCCAATGCTTAAAAAGAGATTAAAGTGACAATATTGACATTTTTATATCATAACCACATATTGCATTTTCTGTGGTATCTTCATTTTCCTTAGTTTGTAAATTTTTATTATTTCTTGTCAACCCACCATTAACACAAGGTTGTTAAATCATGAGATTACCCCATTAGATAGTGATAATTACACTTGGTGATTCACGAACTTTTATTTGTCATCTTCTAAATAAATACTACCATCTACTACAACGATATTTTGCATACTTGTCCAATGCTTAAAAAGAGATTAAAGTGACAATATTGACATTTTTACATCATAACCACATATTGCATTTTCTGTGGTATCTCCATTTTCCTTAGTTTGTAAATTTTTATTATTTCTTGTCAACCCACCATTAACACAAGGTTGTTGAATCATGAGATTACCCCATTAGATAGTGATAACTACACTTGCTGATTCACAAACTTTTATTTGTCATCTTCTAAATAAATACTACCATCTACTACATCTTCGAGGATTCCAAATATATTCGAGTACTGATCATGCTGAATATATTCGAGCATTGATCATCCTACAACTATGAAAACATCTTCCATCCTACCTTTATGCGGACATATTCATGACATTACTTTGATGTTCCACATAGATATCTTGACATAGTATAATAAGGCCAATAGGGTTCCTTACATTTTCCATGAAAACATCATTACTTTGAAACTCTTTTCGACATGGAAATCTTGAGATAGCATAATAAGACCGATAGGGTTCTTTCTTTAGGGTTTCTTTTTAGCGAACATTGATATATAGATAGAGTAATCTCTTTATTAATTTGAATTCTTATTTTATAGTAATAAATGAATACATTTTCATTTTATAGTAATAAATGAATAATTTTTCATTTTATAGTAATAAATGAAATACATTAGTTAAAGATGTAATTTTATCGTGTTTAAAAATAGATTAAAGTGATAATATTGATATTTTTACATAACCATATTTTCTGTTGTATCTTCATTTACTTCCTAATTTGCAAAATTTTATTTCTTTCTTGTCAACCAACCATTCATACAAGATTGTTCAATTATGAAATTACCCCATTAGATGGTGGTAAATAACTACTACCATCTCTTTTCTATTTTTAGATGATTCCATGACTGACAACCATAATGCTTACAAAAGCCTAGCATTGCTGCCATTTGAACTTACTGTAATCAAGCTTACTATTAAGCCTAACATTTGTAAAAAAAAACTTTATTTAAAACCCTGTATTTCTTCTCTTATTTTAAAAAACATTTTTCTTTATTAACTCTCTAGTTTTTGAAAACATAGAAATTAATGCTATAAAAAAAATTCAGAAATAATAAGTGTCATTCCCATAAAATTATGTAGAATTTTGAACTGGGGAGAAATGTTAAAATGAAACTCCAGGGCTCTATTAATAACCACACAACCGAAGATTGGTCTGCCTACAGGGCTACAACTTAATTTTCCTTTTCCGGTGGGTCTTCCATAAAGATATAGAATGCCAATAGCTATCCATACAACTACTATTGTCTGTTCTTCTTCATTCTCTCCATTTGGCATCTAGGAAATAAGTTGTGCGTGTGGGTATCCATGTAGTGGGTATCCATGTAGTTGGTGCTATGAAGGGGTTTTTAAGGAGATGATGAAATCATTGAAAAATTTAAAGACATTGTTAATGAAAAGAAACCATATTGTTAGAAAAAGACATCAAAGAAAAGAAACCATATTATTAGAAAAATATATCAACCAAACTTGAATTCATTATAAGGACCAAATTTGAAAACCATTCTTAAACAACAACGACAATGACCAGCCAATCCATACAACAACACTACATATGTGTATTACATATTACAATATTTCCCTATTAGATATGGAAAACTTTCCTTTTAATTACATAAATTTTTGAATCTATAGAGGTTGAAGTTTTTAATGGAGATGAATGTCTATTGATAGTGTTCTTTGATTGAGCAATGTTAAGAGAAAAGTTCAATTCCCTTGGTTGTTGAAGGTATATATTTGTTTTTTTGGTTTTCTTTAAATTGTTTTAAGCTCAACAAAACATATAGTATAAATTAGAAACAAATGAAAACTAAAAATACTTTTTCCATCGTGCAAATAGATTTATATTTTCAATGATGTAAATTCAAATACTTTTGAAGATTATATGTTTATTTTTTTTAATTTGAGAAAAATGTTTTCCTATATACTAAATTCTAATGGGATTTTATAGTGTTTTAATGTAGACATTTTTTAAATTTTGAAGATTTAGAAGGACACCATTTCATTTTGGCATTTCTTTTAATAAAGAGTTTATTTAATATACACTTGTTAATAAAAGTACAATTTTTTTTTTATAGCTTTTCATCTTTGAAGAGTTAGATAAATATATGCCCTTCCAAATAAAATTAAAACCAACGCTTCAAATTTGATCACTCGTTCGTATTTGTCTATGATGCCAAAGTTTTGAAAACTGCTCAACCGAGTTATTGAACTTTATTTATTGTTCGTAAAGAGCTAAGATGCTGCTTTTACTATATTCTACTATATCATATAATAATAATTTAATTTTAATATTATTATAAAAATTATTTTTTATTTTTTATTTTATTTCCGAAACAATAAATTTATTTTTCTATAATAAATTATATATATTTAAAATATTTAAATATATAGATTTTATATATAACTAATATATAATAATAACAACATAACTTTAAAATCATATGAGAATAATAATTCATATTAGAAATTAAAATGATGTAATAAAATATTTTTATTGATAAAATCCGAAGTTCATTACAACAAATTATTTGTATATCTTTCCAAATTATATATATACATATATAATAAGAAAGAAAACACATATCTAAATTAAATCTTAATAATAGATTTTATAAGGCAATTTTTCAACTATCTAAATTAAATTTTACTAATTGACTCAATTACTCATTTATCTTAATCGACACTTTTACACTCTCCAGCCCAATCAACATTTTAACATTCTTAAGCCTAATCTTCACTTTAAGATAAGTAGTTATATGGAAATACAATAATTATATTTACATCTATTTTATTGACACATATACTAGCAATTGCACCATATATTACAAAGGAAATTCAGTAAGGCAATAACATATAGCATTAATTAGAATACTAATTATATTTACATCCATTTTATTGAGGCATATACTAGCAATTGCACTATATGTTACAAAGGAATCACAATAAAGCAATGGCATATAGCACTAATTAATATTTTTTTACAATTGTTAAATGATTAAAAAATATCAACAAAAAGTATTGCAACAATAAAGTAGTTGAATGTTTAGCCTTTAAATTGTATTGTACCAACAAAGTGGTTAACTTATCCTTCTATTTATAAGAGTCAATCTACGAGTATGACCATGCTAAAAACAAAATAGAATGTATAGAATGTTTTTCCCATTTATATTAGTAAATCTAAGAGTGGTGATCATGTTTGAACTTGAGGTTGTACTGCACCAACAAACGGGTTAAATGTTCCCGTTCCACTTATTGTAGACAAGCTAAAGGGTAATGGTCATGATTTAACTTCAGTTAGAGACTTTGACTTATCTTTGCATGTAGCAGTGCCTCTAAATAATGGTGTATCAATCAAACAAAAATACTAAAAAGCGTGACGTCTTCCTTGTTGAATCAAATAATCCTGGTTGTGCGGGACACATTCAATGAAAAATACTCCATTACCAGATGTTACATATGAACAACCTTTACCTACACTATTTATTTTACCATTTTAACTCATCTGGTAAACCAAGCTTAGCACACATTCCTTTAGAACCCATCGGCATCAAATTCCATGTGTTTGAACTGGCAACATCCATGTTGAGGGAATTTTGTCATGAACTAAAACATCATATGCATGCAATTGAATATCCTTTAGAGTTTGCAGTTTAAAACAAATAAGAAACTTAAGTTGGTCATATTTATTGTTTTTGATTATCAATTTCGCTTACAGCGACATATAGCCGTGAAGCTTACAGGCAAACCGCCATTAGGTCAGTGGAAATCCGATCACATATTTGGGGCTTTGGCAACCATAATAATAATTAGATCAAGCAGCATACAGAAATCTTCAAAAATTTCTGTATGCCCTTCAAGCATTTAGACCTTTGATAGCGTTTACAGATAATACAAATCTTCTTCTGTATTACCAGGTTCCTGCGGTTAACGTAAGTAGTACTAGCAAACAAAAAAACTATAGAGGACACCTTTATCGAATTATTATCCATTCGTTCAGCTCCAGAAGCACAAAGAAAAATGAAGTGTAAGATAAATTTGATGAAACCCATACACTTAGATGCAAAGCCAAAGAAATCTTTACAGCTAGAGGAAATAAGCCATACCACACTGCAAATAATATTTTTCACACGCCTGTAACAGTGTCTGCGTTAGTATCAGCACAGGGTATGGGCTTGCCTAAGTAAGTGGGCTTCTCATGTCCAGGCATAACCACCACAACACTGTTCTCTGTATCTACGTGCTGCATCTCATCATTTTCCGCACCGTCCGGAGGTGAAGCCGCCCTATCAGTTAACTCTTCCGAATCAGCACATAGCTTCCAGTAAGAGCAAGCCAGTATCAGAAAAGAAGCAGCAGTGAGGATTGCTATACCGATCAGTCCCGCAAACAGGTAGGGAACTGGGGACAGCCATGTTCCTGAATGTGTGACAACATTATTGGAGCTGCTATTGTTTCTCATTGAATATTAACTCAATTCATCAATCACATAGCAAGAATAATATCTGATCTATCCTCAGACTAATGAGCTCTGAGCTTTGGGTATACTTTCGCCTTTACCTTAATTTTCAGTGCTGGTCGTGCATCTCTGTCAGGTGTGTATTTTTTTGCATTTACCCTAGGTTTCACCACTGGTTTTTCAATTTTTTGCTTGATGAGGTCATTGTGGTTTCACATTTTCTATCCGCCATCATTTTCTGAACATGACGGCCACCAAGATTCCAGGACCAGTGGATGAAAGGTTTCTGCTATTTCACTTAAAGTAGCTTTCTATGTTAGGAATACCTTGTCATTTTGTTGCTCTGTATTGCGTCATTACCTCCAGAACATTTTCTCATTTATACTGCAGAGGGACCATGTCTTCATCAGCACATAATGTGGAATTTTACAGGCATATAAAATTCGAAAGTTTTTAGTCATTGATGCTGGCACGATACTGTGTGCAAAACCTTAGAATAATTGATATGACAGTAAAGAAGTCGTCAGATAATTTCAGGACTCTGTGGGGATTGCTTACGATGGAATTGATGTTGAACTGCGCACATATGTGCGTATATCATACAACGGTTAAAATTTGAAGTAAGTAGTCATGTTACCTATGTTCTGGTCATGTTCCTTGTGGTTTTCCTGTGCAAAGCAAATTGAAAAACATAAAATGTGAACATAATTGAAATTGAAGGAGATGTAGCTCACAGGTGAGGCCTGCACATGGAGACTACACTCAGAACAGAGAGATCACTCTCATACACTCTATTATTCACGAATGAAAGATTACATCATTTAAGTACAACACTAGGAATTAGGAAGTTGCAACGAGAAACCCCTAAACTCTAAGAACTAATCCTAAAATAGGGAAATAGGTTACAACTATGTAACCATTTTCTCCATTAATACAAAATAATATAATTATTTTTAACTCCCCCCCTAATGGAGAAAGGTTTGTCCTGGACTCCTAGCATCCTTCTAAACAATTCAAACTTCACACATGCAAGAGGCTTTGTAAAAATATCAGCCATATTGTCACAAGTTTTACAATATTCAACAATAATTTCTTTTGACTGTATCTTCTCTCTCTCTGACAAAATGGAACTGAGTGTCTATATGTTTGGTGTTTTTGTGAAACACTGGATTGTATGCCAACTTAATGGTGCTCTGGTTGTCGCTTTTGATGGAAGTGGAATTCTTCTATTCTTTTCCTGCATCATTAAGAATCCTTCTCAACCAGATCACTTCACACGTCGCTGCACACAATGCTTGATACTTAGCTTCACACGAAGACAAAGCTACAACACTCTGCTTCTTGGTGCTCCATGCTATGACCCCAGATCCTATGCTGAATGCGTAACCTGTGATGGACCTTCGATCATCCAAGTTACCTACCCAGTCTGAATCTGAAAAACCTGATAGAATAACATCAGACGCGTCAGTCTATAAAATGCCATAGTTAACAGTACCACAAAGAAACCTCAACACACTTTTTGCAATTACCTAGTGACTTTCAAGCGATTTTGACACGAATTGGCTCAACACACTAACAGAGTATGTTAAGTCAAGTCTGGTTGTTGTAAGATATATCAAGCTGCCAACCAGCGGTCTGTACATTGTAGCATCAACCTCTTTAGTGCCATCGTCACTGCTCAACTTCAGATTCTGCTGCAAGGTGTCGCTGTTGATCTACACTGATCCATACCAAACTTTTCTAATAGATTTCTGGCATACTTCCCTTGGGAAGAAAAGTTTTCCCAGTATCTCTGCATACTTCTAATCCCAGACAGTAATGAAGTCTTCCAAGATCTTTCATCTCAAAAACTTGTGCCATAAGCCTTTTGATTCCTCTGATCAAATCATTAGCATCTCCTGTTATAATCATGTCATCTACATACAAAGAAATCAAAATAATCTGCCCCTGCTTATTGTACTTGATATACAAATTTGGGTCATTCAAACTTCTATGAAAGCCATATTCTAAAAAGAAAGAATCAACCTTTTCATACCAAGACTTGGGTGCTTGTTTTAAACCATATAAAGCCTTTTTCAATCTCCAAACAAGATGTTCCTGCCCCTGCTTTACAAACCCTTCTGGTTGTACTAAGTAAATTTCCTCTTTTAATTCACCATTTAAAAATGCAGATTTGACATCAAGTTGGTGTAGCTCCCAATTATATTTAGTAGCTAAAGCAATAAGCATTCTGATTGTATTTAACTTTGCTACAGGTGCACAAGTATCATCAAAATCTATACCTTCCTACTGTGAATATCCTTTTGCAACCAGCCTAGCTTTTAATTTCTTTATACTTCCATCTGCATTCATTTTTGGTTTAAACAAACATTTACATCCTATGGGTGTTTTATTCTTAGGCAGTTCAACTAAATCCCAACTGTCATTTCTAAGAATTGATTCCATCTCTTCATTCATTGCAGCTCTCCACTCCTTAACCTAACTAGCTTCTATGTAATTAGTGGGCTCTACAATGTTCAAAACATTTGACATCAAAGCATAGTCTCTCAATTTTAATGGTTTTTGAGTCTTCCTTCCAGATCTCCTTGGTGGGGGATTTACCTCAAATTTGTTTTCTTCAGCTCTAAATGGGCTTGCTTTATCACTTTCTTCTTGTTCTTCTTTTTGCTCTTCTTTTTTCTCCCACTCTCTCTCATCCTCGCTATTTTCATCCATCAACAATGGAATGTGCCAATCATCATCAATGTCATCTTTCCCTTCATGTACCTGTTCATGAAACACTACATTCGTACTTGTAAATATCTTATGAGTCTCAGGATTGAATAATTTATATGCTTTAAATTATGTGCCATAACCAACAAAGACGCATTTCACAGCTTTAGGATCTAATTTCTTCCTATCAGCTTTGGGTATATGGGAAAATTATTTTGACCCAAATACTCTTAGATGATTTACTACTGGTTTGAATCCATATAGAGCTTCAAAAGGAGTTTTGAGGCTAAGATACCTGGTAAGACTTCTGTTCTTCAAATATACAGCAGTATTAATAGCTTCTGCCCAAAAACTATTAGATAGATCCTTATCTTGTAACATGCTCCTTGTGCACTCCACTAAGGTTCTGTTTTTGCGTTCTGCAACTCCATTCTGTTGTGGTGTGTGTGACACTGTAAACTGCTGAACAATCCCGTGAGATTTGCAGAATTTCATGAATTCCCCTAGCTTGTATTCTCTCCCTTGATCGGATCAAAGAATTTTTATACTCTTACCAAATTGTTTTTCCACCAAGGTTTTAAATTCTCGAAAGCACTGGAAAGTTTGACTTTTCTTACTCAGAAAATAAACCCATGAGTATCTAGTGCAGTCATCAGTAAATAGCAAAAAATAACACGCTCCACCTAGTGACCTTGTCTGCATAGGTCCGCATATATCAGTGCGCACTAGTTCTAAAATATCTATTTCCTTCCTCCTATCATGCACAGGAAACTGTTCTCTATGCATTTTACCTAAGGTACATCCATCACAATTTAACTGAATATTACGCAAGATAGGGAGTCCCTCAACCATACCTTTTCTCTGCAATAGCATGAGGTCCTGCAAATTGAAGTGACCGAATCTCTAATGCCAGAGTTGTTCTATTGTCGATCCTCCTACAACCATGTCTCGCTTTGATATACTCTTCACATCTAGTCTATATAGGCTTTCAACACGCACACCTGTTGCAACTATTTCTTCCCTGCAATCCTTTATCACACAATGAGTCTTGAGGAACTCGATTTGCATATCTTGATCAGTTATCATGGATACAGATATCAGATTCTTCTTAATTCCAGGTACATATAAAACATTTTGAAGATGACTAATTTTTCCATTTGGTAACTTGACTAGAATAACCCCATAACCTTTAATCTCATATCCACTATCATCTCCAAAATATATTTTTGATCCGCATGTACTTTCTTCAAGACTATCAAAAAATTCCTTTTTACCTATCATGTGAGAGGATGCTCCGGAATCAACATACCATATATCGTCCTCATCAGATGTTGAAAGGGCATGGTCGACTATGAACAGTCGAAATTCATGACTGAAATCTTTATCTTCTTCAACATCTTCTTCAATAAAGTATCCTCTGTGCTTTGCCCGCTTCCTCTTTGCATCATCAGCCTGCTTCTTAAAGCATACATTCTGCACATGGCCCTTCTTTCCACAATAATAACATTTCTTTATAGAATTATTTGCAATCATACCTTTATGTGGACTCTTCTGCGATGTTCCTTCTTTCTGCTGTGATTGCTGCTGTGGCTGCTTCCCTCTGAATGATCGTCGTTTCACCATCAGCACAAGATCATCACTCTGGGGGTTCAAGTTCTGCCGTCGCTCCTCCTCTTGCAGCAAGATCCCTATCAGATCATCAAATGTAGGTGCTTTTTCCCTTGCCGCCAATCCAGTGATGAACATTTGAAATTCATCTCGCATCCCGTTCAGTGTGATTGAGACAACATCAGATTCAGACACCGCCTCTCCGATGTTCCCCAATGCATCTTTCACATCTTTGATTCACGCAACAAATGCAGCAACAGTTTCATTTTCGTTCATCCTCATCGAAAATAGCTTGCTTTTAAGTGCCATAACTCGGCTTGTGTTCTGGGTCTAATACCGATTTTTAATGGTTGTCCAGATCTCCGCGGAAGTTTTACAATCTCTGATGTGCGAAATAGTGTTGTCCTTCACAGACATTTCCAGCAAAACTTTTGCCTTGTTCTCTCGCTTATCCCAGTCTTGCTCCTACGTCCCCGCATTCACCCTCTGCTCATCACTTGTAACTATGGACCAAGCATTCGCACCTTCAAGCAAGGTCTGGATCTTAGACTTCCAGTTCGTGAAGTTAGATCCATCGAGTTTCCCAGACTAGTGGAGGTAAGATTCCATCATATTACTCATTCTGATCAGGTCTACAAAAAATGAATCTACCCAACAGTAACAAAAAATCGATACCTGTCAAATCGATCTGTCACCGATCTGCTTATCCCGTGATCTACTCACTGATTCAGATCGAGCAATATCTGACAACTCAGAAAGATCAATTCCGCTCTAATGAGAAAATTCGTCGTTTTTCAATACAGCCAAAAAATCGATCTGATCAAAACTGATCTGATCTGCCTCTCCCGGATAGATCTGCAACTTCTCCGATCTGCTCCCTTTGCAAATCGTGAAGCAAAGATGAGGCTTCCCATAGATCCCCTTGAAGGTGGATTGGCGCGTTCCCGAGCGAGAAAACCGTGCCCCAATAAAATCTGTGTGAGTAAAATTTCTTAGTGTGATTTTTCTGTGATTTTTCGCGCCAATCGGGTAATTTGGTGCTCTGGCGCGATTAATAGACGAACAGTCATGTTTTTTTTGTAATTTTCCGCGCCAATTGGGTAATTTGGCAGTCTGGCACAATTAATAGACGAATAGTCATGCCAATTCCACTTCCTGGCGCTACTGTCAGCGCAAAAAGCATGCCAATCTCCTTTTATTTAGAAAAAATAAAAAACATCCGAATCCGAGCCAGGTGTTCTGCAGTCCACCTGGTCAATTGAGCACAAAGCTCTTGTGTACACGCCGCTACAGAGGCACCTCAAACCACACAGGCAATTCTGCCACAAGGCAAGCTGGCCACAAAGGCACTTCAGTAACAAGAGGTGATAAAAGATTAGGCTCACTCAATCTGAGCTCTGATACCAAGATAAAATGTGAACATAATTGAAAATGAAGTAGATGTAGCTCACAGGTGAGGCCTGCACTTGGAGACTACACTCAGAACAAAGAGATCACTCTCATACACTCTATTATTCATGAACGAAAGATTACATCATTTAAGTACAACACTAGGAATTAGGAAGTTGCAACGAAACCCCTAAACTATAGGAACTAATCTTAAACTAGGGATATACGTTACAACTATATAACAATTTTCTCCATTAATACAAAATAATATAATTATTTTCAAGTTCATTTTCTTTTGGACATTGCGATTCATTTTCTTTTAAACATCGAGAATTTTCTCATGACGTGAAAAGTTGGTAAACGCATGGAGGTAGATATTGAACTTTAGATATTGTCGATATTTTTTCCGTGACACATAAGGTTGGCGCGCAGCTCAAACGAGATATTGAACTTTAGGTATGGTCGGTAAAGAGCCGAGATCTCCGAGATCTCTTTTTGATCTCTTTTTAGCAGTGAAGCACGCAATGACATATTCTACTACTCTTAATAATATTACTATGATGTATTAATAATACTATCACAATGACATTTATAATAATATTACCACAATCTTATTTAACAATGTAGGCAATATATATTTATAAGCCTATTTCAATCCTATAAATAATTTTCAAGTATTTGTTAATTATTTCTAATTATTAATAATTACCAAATTAAATATGGCATATTTATAGTTATTATATTAATATTAAAAATTATGTTTCTAAAGATAATATAATTAACCTATAATATAATAATAACATTTAATTATTATTAACCATATTTATTTATCTCTTGACCATTATGTTTTGGTAAATAATTATTATATATTTATTAGTATAATTGTCAATATATATTTTATAGGTAATGGGACTATATTATAATATTAACTATATATTAAACTAAAATATAATATAATAGTGTTTTATATATATATATATGTGGGGTTTATAATATTTGCAATGAATTAATCATATGGTTATTTATTATATTGAAATAAATATTACGGTTTATAATATTCATTGTATAATATTGGGTTTAATATAAAAGTATATAATATTGATTTATTTTTTTTTAAGCTTTGTAGGATTCGGGGGATAGCACAAGATTTGAACCTGACTTCAGTTTCAGTGAGACTTTATTTCCATGGTCATTTCCAATTGAACTACCCCAAGCAAGCATATAATATTGGTTTTTTAATATTATAAACGCGAGGAATTAATAAATGAGATGGGTTAATATTATAAAACCAAGGGATTAATATTATCACTGAATGGATTAATAAACCCAAAGGGTTAAAATTAGAAACCTAAGGAATTAATATAAAAATCTCAAGGGAAAAATAATCTAGACCTAAGGGATTTATCAACCAAAGGGATTAATATTATAAACCCGGGGACTATTAAAACCAAAAGATTAATACTATTAACCCAAAGAATTAATAACGGAAGGGATGAATTCAGTGATGGGACTAAGAAAACTATAAACTGAAGGGATAAAGAGAAACCCAATGGACTAATATTATAAACCTAAGGGATAATAAACTCAAGGAATAATATTAAACCATAGGATTTATATTACTAACCCAAGAGGTTTTTAAACCTAATGGATAAATATTATAAAGCCTCATGATTAATATTATAAACCTTTTGGATTAATATTATAAACCCAATGGATAATAAACTAAAGGAATAATATTAAACATTAGGATTTTATTATAAACCCAAGGGATCAAAATCACGAGGATTAATATTAGATATCATATGATTATAAAACTTACGATTATAAACCATAAAATCAATATTATAAAGAAGAACAAATCCTAAACAATGCACCCAATAGTATAAACCAGAATATTAAATCGTAATTTATTCAATGTCGCAATGCAACATTGAATAAATTCCAATGTAATGTGTCATAGTGATAATAATTGTTACACCATTTGTGAGAGTTATTGACACATTCTAATTTTAATCTTAATATTAAGTTTAACATTAGGACTTATAAACCCAAGAAATTAATTTACCCAAGGGTTTAATATTATAACTCCTTGAAATTAACCGCAAACCCAATATTATAAACCATAATATTAAACCCTTTTGATTATTATTAAAGACCCTAAGATTAATATTATAAACATAAGGATAACAGACTAACAGTAATAAGATTAAAATTTAGGATTTATATTTTAAACCCAAGGTATTATAAACCCAAGGGATCAAAAACCCTTGGATTATTATTATATGTGGTATGATTATAATCCCTAAGTCCAAAATTGTAAACAAGAATAAACTCTAAATGATAAACACAATATTATGAATGAGAGTATTAAATCTTAATTTATTAAATGGCACAATGTGATATTGAATAAATTCCAATGTAATATATCATTGTGATAATGATTGCCACACTTCTTAGTGCATTATGGTTTTAATGTTAATATTAAGTTTGACATTAGGTTTTATAAACCTGACCAATTAATCAACCCAGGGATTTGATATAAGAAACACAGGGGATTAATATTGTAATGACTTTTAAACCCTTGGGGTTAGTAAACCCAAGGAATAAATATTACAAACCCATGAGATTAACATTATAAACCAAAGACATTAATAAAACCAAGGGTTTATCAAGAGTAGAAGCCCAAGGTATTAATAAACCCAATGATTTATTAATACTATCAAACCGAGGGATTATAAACCTAAGGGACAAAAATCAAACCCTAGGATTAATATTATAACATTAAACCCTAATTTATTCATTATAAACCCAACTCATTAATATTATAAACCAAAGAGAATAATATTATAAACCGAAGGAATTAATAAACCCAAGGGACTAATAATCCCACAGACTAATAATATTATAAACAGAAGGCATCAAAAAGGCCAAAAACATTATTATGTTTCGTATGATTTGAAACCATAAATCTAATATTATAAACTCGAATAAAACCTAAACGATAAACCCAATATCATAAACCAAAATATTAAACCCTAATTTATTTAATGTCGCAATGTGACATTGAATAAATTTCAATGTAATTTATCATTGTAATAATTCTTTTCACACTTTTTATGACATTTTAGTTTTAACGTTAATATTCAATTTAACATTAAGTTTTATGAGCCGAACCAATTAATCAACCCACGTATTTAATATTTATAAACCCAAGGGACTAATATTATAGACACTTGGAATTAATAAACCCAAGTGATAAATATTATAAAACCAAGGGATTAATGTTATAAACCCAAGGCATTAATAAACCCAATTGTTTATTAATATTATAAACCCACCAGATTAATCAACCTAAGGGATTAATATTAAACTCTAGGATTAATATTATAAACCCTAATATTAATATATCAAACTTAATCCAAACTTAATATTAGTATATTAAAAGCTGAATGGATAATAAACTGATGGAAATAATATTAAATCCTAGGATTTATATTATACACACAAGGGATTACAAACCCTAGGATTAATAATATAAATCTAAGGGATTCAAAACCCTAGGATTAATATTATAACCCTAAGCCTTAAACCTAATATTATAAACCACCCTAATTTATTCGTTATAAAAAAAACAAATATTATAGACCGAGGAGATTAATATTATAAACCAATGGAATTAATAATCCCAATCGAACAATAATCTTATAAACTCAATGGATTAATGAATCCAATGTATTAATATTATACACTCAAGGGATAATAAACCTAAGACAGTAATATTAAACCCTAAGACTTATTCTATAGACCCAACATGATAGTATTATAAACACAATGGATTAATATTATAAGATTTGTATTTTTGGTTATAAGATTTTTTGGTTGGTCTCTCCCGTCTGCGGTTGGTCTCTCCCGTCTGCGGTTCGAGCTGCGGCTCCTACGCGGTTTGAATCTGCGAAGGGTTTCTGATTCGTCTCTCCCGTGCGAAGGGTGTCTGATTCGTTTCTCCTGTGGGAAGGGTTTCTGCAAAGGGTTTTTGCAGAAATACTCAACATTATACATGGCATAATCGTATTACTATTATCCGGTTCGAAGGGTTTCTGCGGAGGGTTTTGCTCTTCACGATTCATCTCTGCGATAAGAAGGATTTTTGATTCGTCTCTCTGGCGCGAAGGGTTTTTCACCGTGCGAAAGGAAATTCAAATTTTTGGGAGTTGGATCTGATCTGCGGTTTGAGCTGCGGTATAGATCTGCAAATTCTTGCTCGTGTCAATTAGATCTGCGGTTTGAGCTGCGGCTCATCTCTTCAGATCTGCGGTTTGGCTTTCGATCTGGTGCAGATCTGCTTAAAATATGGCTCCGAGCTTCGCAAAAATAACTGGTGGCTCATCCGCCTCTGGAGGGCAATCTCCTGCCCATATCGTGAGTGAAGCCCCAACTCCCACTATCCAAGTGGTCCAAGACTCACTCGATGAAGCTTTGAAGTTCTCCGAAAGTGCCCTAATTTGTCGGTTCAATGGTTTTTGGCCGCGGCTGATAGCACTCCACAATTGGATCTCGGAGGTATGGAAGCCTATCATTTCTGATGAAATTAATATCTACCCCTGTGCTAGAGGTTTCTGTATAGTAGATTTTGAAAATCCTGAAAGCAGACAATGTATTCTAGATTCCGGCCCTTGGTTTTGGGAAAAATCAGGCCTATTCATGAAGCCATGGAACCCATCATTCGATCCCTCTACAGCAGTGATAACCTCAACACCAGTTTGGCTGAGATTGCCAAGCCTACCCTTGCATCTCTGGAATCTCTCCTCGCTAAAAGCCATCGGAAATGCAATTGGGAAATTTTACTGCAGGTGCCCAGAAACAGAGGAATATGCCAGAACCACCTATGCACGCATCTGTGTGGAAATGGATTTCAGCGCCAGATTCCCAGCTGAGATAAACCTAACAAGTAAAGACTATGTGTGGAACCAGAAGCTTGATTATGAAAGTGTCCTCTTCAAATGTCGATCGTGCTTTGAGACGGGGCATCTAGCCAAAAATTGCCCAAAAGCCTCTGAGAAAAATTTTGCTAGAAAAAACCACCACAGATCTACATGGTGGGAAGGAGCACAAAAAGAACACTACACTGTCATCAAAGAAGAATATTCTAGAGAAAACTCTGAGTCACAAGAAATCAAGGAAGAAGGAAACAACTCTCAAAGCAAGCAAGGAGAAAACCCGCCCCAACAAATCAACAGTTATGAGGATTTGAATACCGCAGAGAATAAATCTTCATTTAACAGCAACGCAGATCTCCTAAACCAAACTTCTCTGACTATAGATCGCGAAGCTAAGACACCAATTTCCCAAGAACCAGAAGAGATAAAGGAGATGCAAGACAAAGGAAGTTGGAAGACCGTAGAGAAAAGAAAGAAAGCTACAACACCAATCTCGCCAAGAAAGA
The DNA here is from genome assembly GCA_031772625.1 of Pinus tabuliformis. Taxonomy (NCBI): domain Eukaryota; kingdom Viridiplantae; phylum Streptophyta; class Pinopsida; order Pinales; family Pinaceae; genus Pinus; species Pinus tabuliformis. The sequence continues at coordinate 1,424,303,698 of CM062820.1, read as the reverse complement.
CGAGGAGCCAGACAAGTAAAAATTAAGAAAATTGTAGGTCCGATAGACCAATTTGGTCTCAGTGGACGTTAACCATCATCATCATCATCATCATCATCATCATAAACCCTTTTGATTAATACTAACGACCCTTGGGATTAATATTATAGATCCTTTGTATTAGTATTATAAACCCAACTCATAATAACCCAAAGGAATAATATTAAACCCTAGGATTTATATTATAAACCCAATGGATTGTAAACCCTAAGATTAATATAATAATCTCAAAGGGATCAAAAATCCCCAAAAGTATTATTATATTTCGTACGATTTGATGGGACCAACCCTTTACACCTACGTATTAATAATTAACTATTGAGTTGTTTTATTGTCAACTGTGTGGTTGGTTGACTTAATGGCATTGTACTATGGTTTAAATGTTTTGAGGACAAGTGTCCTGGCCTTAGGGCTCGTTCCTTCCCGCCTCTTACCAAACCCACGAAACCCTAAGTTGGGTCATTTCCCTGTTGTTTCATTTTGCTGCTTGCGAGGTGAGGTCTCTGGTTCTTTCACTCTACTGCTCCGCGAAACGAGGGTTCTGGCTCTGGTTTCTTTACAGGGGTTTTGTTTCACTGCCCCTGGGCATGCCTTTCTGTGAGGGTTTCCCTCTGCATATGTTATCAATGCTTCATGTTTTGTGCTCGTTTTCATGGCTCTTGGTCTGGAATCCTTGGTTTCGGTCTCTCGTTTCAATTTTGCTCGGCCCTGGTTACGTATTCGGTTGTAGGGTTTTGTTATACGTTGTTGGTTTCAAAGCACTTGCTCCATTATTTGATTCTTCGCTCGGTTCTTGCCACAAGTTGCAGTTGCAGAGTGGCTCGGCTCTCGGCTCTCATTCAGTGGTTATCCAGAGGTAAGTCTTCTCTCCATGCTAGTCTTTTTTTCCTCATTTTCTTCTGGCACTGATAGCTCTTATTCCTTGTGGGCAGTGAGCACTCTGCGACCATAACCTTTGTCAGTGGTTTCTCCTCTGGTCCGCATAGGCTCGGCTCTCCTGGTGAGTTTCTTGGTAACCCTTCCCCTATTCTCAACTTTGTATCTATAGTTTCCTTTTACTGATTCTGATGGCCTGCTTGTTGGCCATGTAGGTACGCGACTGGGCTCCATTTATGGGCCTCACACCCTGACTCCTATGCTTGAACTGGTTAGGGTCACTCCTTGAAAGTTCTTTATTTGTCTATTTAATGGGTTTTTCTATTCATAGGGTTTATGTGACTATAGTCATGGCTTGGCTTCGGCCTTGTTGTTTGTTGGCCTCACTGTGCCTGTAGTTTCACTGTATATTTATGGCTACGCTATTTAACTTAAGTTTGTGATGGTAACGGTCCTGTGCTGACCTGATGTTTGTGTTTGGCACTATTATGGAAGAGCTCGGTTCTCGGGCCTCGCCTATGCTTGGTGATTGTATGTTGGACAGTTGATATTCGATACCGATATATATATATGTAGTGATTTTGTTTTATATTTAAATAGCAGTGAAAAAGATTTGAATTCTATTGGTACTTGCGAATGTTCACTTATTCCTTCGATAGTGATCTTCCACTTTCTTTTTCAAACTCACTCTGTTATCTTGTTGAACTTGTATGGATGCTTTTCCTATTTTTGTGTTTACTGTTCACTATCTTTCATCATCATGCTATGGAAAAGAAAATGTATTTTAATTGAAACATGCAGAAAATACTTAAGCTGTAATATATATGGATTCAGATGTATTTGTTTTTCAGAATGTTTCTGTTCTTTTTCTCTATTCAATTCTATGATGGTCAAAAGATTACAATAGTTATTTCCTTTTCCTGTTTTGTAAAGATCACTGGACAGTTATCAAACTGCTAGTAGTTACATTTTGTTATTTCTGGATAACTGTCCTTTCTTGACTTGTAATCTAAAAGTGAACTTTAAATAAAACTAAAAATAAAATAAAAACGTAAGGTTCCTAGAAATTTAAATGAAAATGAAAACTAATAAAACTCAATTTGTTAGAAAAAACAAACTCCCAACCATGGCCTCCCTGAGCTGGCGTTGAGGTATAAAAGGTGTCTTTTGAACTCCTATTTATCCTACATTAATTATCAATCCAGGTACGAATTTTTATCTCAAGAGTGTACTAAGTATGAGGCGGGAAATTTATTTCAAGAGTAATGTTTTCTAATTTGCAGTACAGTGCTAAATACAAGAGTAAATGGATGTTTGAAATAAAATCTAATTGCAATCAAAAGAAACTTAATGCTCTGAAACTTAAATCATTCACTCAGAAAACTACAACAATTTATCAGTGAAGCATGCAGTAGTGATAACTCTTTCCTCTGTCAACTGATATAAATGAAATCAAATATAAACAAGGTCCACAATCTCAGAACTTAGACAGCGATAGCCAATGTCCTTTACAGTTGTTGATCTTACACTCCACACTAAAGCAATTAACTGGAAATGACAAATCAATCAATAATTCTACTTAGTAGAAATGTAGTAAACAAGCTCACTGCAAAATACTTAAAAGCAAAACCAAATACTTGCAAGAAAGAAATAACACCTATCTACTATGAATGAACAACAATGCTAACTTAATAGAAATGAACAACAACGCTAACTTAATGTAAATGAACAATAAAGCCAAATGAACAGCAATCTATAATGGACGACAGAACCCGAAGTGAACAATGAAGCTTTATAACTAGAATGAACAACATAACAATTTAAGTTGAAATGAATAGTAATCTTGTTATGGTGGAAGAAAATGGCAACGCGATCCTATTACAATTTCATGAAAATGTGAAGGAACAGGAAATTAGAAAGCAATGTGATTCACAGCAATGAAAAGTAAATCAAACCATCACATGACTGGAACTGTAAAATAATGGTACAAGTAGCAAGTGGATCGACTAGGGTTGGGCCCTTAGTAGCCAGTGAAGCACTGTCAAACTTACTCCAGTATCAAATAATGGAACAGCAACTGATTTATGTATTAATCATGCATAAAAAGTTTACAAGAAATCGTACTATGTTTTAACCAATGAGATTTGATGATCAAAGTAACAGCACAATAGTAAGTTCTGTAAAACGATAATACATGCCCCCCGGGCTACAAGCGCTATATCGTTTTATAATGGCTAGGCAGATATATCAAGAGTACAGATATGTTTTGAAGCAGTGATCCCTCAGGATCAAACGATCCTGAGGGATTCGCTCTATATTTGATTTCTAGTTTATTGTTTTGTCTTCTTGCGTTGATGCCGCACTTTCCTTTTCTTCTCTTGGAATATGTGCTCTAATCTTGATCTCCTTGTTTGGATACGACTTCCAGGGGAGGGGACAATAGTTGCTTCTGCTTTATCTTTTCATCCCAAATAGTGCTTTTCCATTTCCTTCATCTTCTGTATAGAAAAAGACAATAATCAATTATTTTGTATCAATCACAAATCTCCTTTATTCTACTATAATTCTTTAACATATTATCATTTTAGAATGTAAAGGAGTTATGAATCAAAGGAAAAGATAAAGAAATAAATGGCAAATACATACCTTTCCATCGCTCAACACACCCCCCTGCTTACCCTTTTTCATGTCCTCATGAAAACCATGTAATTTACATGCAAGGCAGTTAGGGAGTAGGTTGGAGAGGGATTTTCATGAAGTGGTCTAAAACCATGATTTGCAGCTAAAGCTTCAAAAATGCATCCCGTCTTCCCTTTAGGTAAATCATATACGGCCTTATATCCTACTATAGGATACTAGATAATAGGGCTTCAAAATCTACAACCTAACCAATACGGTCCTTCCCTCAAGATGAGGTTACTATATGTGATTAGGCAGTCGGCAGCTAAGTTAAAATTTTTCTAATTGAATGGCTCTCTGTCCTGAACATTCTAATTGGAAGACTTCTATCGGAGTTTATCTGCAACTACGACATGGTCTTTGATAGACAAGAAATGTTCTACCCCTTGCTGGACAATTTCTTTGTGGATGGGTCTCAATGTCTAGATCACACCCTCCATTTTCATTAGGCTTTTATGCTTAGTCCATAGTTGTAATGGGTTTTGCGGTTCACCCCTAACCCAAAGGTCTAACTTGTTTTCTTGTCTCTCAAAAGTGTTATGGGCATTGAGCCACATTAACTGGTTAACAACAAATGAAATGAGTGCTTTAAATTGGACATCTCACACAAAAGGACTGGGATTCTTCTCCATTTCCTCCTCCAGTATAAAATTATGCAAATAAAATTGATAGAGTAATCATTGAGCTTCTACTCCATAATGTTTACATCAATTTATAAAATCATCAATAGTTTTTAATTCTATAGGCTTCCCTGCCTTAATAGCTTTAGTTTTTAATTGAAATTATATTTCTAATAAAGACAAAGCATAATTTTTGGAAAGGGACCTACATGCTAGGAAATCTATATATAGAGAACAAAGAATATCCATTTGACTCCTGACTGTGTTTAGTCCATTTGTTACCTTTATGACTTTTTCCTCTACCCTCTGACATTTATCGAAGGCCTCGCTCTCCGATGCATTGATGTTATTTACTTGCTACCGTAACTTTTGATATTGTTCCTCAGGAACAATCTCCTCTATGAGCTTTTCTATAGTCTGCTGAGCCTGTGCCAGGTCCTCTTGGAGTTTTAGTAACCTAGGGTCATTGTCCGTCGGAACGCTTTTGGGTTGAAGATCTACCTGGATCTTCTTATTGTGACATATGGTTCCTGCAGTCTGTGTCTCTTTATCATAAATTGTCTGGTTGGTCATGACACTAGAGGACAATGCCTCTATCTGGACGTCCTTATTACACACTAGTGTATCTTCTATTTGGTTGTTGCATCTGTAACAACCGCATGCTATTCCTTGTTGTCTTGAATGGATACGGGCTTAGTTTGAGTCCCCGTGGCCTTTATTTTATGGGATTTCGTTCGGGTGGCTGCATCTCTTGTTCTTGGGGTTCTTTTTGAGATTTTCGTCATTTTTAGGGCCCTTATCTGTTGTTTGAGTTGTTTTATTACATTTAGTAGCCTTTGGTGTTCCTTTTGCAGCCTCTTGAATTCATTCATCTTCTTCTTCTTTTTCTTGGGAGGAACAACTGTTATCTTGACTGGACTTGGCTGCTTAGCTGGGTTTTGTTTTCAGGGACTGTTCCCTCGCCGTGGTTTGTTTCCATAATTTCTGTTTGGAACACTTCTTCAGTGCTCTCGTCATCCTGATTAGGTCCCTCAGGGGAGGTAACCTTGGTTTGATCTGCCACTTCCCGAGTGGCTTCTGCTTCTTCTTCTTCCTCATCATTCATCTCCTCAGATGCACTCTTACTGTGAGCAGAGTGTTCCTGTGATCCTGCTTCTTCTTCTTCCTCATCATTCATCTCTCAGATGCAATCTTACTATGAGCAAAGTGTTCCTGTGATTGCCATGCCTCAATATTGAGGTTGGGCGAGCTTTGGGGTTGAATATACTCACCTATGCTGGCCAAAATTTGGGTGAATTCATCTTCCTGCAATGGACTTTGTAGTGGACTTGCACCAGAGCACTTAGTTCCTTCCTCTATTTCCTCTTCCAATTCTTCTTCCACGTTTTCCCCTCCTTCGAGTTGTGCGAGTTGCTCATCCTCGAAGCCCTGTATTTCTAAGGTTTGGCTACTATTATATTGGAGATTTCCCAACATTCCCCTGCTTCTCCTCAATCTGGAGGGCTGTCTGCTTTTCTGTGGTCTAGTTGATGTGCTGGTGGTACTTTTTCTTTTCGAGGCTGGTAAGGCCAATCCCCCATCTATTGAAAATACCAATTCTTCCCAACTAGTCTGCTGCTGGGCAAGACTATAACTCACTATTAATCGAATTAAACCATGATGACTTACTACCATTTCTATATGACGTGATTTCCTTATGCTTCGAGCAGCGTCATGCAATAAAAACTTTAAAACCACATCCTTTCTCCCATCACATGTGATGTAGCTTTGCACTATTCTGGCTAATTCTGCCCATGGTTTTCCGAGGGTTGCAGGTAGGACTCCTTTTCCTTTGACGGTAAGGTTCTGTCATTCGTCCAAAGATAGCTATGGCCTCTTGAAGTCTTACTTTTTTCTGAGTACATATTGGTCCAATAGCTGGTAGTCTAGATACTTCAACAACTACCGCATCTGTTACTGTTATTTGCCTTCCCCTCACCATGGAACGATTTTCCAGCAAATTTTGCAGAAATTCGATGGACACCGTTTCATGACACTGCTATAGTTGGGTAAGGTATGCAATCCATCTTGCTCTCTAGAGTTTCTCGTGCAGCGTCTAATATTGTTAGCACCTGCAGTTCGCTACGTACTGGTCTGCCTCCCATTTCATCTAAGCTTAGCACACTATTAATTTTTATAGAGCAAAACACAGAAATGACAATGGAACAGCAAAGCTCTGCATATTGGAAAATATCAATACCGTTAGACTTGCTATTTCCGAGATCTGATGGAGTCATAGTACCTCCAAATAGGGAATTGACACATATTCTGGTGTATTTTGGAGGTCACCCACACCCCCATGAAATATGATAGGTCGTCCTTGACCGGCAAATGGAGGAGGAGCGTACTAGACAGCAATCGTACAATAAAAAAAGGAACGACATATATATCCAATACATGATTGCAAAAAGTAGCGAATTACTGAAATCGAGGCTTATGATGAAAATCACGAATAGATATAGAAATGCTATGAAATGAAAACAGATCATCTAAACTTAGCACACTATTAATTTTTACAGAGAAAAACACAGAAATGACAATGGAACAGCAAAACTGTGCATATTGGAAAATATCAATACCGTTAGACTTGCTATTTCCGAGATCTAATGGAGTCATAGTATATTTTGGAGGTCACCCACACCCCCATGAAATATGATAGGTCGTACTTCACCGGCAAATGGAGGAGCAGCGTACTGGACAACAATCGTACAATAAAAAAAGGAACGACATATATATCCAATACATGATTGCAAAAAGTAGGGAATTACTGAAATCGAGGCTTATGATGAAAAACACGAATGGATATGGAAATGCTATGCAATGAAAACAGATGAAGAGAAGTTGGTAAGATTAAAAAAAAATTTGAAATTTAGGCTCCCGTCTTTTCTCAAATACAATCCAATTAAGTTGAACCCTAAAATATTCCTGGAACCATTAAAACATGTCCTTTACTTTTAAGTCAACAACAACTCCGTCTGGTTGTGACTGATACGAAATGCCTATTACAATTTCAAATATTTCATTTCCTTTCTTTCGACGTAAACACTGTGACTGTGCCACGAAATTATTGGAGCTGCTTTTGCTTCTCATTGAATATTGATTCGATTCATCAACCAGATAACAAGAATAATATCTGATATATCTTCAGACTAGTGCTCTTAAAGCTCTGGGTATCCTTTCGCTTTTACTCTAATTTTGTCGGCTGGTCATGCATCCCTGCTAGGTGGGTATTTTTTCGCATTTACCGTAGGTTTCAGCACTGGTTTTTAATTTTCTTGCTTGATGAGGTCATTGTGGTTTCACATTTTCTAGCTGCCATCATATTCTGAACATGACATCCACCAAGATGCCAGGGCCAGTCGATGGAAGATTTCTGCTATTTTACTTAAAGTAGCTCTCCATTTTAGGAATACCTTGTCATTTTGTTGCTCTGTATTGCGTTATTAGATCAAACAAAACACGACTATATTACCTTCAAAACTTATTCTCATTTATACTGCAGACTGACCATGTCAGCACACAATTTGGAATTTTACACGCATATACAACTGCAAATTTTTTAGTCATTGATACTGGTACGATACTGTGTGGAAAGCCTTTATTAGAGTAATTTATATGACAGTAGAGTAGTCCACATATAATTTCATGACTCTGGGAATGTCTCGCGATGGAATTGATGTTGAGCTGCCCACATATGTACGTATATCATATAACAGTACCCATGTTCTAGTCACGTTCTTTGTGATTTTTCTGCGCAAACCAAACTTAAAACGCATTTCATTTTCCTTTGATTTTCTGATTTTTCTGTGAAAAGCAAATTGAAAACGTGATTCATTTTCTTTTGAGGATTGACAACATTTTCATGATGCAAAAGGTTGGTAAACGCGGGCAGGTAGATATTGAACTTTGGATGTTGTCGGTATTTGTCTATGATCCCAAAGGTTTGAAAACTGCTCAACCGAGTTATTGAACTTTATTTATTATCCGTAAAGAGCTGAGATGCCACTTTTACTATATTATAATATATCATGTAATAATAATTAAATTTCAAGATTATTACAAAATTAATTTTTATTTTATTTTATTTCCGAAACAATAAATTTATTTTTCTATAATAAATTATATATATTTAAAATATTTAAATATATAATTTTTATATATAATAATAATAATGTAACTTTAAAATCATACCAGAATAATAATAATATAACTTTAGATTCATATTAGAAATTAAAATGATGTAATAAAATATTTTTATTGATAAAATTCGAAGTTCATTACAACACATTATTTGTACATCTTTCCAAATTTTATTATATATAATAAGAAAGAAAACACATATCTAAATTAAAGCTTAATAATAGATTTTATAAGGCAAATTTTCAACTATCTTTAAATTAAATTTTACTAATTCACTCAACTCATTTATCCTAATCTACACTTTTACACTCTCAAGCCCAATCAACATTTTAACGTTCTCAAGTCTAATCTCCACTTTAAAATCAATAGTTATATGGAAATACAACAATTATATTTACATCCATTTTATTGACATATATACAAGCAATTGCACCATATATTACAAAGGAAATTCAATAAGGCAATAACATATAGCATTAATTATTATACTAATTATATTTACATTCATTTTATTGACGCATATACTAGCAATTCCACCATATGTTACAAAGAAACTAAGTAAGACAATAGCATATAGCACTAATTAATGTTTTTTTACAATTGTTAAACCATTGAAAAATATCAACAAAAAGTAAGACCATGCTACAATTTATTGCAACAATAAAGTAGTTGAATGTTTAGACTTTAAATTGTATTGCACCAATAAAGTGGTGAACTTATCCTTCTATTTATAAATAGTCAATCTAAGAGTATGACCGTGCAAAAAAACAAAATAGATAGTTTTTCCCAATTACATTGGTAAATCTAAGAGTGGTGATCATGTTTGAACTTGAGGTTGTACTGCAACAACAAACGGGTTAAATGTTCCCTTTCCACTTATAATAGACAAGCTAAAGGGTAATGGTCATGATTTAGCTTCAGTTAGAGACTTTGGCTTATCTTTGCACGTAGCAGTGCCTCTAAATAATGGTGTATCAATCAAACAAAAATACTAAAAAGTGTGACGTCTTACTTGTTGAATCAAGTAATCATGCTTGTGCGGGACACATGGAGGAGTCCAGTTGAATTGCAGACACATTCAATGAAAAATGCTCCATTATCAGATGTTACATATAAACCACATTTACATATACTATTTATTTTACGCTTTTAACTTATCTGGTAAACCAGGTTTAGCACACATTCCTTTAGAACCCATGGGCATCAAATTCCATGTGTTTGAACTGGCAACATCCATGTTGAGGGATTTTTGTCATGAACTAAAGCATCATATGCATGGAATTGAATATGCTTTAGAGTTCACAGTTTAAAATCAATAAGAAACTTAAGTTGGTCATATTTATTGTTTCTGATTATCAATTTTGCTTACAGCGACATACAGACGTGAAGCTTACAGGCAAACCGCCATTAGATCAGTGGAAATCCGATCAAATATTTGGGGCTTTGGCAAAGATAATAATAATTAGATCAAGCAACATACAGAAATCTTTAAAAAATATCTGTATGCCTTTCAAACATTTAGACCTTTGATATTGTTTACAGATAATACAAATCTTCTTCTGTATTACCAGGTTCCTGCTGTTAAGATATGTAGTACTAGCAAACAAAAAAACTATAGAGGACACTTTTATCGAATTAATATCCATTCGTTCAGCTGCAGAAGCGCAAAGAAAAATGAAGTGTAACATAAATTTGATGAAACCCATACACTTAGATGCAAAGTCAAAGAAATCTTTACAGCTAGCGGAAATAAGCCATACCACACTGCAAATAATATTTCTCACACGCCTGCAACAGTGTCTGCATTAGTATCAGCGCAGGGTATGGGCTTACCTAAGTAAGTGGGCTTCTCATGTCCAGGCATAACCACCACAACACTGTCCTTTGTATCTACGTACTGCATCTCATGATTTTCCCCACCGTCTGGAGGTGAAGCCGCCCTATTAGTTAACTCTTCCGAATCAACACACAGCTTCCAGTAAGAGCAAGCCAGTATCAGAAAAGAAGCAGCAGTGAGGATTGCCATACCGATCAGTCCCGCAAACATGTAGGGAACTGGTGACAGCCATGTTCCTGAATGTGTGACAACATTATTGGATCTGCTATTGTTTCTCATTGAATATTAACTCAATTCATCAATCACATAACAAGAATAATATCTGATATATCCTCAGACTAATGAGCTCTGAGCTCTGGGAATAGTTTCGCCTTTACCCTAATTTTCATTGCTGGTCGTGCATCTCTGTCAGGTGGGTATTTTTTTGCATTTGCCCTAGGTTTCACCACTGGTTTTTCAATTTTTTGCTTGATGAGGTCATTGTGGTTTCACATTTTCTATCTGCCATCATTTTCTGAACATGACGGCCACCAAGATTCCAGGACCAGTCGATGAAAGATTTCTGCTATTTCACTTAAAGTAGCTCTCTGTGTTAGGAATACCTTGTCATTTTCTTGATCTGTATTGCGTCATTACCTCCAGAACATATCGTCATTTATACTGCAGAGGGACCATGTCTTCATCAAGACGTAATGTGGAATTTACACGCATATACAATTGGAAAGGTTTTAGTCATTGATACTGGCACGATACTGTGTGGAAAACCTTAGAATAATTGATATGACAGTAAAGAAGTCCTCAGATAATTTCAAGGCTCTGTGTGGATTGCTTACGATGGAATTGACGTTGAACTGCCCACATATGTGCGTATATCATACAACGGTTAAAATTTCAAGTAAGTAGTGATGTTACCTATGTTCTCGCCATGTTCCTTGTGGTTTTTTTGTGCAAAGCAAATTGAAGACGCAATTCATTTTCTTTTGAACATTGAGAATTTTCTCATGACGCGAAAAGTTGGTAAACGCATGGAGGTAGATATTGAACTTTAGATATTGTCGATATTTTGTCCGCGACACAGAAGGTTGGCGAGCGATATTGAACTTTAGGTATTGTCGGTAAACAGCCGAGATCTATTTTGAGCGGTCACGCACGCAATGACATATTCTACTACTCTTAACAATATTACTATGATGTATTAATAATACTATCACAATCATATTTATAATAATATTACCATAATCTTATCTACCAATAGAGTTGATATATATTTATAAGCCTATAATTTTTAAGTATTTGTTATTAATAGCTAACTATTTCTAATTATTAATAACTATAAAATTAAATATTGCATATTTATAATCATTATATTAATATTAAAAGTTATGTTTCTAAATATAATATAATTAACATATAATATAATATAATTATAGCATCTAATTATTATTAACAATATTTATTTATCTCTGGACCATTATGTTATGGTAAATAAGTATTATATATTTATTAATATAATTGTCAATATATCTTTTATATATAATTGGAGTATATATATATTTGCAATGAATTAATCTTATGGTTATTTATTACATTGAAATACATGTTATGGTTTATAATATTCACTGTATAATATTTGGTTTAATATAAGGTATACAATATTGATTTTTAATTATTTTTGTAAGCTTCATAGGACTACAATATTATAATTCCTTGAAATTAACCCTAAACCCAATATTATAAATCATAATATTAAACCTTTATGATTATTATTAAAGACCCTAATATTAATATTATAAACCCAAGGATAATAGACTAAAAGGAATAATATTAAAATCTAGTATTTATATTTTAAACCCAAGGTATTATAAACCCAAGTGATCAAAAACCCCTGGATTATTATTATATGTGGTACGATTATAAACCCTAAACCCAAAATTGTAAACAAGAATAAACTCTAAACGATAAACTAAATATTACGAACGAGAGTACTAAATCTTAATTTATTTAATGGCACAATGTGACAATAAATAAATTCCAATGTAATATATCATTTTGATAATGATTGTCAAACTTCTTAGCACATTATGGTTTTAACGTTAATATTAAGTTTGACATTAGGTTTTATAAACCTAACCAAATAATCAACCCAAGGGTTTAATATTGTAAAGACTTTTAAAGCCTTGGGATTAATAAACCCAAGGAATAAATATTACAAACCCATGATATTGATATTATAAACCCAAGGCATTAATAAAACCAGGGGTTTATCAAGAGTAGAAACCCAAGGTATTAATAAACCCAATGATTTATTAATATTATCAAACTAAGGGATTATAAAACAAAAGGATTAATATCAAACCCTAGGATTAATATTATAACACTAAACCCTAAACCCAAAATTATAAACCATAATATTAAAACCTAATTTATTCATTATAAACCCAACTCATTAATATTATAAACCAAAGAGAATAATATTATAAACCGAAGGAATTAATAAACCCAAGGGATTAATAATCCCACAGACTAATAATATTATAAACAGAAGGCATGAAAAAAGACAAAAATATTATTATATTTTGTGTGATTTTAAGCCATAAATCTAATATTATAATCGTGAATAAAACATAAACGATAAACCTAATATTATGAACCAAAATATTAAACCCTAATTTATTTAGTGTCACAATGTGACATTGAATATATTCCAACGTAATTTATCATTGTAATAATGCTTTTCACACTTTTTATCACATTATAGTTTTAATGTTAATATTCAGTTTGACATTAAGTTTTATGAGTCCAACCAATTAATCAACCCACGTATTTAATATTATAAACCCAAGGGACTAATATTATAGACACTTGCATTTAATAAATCCAAGTGATAAATATTATAAAACCAAGGGATTAATAAACCTAAGGGATTAATATTAAACCGTAGGATTCATATTATAAACCCTAATATTAATATATCAAACTTAAACCAAACTTAATAATAGTATATAATATTAGTATATTATAAGTCAAATGGATAATAAACCGATGCGAATAATATTAAATCCTAGGATTTATATTATACACACAATGGATTACAAACCTTAGGATTAATAATATAAATCCAAGGGATTCAAAACCCTAGTACTAATATTATAACCCTAAGCCTTAAACCTAATATTATAAACCAAAATATTTAACCCTAATTTATTCATTATAAACAAAAAAATTAATATTATAAACCGAGGAGATTAATATTATAAACCAACGGAATTAATAATCCCAATCGAACAATAATCTTATAAAGTCAATGGATTAATATTACAAAACCGAGGGATAATAAAACTAACAGAGTAATATTAAACCCGAAGACTTATTTTATAGACCCAAAATGACAGTATTATAAACACAATGGAATAATATTATAAACCCTTTTGATTAATATTAATGACCCTTTTGATTAATATTATAGATCCTTTGTATTAGTATTATAAACCCAACCAATAATAACCCAAGGGAATAATATTAAACCCTAGGATTTATATTATAAACCCACTGGGTTGTAAACCCTAAGATTAATATCATAATCTCAAGGGATCAAAAATCCCCAAAAGTATTTTATGATTTTAAACCCTAAATCCAATATTATAAATCAAAATAAACCCTAAACCATAAACACAATATTATAAACCAAAATATTAAATCCTAATTTATTTTATGTTGTAATACAACATTGAATAAATTCCAATGTAATTTATCATTGTAATAACCATTTTCACACTTATCATCACATTGTAGTTTTAATGTTAATATTAATTTTAACATTAGGTTTTGATGAGTCCAACCAATACGTAACCGAATGGTTTAATATTATAAACCTAAGGGATTAATATTGTAGACCCTTATAAATATTATAAGCCTAAGGGATTAATATTACAGACCCTAATATATTATTATACATTTTAGTGAATAATATCATAAACATTATTAAGAAACCCAAGAGATTAATAATGTTATAAACTCATGGGATTAATAAACCAAATGGATTAATATTATAAACTAAAGAGATGATAACGCAGTAGAATAATATTAAACCTTAGGATTTTTATCATAATACCAAAGGCTTAAAAACCCTAGGATTAATTTTATAAACCATACGATTAATATTAGAAACCCGAATATTAATCCTTAATTTATTGAATGTTGCAATGTGAAATTGAATAAATTGCAATGTCATTGATGCTAGCCTAAGCCGACAATACCCACATTATGCAAATAAAATTGCATGTCACTGGTCCTAAGAATTATTCACCTAATCTATGGTGAAAACATTCACAAATAGGGGTTTAATGTTACTTAATTAAGTTTTATGTGGAAACGTTATTTTGACTATTCAATAGTCTCACCCCTCATTAACCTTTCCATCGGAACTTTATACACCCTTCATTAATAAATTTTTCTTAATCCTTAATCCCACACATATTAACCATACCCTCTTAACTCTGGTCTTGGCTTAAATCAACGTTTACCACACCATGGTCTGAGACTTGGTTAAATTCGACTTAACCTTTTAATTCATTAATCCTGCTTTATTTCTATTATCATTCTCCTATAATAGACACACACGTAAAACACACGTAAGCATTACCTTTCTACCAATCCATGACCTTGGCACATATTTCGATGCTCTCTCATTGCGTTCATCCTCCACTATTGATTTCACTCCACCAGATCAACGGCTGTCGTGTTGTATCACAACTTAAACTCATTCATCTGTCGGAACTCAAATCACTTAACTCGCATTGATGAACTTCTCAAGTCCGCTCTTCCCAAGTCTTATCATCTTCAACCTCCACCGTTGATCTACCTTTCAATTCGACGGTTGTTGATTTCCCTGATAAATAGAACTACTTGGCAATAAATAGAACTACTTGGAAATCCTGCACCATTGATCAAAGCGCACTTGATCCAACAGTCCACAATGATATTCGGTAAGCTGCTTGCATGAGGATTACCCACTTGATAAAGCGGTTTCCTCTCTCCTCCGACATGCTACATGTCGACTGATTAATGGGATCGGATGACCACCCTGAATTACCACTGACCACTTTTTCTCCACTCGATAACCCGATTTCTCTTGTAAACCCACCTTTCTTCCTTGACTAACACCCAAGCTTATTAGCACCCAATGACCGTAGATCTTCGTGCATTAGATGGTTGCGACAGCTCCTTCGAGTTCCTATTTTGCTAACACATAAGTTAATCTTCATTTTTCATTTCTTGACTCCATTCTACGCAACTTAATCTTGGCCGCTTATCGCAAACAATCTCATCCATTAATCTAGTTGATCCAATGACCCCTATGCGTCAACACCTCACTTATTCATTCTTCCCTTCACTTCGTTTTTATGCCATTTCCTTACTGTTCTTCTGTGGTTTTGGGTTTCTTCTAGGGATCTAGTCTTTAGTTGTCCTAAAACACAACTTCCTCTTGAGCTTAACTCTGTTCAATCCTTTATGTTTCCTTCACCTTCACTGATATTGTTCGTGTGTGTAAGGCCGTAACACCTCTCTGTTACTCTTATTTGTATTTCACCTCTGATTCAGCCCCTAAAACCTATGTTATGCAGAATAACTCAAGATCACACACAATCTATGTCTCAATTACTCAAATACACACACATGAACTCAAAATCGAGTTTTTCATATTAATAAACAAGTATTTACATAAGAGTCTCTCTCTCTGGCTTGATCTTCTGTATCAGTGGCCTCTATTTTTCAAACTTCTTGTAGGATTACAATCAAACCTCTAACTCATACCTCTAACTGCTAACTTGACTATGTATCTAACTTGACTATGCCTTTTAGGCTTACATTTATACAAAAGGATTCTACAACCAATTCGTGGTTTAGATCCATAACCTTCTCAACAAAATCCTAAAATCTCTTCCGTATCTCTAAGGATACTCTCTAATCCACAAATCATGAACAAACTCCTAATATAATTTTTACAATTAATTCTCAAATCTCTCAATTATCTTGATTCTTTCATGTTCTCCTACATTTGAGAACATTTACAAATATGCCTCACAATACTTAATTAAATCCCTATTATAGCTTCTCTCATTAAAATCACTCAAAACCTTAATAATTACATTAATTCAACACTTTGGAAACCAACTTCCTTAAAACACAAGACCCCCCTATGTCTACTAAAATACAATGATTCTTCTGAGTTGAATGCTCTTGCATGAGTTCTCATTTCTATAATGATTTTCACATTGTGATGATGCTTGTCACATTGTGATGTCGGATGTATTTCTCTACCATTGCGACACCACATTATTAAACACTAATATTAAACAAAATACTATAAACCCAAACATTATAAATCCAACATTATTAACCCTAACATTAATATTTTAATCCCTAGGAACACTATGATATATATTTTAAACTGTAGAATTAATTTTATAAACGTTAAGATTAATATTATAAACCCTTGCATTGATATTAAAAACCTTAATATCATAAAACCAATATTAAGCATAATATTATAAACCTTAATATTATAAATTGAATAAAAGAACATTAATATTAGAAACCCTATTATTAAACTCAAATTTTGCGATGTCACATTGCAACATTAAATAAATTTTAAGGTATTGTGACATTGTGATAATCATTGACAAATTCATTGTTACATTGAATCGAAGGGATTAATAAACTCAATGGGTTATTAATATTATAAACCAAAGCAATCAATAAACCCAACGGCTCAATATGACAAATCCTCGGATTAATATTATAAGCCCATGGGTTAATAAACCAATGGAATTATTAATATTATAAATCTAAGGGGTTAGTATTATAAATGTTTAATATTAATAATATAAACCCTTACATTAATGTTGTAAACCCTAAGATAATAAATTCTAATAATCAAGCTTAATATTAAATGTATTACACCCAACATTTGAAACCATGATATTAAATGCAATATTATAAACTGAATATTAAAACATAATACTATAAAACTAATATTAAGCATAATATTTTAAATCCCAATATTATATAATTCCAATAATTGAAACCCTAATATTATAAACCGTTATTTTTCAACGTCACATTGCAACGATGAATACATTTTAATGTAATGTGACATTGCAACAATCAATGTCAGATTGATTATCTCATTGAACCTAAGGGATTAATAAGATGAATAGATTATTAATATTATAAACCCAATAGATTAATAAGCTCAAAGGATTATGAATTTTATAAACTCAAATTATTAATATTATAAACCCAACATATTAATAAATCCAAGGGATTATGAATATTATAAACCCATTAAAAGCCTAGGGGATTAATAATATTATAAACGCACAAGATTAATAAACCCAAAGGTTAGTGTTACAAACCCAATGAATTAATAAGGATTAATATTTTAGACCCAATGCATTAATATGATAAACCCAAGGGATTAAAAACCCTAGTATTATTATTATAAACCTTAAGGTTATAATCCCTAAACCCAACATTATAAACTAGAATATTAAACCTCAATTTATTCAATGTTGCAATGTGGCATTGAATTAAATACAATGTAATTTATTAACGGATTAATATTTTAAATCCAATTGATAAATATTATAAATGTTAAAAATTAATGAACGTTTAAAATTATAGATCCAATGGGATAGTATCACAAATGTATAATACTAATTAATATTATAAATCCTAACATTATAAAACACAATATTAAATGAGAATATTAAACTCAACATTATAAACCCCAATATTAAAGCCCAACATTCCAAACTATGATGCTAAACACAATATTATAAACCCAATATTTAGCACAATATTATAAATCACAATATTTCAAATCCAATAATAAAAACCCTAATATTAGAAACCTACTATTAAACCACAAATTTGAAATCTCACGTATTGAACCTATGATTATAAACCTTAATATTAATACTATAAATTGTAGCATTATAACCCCTAAGATAAATATAGTAAACCCTACGTTTAATATATGAAATTTAGGGATTATAAACCCTAACATTAGTAACCCAAAAGATTAATATTATAAACTTGGTGGATTAATAAATCCAAGGGATTAATATTATAAACCCAAGGGTTTAAACCATTAGGTTTATTAATCCTTTGGATTTATAATATTAATCCCAAAAGAGATGCCTTTTCATAACATATAATATTAAAAATATTAAATATTTATAATATTAAATAATAATTCTTTTTTTTTAATTATCAATATTATTAATAAGATGTTATTAACATTAATATTTAAATATTACTAATAATTTTAATTTTTTGTGTTAATAAAACTAGATTTTAATAACTTTTAAAAAGGATTATGATTATTAATGTTATTAACATTTTTTAAATATAATTATTATTATTGTATTAATGATATTAATAATTTTGACATTAATAATATGATTTATAATATTAATTTAAATTTTATTTCTATTATTAATGACAATTTTTATTTATATTTTTTTAGGAGATAACATTTTTTATGATAATATGTATTATAAATTTTTAATAAACTATTCTTAAACTAATTTAAAAATTTCAAATAAACCATTTATGAAAGTAAAAATTCAAATGGAAAAATTAATTAATTATTTAAAATATAAATTCATTTATGCTCTATCTTTATGTTATATTAAATTTATGTTTTAATTGTTGCTATTGTTTTGTAATATCGTAATATCTGGGTTAGATCGGTATGGTTTTTTTTAAGAATGCCTGATAAATTAAGTATTAAAATTAGTTTATCCAATATTTTTGTTTGACATAGTTTCATTACAGCTATTAATGGCTAAAAGCACACTAAGCACAATGCAGCGTTATTTTAATAACAAAAATAACTTATTTTTTTATAAATATTGCGTTTATTTTTTAACAAAGATTTAACAAAGTTTAATCTTATAAGATATGTATGTGACCTGAAATTTTGCCTGTTAATAATTAATATTATTTTTTAATATTAATTATGAAATTTTTATTAAAAAACTCAATTCAAATGGACGAATTAATTAATTATTTTAAATATAAATTAATTTATGATTTATCTTTATGTTATATGTAATAACCCTATCATAAATAACCCTGCGTAAAAGTAATTTCAAGTTACGAATCAGTTATTAATTGATTCTTGGTAGTTTTGAAACTGATTGAGGGAAATCAAGAAACGGATCTTGGTAAAAAGGAAACGTTTTTTTTTGGATGGTGGTGTCAAGTAAATTCGGGGGGGCAACTTGATGCTATCACCGCCGGAGTGAAGGGTCAATCCACTATATTTCTGGGTGATTTTTCTACCCAAGTTGCAACGATCATATTGATTTTCATGGTTTGCACAGTGCATTCTTTTGCTGCTTGGTTCTGCCAACAGTTTCGAGCTTCTTGCCTCTTCAAGTCTTTGAAAGGTTTGGAATTCTTAACTGTACATGTATCAAGCTTCAATGCGGGGAGAAGGCAGTGACTTTGGACTGAGGACTTGAGGACGGAATCTCAGTTTTAGAAATTAGGAAACCATGATTACTTCCACCGAGGTTTCGAATTGAAAACTTCCATAATAACTCTTCAGTACAACCGAGCTATCACCACCGTTATGTTTCGTGTTCAAATCTCTAGGTCATCGTTCAAACATGTCAGCCACACTCAGAAAGCGCTGCGAAGAGCCGGAGGCTCTGCTAGACTCCTCTGGCGTCCGGGAGTCCAAATGCTCTTTCAATGGCATTGTGAAGAAACAGATTTGTTTCAGCATGTGCCACTGTTAGACAAAACCGTAGCAGAAAATCAAGAACTTACTATTTCAGGCTGCATTGCCTTCACTGTTGGACACTCAATCCCATGCAGAGATAAGTATCTATGCCAAATCTCAGAAAATATAGGGGTTTATGTTAATATGTGAAATGAATATATGTTTATTTTGACATAGAAATAGCTATTTTGGGCAAGGATAACCTATATTCAAACAATAGTTATTACATTTATGGAAAAAGAATGCATATAAAAGAAATTGTAGTTTAGTTGAATTTTATTGAAAAGTTGTACATGCTTTATTGCAATGGAATGCTAGCTAATTTCTAAGCTTCTTGTGAAATATTTATGGATTACATGCATAATAGAAATAGCTAATGATGTGCTTCTAAGCACATAGATATTCATTTCTACAGTTTCTTTTTAGAAAAAGAGTGCATTCTTCATGCATTAAAATAATGACTTTATGAGAGATCTCTTGAAAACAAAAATATATATTATTTCCTTAGAAGACACATATGAATAGTGTTCATAGAAGAACCAGAATCCATACTCATTTCAGGGAAAGATTATGTGCATTGAAGTAAAAGTAATTGTGTTAGGAATAACACATGTTGCATGCACATAAGGGTAGCTATTGTGACATTGGGAATATGATTTGGTGTGTACGTAGAGAAAGTATTATGTTGACTTTCTTGTAAATAATGATAATCGATGTTAACATTCTTGGAAATATTAATCTCTTGAAAAGATTGTCTTTCTAGATGAGTTGGATCGAATTCTTGATTTTGGTGCATAAAAGGTTAAGTTAACCTTGTTATTGTTTCTTGATTCTTTAAGCGTAAAGATGGGTATCTATAATAATTTCTTGAAAGGAAAAGCATGAGAAACTTACTTATAGGAAGATAGAGAAATGGGGTTAAGATGACTTCCTTTAAGAAAGAAGTAAGTAATTATTTACATGAAATGTTGGTAGAGTTCTAGATAAGGGAATATGCGTTGCATATATTAAAGAAGGGCTATAAGATAAGCTATTGGGTACTCAAAGAATAGTCATTGTGTTATAGAGATGTGTTCTTTGTATGTTAAAGAAACTATATTAATTTCTTGGAAAATAACTATGTGGAAGGAACGCATGTGCAAAGTCGCAGAAGCAATAGTTTATTACCTGTATGTAAACATAGCTAATGTATTATATGTTTTAAAGGGAAACATGGACTTGTAAAACTAATGGTTAGACCTCTTAAAGAGAAATATGCATTAGTGTTAATAAGCATTGTGAAAAGTAGAACAACAATTTACTTGAATATATGTACTAGTTAATTAGTATGTTATGCTTGCTCATGCAGATGAGTAGATGTTAAAAGATCACTTTTAGGGGTTGCTTATTAATTGATTAATAATGTATCTAATATTGTTTGCAAATCTTGTTGACAACTACATTGACAGGAAACGATGGCGGTTGGTGCCAAAGGAAAGTGATGTTTAACATTGTGGCAGGAAAAGGATTAATGGTCCATGCAGATGAGTTCGAGTTGTAGGATTGTCCATTGCTACAACAATCATGCCACAAGGAATGTTGCATGTGGCGGTATGTAAGAAAATGGTTTTATGGAAAATGTACTAGTTTTTAGCTAGTTATGTGACAACTTAATGATAATTCATTGTAATAATTTTATAACAATGGTTAAGGGATGGAATCCCTTATAAGCCATTGAGTGAGGGGTGAAATCACTCACGAGAGCTTAATAATAAGATTAAACGTTTGCTAAGTTTCACCCTACGGGGTTTCCAGGGTATATTGGTGTTCAGTGGTGTGATTGCCTTTTGTGTCAATTTGATGATGATGAATCCTTGATGTTGATGGTTCTTTATTTGATGGCATAACCATAATGTCCAAGTATGATATTAGTTCATATGGTTAAGGAAATCATGAAATGGATGCAAGGATTCATGAGACAATTTATGTTAATACACTAGCACAATGGTGGTTAATGGTTATGCAACTTATTGTCTTTTATTGCAATTTACTTGATGTAGTAATGAACATTATATCTAATGGTTAATGAGGAGTTGTTGAGTTGTGAATTGGATAATTACTTGTGGATAATTTGTATAAAAAATTCTAACTCCCTGCTTTTACCTACGAGGTTACCGGGGTACGTTACAAGTGGTATTAGAGCTAAAGGTTGCAACAGTGGCGCCTTTGGGAATTGGTGAACGGAAAAGAAATTGAGGTACGCCACCAGTGGCATTAACTCAGGTATGAGTTTAACCATTCACATATTGATTTATGTAGTACACTACTTTCGGCATGATATGTGTGATTCATGTTTATAACTGCTTTGAGTAGTAAGTAATAAAGTTGTTGCATAACTATGTTCATGACATTGGATTCCTGGTGAGGAAAAAGACAATAAAACTCGTGACACACTTACGAACAATATTGAACACTCATTACACTTATGAACAATATTGAACTCTCATTGAGGAAAGTGACAATCAAGTACCAACTTGTGATTTGCAAATATGGCAAGAACAAAGATGCATTGAGTGAACAAGATTGAAGTTACAATGAACGAAATTTAATGAGTCAATGCATGAATATAAATTATGGGGAACATCCTTGAATAGGATGACAAATTGTTTTAAAAGGACACTAGAAGAACCCCTTTAGATATTGAAAATATACAATGAGTCAAGTAGTGAGACTTTATTGTAATAACTAATTTTTGATTCAGTCTTATCATAGATGCATGAAGATGATTGGTAGTTGAGATTGGTTAGTGGTGTATGACTAACCAATAGAACTTATATGCATTAGTTGCATTAGATTTAAGATTATT
Organism: Pinus tabuliformis; assembly: GCA_031772625.1. Lineage (NCBI taxonomy): Eukaryota > Viridiplantae > Streptophyta > Pinopsida > Pinales > Pinaceae > Pinus > Pinus tabuliformis. The sequence goes on along the minus strand of CM062820.1, from coordinate 1,424,280,824 downwards.
ACAATTCGTAAACAAGTGATGTTTTGATTGGTATCACATGCGTGGAATGTGTGTATGATGATTCTTACTCTCTCTGTGCTTTAGTTCCAGTTGTTTATGAGAAGAGTTCTTAATTTTACTCACCATGAATGGTTGATGCAGAGTATATGCTTATGTCTTAATAGATTTAATGATGTTTCCCTCTAATTCTTTGAGATTCACTAGCATGGTATGTGTTCTATGTTAATCATTACTTGTTGTGAGATTAAAAACATTGGAGCCTAGATTTAATGATGGTTGAATTTATCTCTACTATGAGTATGACAGATTCCTTATGCAGGTTGCATTCCAGTGTGAAGTTAATTGTAGAGGCATGTTCAGTGGGTAATATTTCTAGTGGGTAACATTTCTAGGACCCATTAATCGTAGAATTACATGTGACAATTATTCATAAATAGACTACCTGTGTTAATGCAGTTGTCAGTAAACTCTAACTACCTTCCCCAACTATATATGCTTCCAAAGGAAAAGGAAGCAAGCAGAAGGAAGAAAACTGTGCTGTAGGGATAGTCGGAGATGGGAAAAAGAATCGCTAAGTCTGGTGATGACTAGATAGCACAGGCTTTCAGTGCTAGAATCTTGTAGAAGAAGCTAAGTCTTGTGATGACCAGATAGTGCTTGATGTGCATGTGAGTATTCCTTTGACCATGCTTAAGGAGTTGGGAAATGATAACTATAGTGTGTTGATGTTAATGATTTTCGTAATGTCTTCTTGAAGTCATTTTTCTGAAATGGTCACATAGTAGTGTTAATATAGTTGTTGCATCTAACATCAAGTGGTAACTCTGGTGCATGTGTGACACTTAGGGGATCATGCTTCTAATTGCGTAAGTAGAGGAATTGCTTCCGATAAGGGTAGTTTAATTAGTTAGTTATGCATGTTAAACCAAGGGTTGGTCAGAACACCTTGATTATGCTTAATTATATTAATGATGCATGGCCAATGTTGGCCATTGTAAACATAAGATAATACTCCATTAATGACGGTGTGGATTAAGACAATAGACTATGGAAAATTGGAAATGTTTAGATTGTTAGCTCAACTATTGTTGACATTTATACATTAATGAATATTTGCATATGCTGTTATACATGACAATATTCTATGCATGAAAAATTTTGGAAATTGAATACTTGTTAACTGATGCATATTTATAACTAACGTTGCTGATGGGATTAGGTAGTGGTAGCTTAATGGCAACAAGAAAACTTGTCACGTAAATTGTTGCAATGTGAACTGCAATCATAAATGAGAAATTATAATGTTATATGATATCCATGATTATGTTATTTGGAAAATCAGAATGCATACAATATGTATGATAGATATGTTTCCCATCAATCCAGATGTTGTGGACCCATGATGAGGGTTAAGTGTAAATGCATGGTGTACATGCATGTTTGTTTTGTTAATGATAATATTCATATGGTTCATTATCTAAATTACTTTGGGAAAGAGTAATAAAAGAGAAATTTAACATGCCAGATAGTTGAAGATAGTTGGGAAAGGGTAGAATGCCTTGGGTTGATGGTAGTTACCTGCCGAGAGGTGTTGATGGTACTTGTCTACCCGGATTGAATGCCTTGGGTTGATGGCAGTTACCTGCCTGGAAGGGTTGATGGTGCTTGTTTGCCCAGATTGAATGTCTTGGGTTGATGGTAGTTACCTGCCCGAAGGGGTTGATGGTACTTGTCTGCCCAGATTCAATGCCTTGGGTTGATGGCAGTTACCTGCTCAGAGGGGTTGATGGTACTTGTCTACCCAGATTTCCTCTCCTTAGAGATTAGTTATCTCAATAAGGGAAAATAGTTTGCCAAGATGGTCAAGAGGGTAAAAATCCTGAGGCAACTCTATTGATTTGGAGCCTGTTGGAGGAGGCCCAAAATTCCTCACAAACATGACGTTGTTAGAGGAATAGGTAGGACGCTGCCAAGAGGAACCCCATATTGGACCCTATGTGGTCATTGGAATTCTTGAACTGGTTGGCTAGTGGAATTCCATGCTAGACCTGGTAAGGTCTCTATCAAAGAATCTGTCTGGATGTGGAAATGACTCGATCTGGTTGTGGAAACCAGTTCCCATGGGTTGGGAATTATTTAGCCTATTGTTGTTATCATAGCTAAAGAAATTAACTAATCAGTTGCATGTTATGTTAAAAATGAATTCTATATATAGTTGTGTAAAATATGTTATGCACATTTAACATAAAATGAGCTTAGTGCTCAATAAGGAGTTATTGGAAATTTTAATTCCTTTATTGTATTACTAATCTTGCGAAAGTCTTAGTAGGGGCTAAGACAATTTTCAAATGATGCAGTGATTGACTATTTTGATGATTAGAGAGCTAGGCACTCTTTTGGTACTTTTAGAAGTACTTTGTGGATGTCTTTAGTGAGAATTAATTCAATGTGCACGCGGAGTAGTGATTATCATTTGATGATTAGTGTTGGTTCTTTTTAAGTACATGTAAAAGTATTGTGCTTTAAAAATCATCTAACATTGCACAATTAATTGATAGTCAAAAGTATTTCATCTGACTCAAAATATTGTGACTAATGTGGTTGAATTTGTTAGTCATACATTACAAGATTACTTACCATGGAGGGTTGATGGGTTGTCCAACCACTATTAAAATGTTTACTTGAAAGTGCTCATGAATTTTAAGAGTAATTGGTAAGTAATGGTAAGTTCATATAGAAATTTGTCTTTGTATATTATGAATTTGAATAAGGGCTAAGAGATGGAAACTAGAACTTGCATATTTTTGCAAATTATAAATGCTTATAACTATTGATCTTTCTTATGTTATAATATTACTATTTTGTTTATTGTCATTCCTTGGAGTGAAATCTTCGATTTGAAAGAGGAAGGATCAATTTTTGTGCAGTTTAGATAGTTATATCATGAGTAAAATCTAAAGTTCCAACGAGATGAACACCGAGGACGATGTTTTTGTTAAGTGGGGGAGTATGTAATATCCCTATCATAAATAACCTCGTGTAAAAGAAATTTTGTTAGGAACAACACATGTTGCATGGACATAAGGGTAGCTATTGTGACATTGGGAATATGATTTGGTGTGTACGTAGAGAAAGTATTATGTTGACTTTCTTGTAAATAATGATAATCGATGTTAACATTCTTGGAAATATTAATCTCTTGAAAAGATTGTCTCTCTAGATGAGTTGGAGCGAATTCTTTATTTTGGTGCATAAAAGGTTAAGTTAACCTTGTTATTGTTTCTTGATTCTTTAAGCGTAAATATGGGTATCTATAATAATTTCTTGAAAGGAAAAGCATGAGAAACTTACTTATAGGAAGATAGAGAAATGGGGTTATGATGACTTCCTTTAAGAAAGAAGTAAGTAATTGTTTACATGAAATGTTGGTAGAGTTCTAGAGAAGGGAATATGTATTGCATATATTAAAGAAGGGCTATAAGATAAGCTATTGGATACTCAAAGAATAGTCATTGTGTTATGGAGATGTGTTCTTTGTATGTTAAAGAAACTATGTTAATTTCTTGGAAAATAACTATGTGGAAGGAACGCGTGTGAAAAGGTGTAGAAACAATAGTTTATTACCTGTATGTAAACATAACTAATGTGCTATATGTTTTAAAGGGAAACATGGACCTGTAAAACTAATGGTTAGATCTCTTAAAGATAAATATGGATTAGTGTTAATAAGCATTGTGACAAATGGAACAAGAATTTACTTGAATATATGTACTAGTTAATTAGTATGTTAGGCTTGCTCATGCATATGAGTAGATGTTAAAAGATCACTTTTAGAGGTTTCTTATTAATTGATTAATGATGTATCTAATATTGTTTGCAAAGCTTGTTGACAACTACATTGACAGGAAACGATGGCGGTTGGTGCCAAAGGAAAGTGATGTTTAACATTGTGGCAGGAAAATGATTAATGGTCCATGCAGATGAGTTCAAGTTGCAGGATCATCCATTGCTAGAACAATCATGCCACAAGGAATGCTGCATGTGGCGGTATGTAAGAAAAGGGTTTCATGGAAAATGTATTAGCTTTTAGCTAGTTATGTGACAACTTAATGACAATGGTTAAGGGATGGAATCCCTTATAAGCCATTGAGTGAGGGGTGAAATCCCTCACGAGAGCTTAATAATAAGATTAAACGTTTGCTAAGTTTCACCCTACGGGGTTTCTAGGGTATATTGGTGTTCAATGGTGTGATTGCCTTTTGTGTCAATTTGATGATGATGAATCCTTGATGTTGATGGTTCTTTATTTGATGGCATAACCATAATGTCCAAGTATGAGATTAATTAATATGGTTAAGGAAATCTTGAAATGGATGCAAGGATTCATGAGACAATTTATGTTAATACACTAACACAGTGGTGGTTAATGGTTATGCAACTTATTGTCTTTTATTGCAATCTACTTGATGTAGTAATGAACATTATATCTAATGGTTAATGAGGAGTTGTTGAGTTGTGAATTGGATAATTACTTGTGGATAATTTGTATAAAAAATTCTAACTCCCTGCTTTTAAATGCGAGGTTATCGAGGTACGTTACATTATATTAAGTTTATATTATCTTTATCTTATACTAATTTTCTACTTCATAAAATTGTTACAACTTTTTGTAAATATAATATATAGGTTTTATAGGTATATAGCTACATCTAATTACTTGACATATTTTTTTTTTCATTCATGCTGAAAAATATAGTAAGTACAATGAAATGTCAATTTTAAATAACAAAGAGCACTTATTTTTGACAAAGGCTAAATTTATATCCAATTATTTGACATATTTTCTTTACAATCATTAATGGCCACTTAATTATATTCAAATTCGTGTAGCCTTAGATTCACATTTAGCCATAAGCAACATTGTCGGATTATGTTTAGTGGTGTCCGACTTTATATTTATTTATTAATTCCACTTTGTCTTTGGCTATTCAAGAATAATATTATTAATACTAAAAAGCATAAAGCACTCGTGCTTTACTCTCTTCTGCCATAGCAATAAAACATATTGAATTTTTATACCTAGTTCATTATTACCAATTGTCGAAGAGCCATAATGATAATAACCTGGATATTCAAGATATTTGGACTTCTACCCGTTAATATATAATTGATATATAATTAAGATATACTTTAGACTTATACACTCTAATATTTAATTGAGATATATTGTAATTATTGGTGTTCACATTTATTTTATTGATATCACATAAATATGATGTTTGTATTGAAAAATGTATTAATTATTGTGTAAAATATTGCATGTTATTAATTATTGTGTAAAACATTGCAAGTTAACTAACATTTCGTTCCCATAATTAGTTGATGAAACTCCTTATATCTAAGTATAAAAGACTTAAAAAAACTATAATTATGAAACTATAAACGATCAAATTTATAAACAAGATTTTTAATATTAAATATTTTTTATCAACCCTCAATAAAAACATTTAATACAAATGTGATATTTAATTTATTAAAAGGGTATTTTAATATTTATAGCTAAATTCAAAATTGTTTAACAAAGAATAAATTAAGATAAGGATTTAAGAGTGCACTGGTGAATTAGTCCTAGTAGGGAGAGTGAGGACAAAATAATTTAATGCAGAAAATTAACCACCCATCAGTGAATTAATTGTGATGGTGAGAGAAAAAACCAAATCAATACAACAAAAGAACTGCATATTAATAAACATATTAAGATAATTGAATCTTCCAATGAGTGTGAATAAATAAATTTTCCCTCAAATCTAATATTTGATATTCACCATACTTAATAAACATGAAGCTCATAATTTGTTCACATAACATGATCCATTTTCACTAGAAAATCAAATTATATATGATATTTATTGTTAACTTTCCATTCATTATATTGAAAGACGAACATGGGTCAACTATGGAACCAGTCTAGATCCTAGTCACCAAGGAAAAAGAAATCATAAACTGCCAATTTTATTAGCACTGAATCTGAAATAGGTATTTGGAATAAATATATGCCCACAAACATGTGATTATTGAATCTTCAATCCACCTAAACATCCAAATAAAAAATAAATTTCTTTACTGATAACCACATAATACAAATACAAAGAATCAAAGTATAAAATAATAGTCTACTTGACATAAGGTTCAAAATACAAAAGCATGGAGCCATGTAACAATGGAACAACTGTAAGGTGGATTTAAATACCCTTATATATTTGTTTCAGTTATTTTTTCCTTTTAGATTTCTCAGCCAGTAAATGCAGGTACACCCCTTATTAAAAAACTCATGTACGTTAGGAAACTATTAGACTACATACTCGTACATCGCTCAATCTAAAAAGTTGTGGCAATATGTACAAAACATAACTCATCCCATATAAAAATGTATAACACATGCCAACCACATCCCTTTTTCTCTACATAAAAACTACAAACATATATTCTTATATCATCTGTCACTATCTATTTTCCTACGACTTCCACATCTGAACAATACAAACACCAAAATACCTTATTATCTCAATCAGATTAATTCTGGGGAGTTTGATCAATATTCTAATGTAACTAAAATTGAAAAACTCAAATTCCATAATGCATATAAAAATTATTAATTTGAAAAGGAAATCAAGCCTCCAAAATAAAAAATTAAGTTGAGTAATCAAACATGGGCTATCAAAACATGAGGAATCAGAATGTTTGTCTTGAGAATCATAATATAGGAACCTTCATCGAGAATCCAATGTAACTAAACCTACAAAACTCAAATTCCATACAAATATTATTAATTTGAAAAAGAAATCAAACATCTAAATTTAAAAAAGAAGTTAAGTAATCAAACTTGGGTGATCCAAACATGAGGAATGAAAAATTTTCTCTTGAGAATGTGAACGGGCCATCATTTCACGTTTACGTGGATGCCGCTCAGTGGGAAACGTTACATTATAAGTTTAATTGTAAATGAAAATGGACATGTGGTTGGAGTAGACGTTTCCTAGTGTAATGGTCCTTTCAATAATGCATACATGTTTTAAAATAGGTTATGTACCGAGTTTCAATCAAGTGAATCTAATTTGTATTAATCATTATACGTGGTTAATATTTAATGGTACAGTAAATTTTTAATAATAATTTGGTAAAAATTAATTTAAATATGGTTTAATCACTTGATTTAGATATGCAAGGAAGTTATCTCCATCTATTTGATCCATTGATGTATTGGCGATGATAAAAATATTTGAGTTTCTTTTATTTTCAACCATCTGATTGGAATATGTGATTTAAAAAATCATTAAGTTTCCTAATTCCAATAAGGAGATGCCTATGAGTGTAATTAACTTAAATTGAAGGTTACGAAAAAATAGAATTAGATTGCCATGAAACCCTGGGGCTGAGTGTGTCCATGGCAAGCAATATTATAAGTGATTGCAGAGGGCCACACTTTCATGGATTTGCCTGGTCCTATGATTCCCACAATGATGTGTACCTTCATCGAGTTGTTATATGCTATCAATATGCATTATGCAGTTTTAGCCATTTTCCTCTCGTCTTTTTAGGCTGTATTTTAGGTAGTGAGTTTAAGTTTCCATGGCATTGTCATTTGTGTTTTGTCGAAGGCTTGGCGGTCATTCTTCTCACCTATCCTAAACACAAAACGCATACTCTTAACAATAAATAGACGATCTTAACAATAAATAGACGATTTTTACAAGGTGTCCCCTCCAATGGCCACACAAACACAAAAAGATGAAGACATTTTTTTTTGAAATTTGTTTCTAGAATCAAAATGCGGAGTGATGCTTCTACATCAGATTGACTCATGAATTACATGCTTGTTTCATGACATTATAAAAAGCAAAGAGAAAATACCCATTCTTAGATTTTTGTCATGATCTTCTGCATGTTGATTGTCGCATTTTTTCTGGTTACTTGTAAACTTATGAAAGAGGAGAAAAGCTAACATATGAAATGTTGTATTCCTAGTTTACGCAAGATTTACAGTGGAAAACCAAAATGCGAAAATCAACTAAACAACCACACACTTCACAATAAATTTATGTATACTACATCTCTACTTAATAATACTAATACACTAAGTGAGATATTTCCCTTGGTTTTCCTCATTTCAAGTTGAATTGTTATTCTCTCGCCTGGCTGATATTTTTTCCAAGACAAGTCTGAGATCATTTAGTTTGGAAAAGAATGTTGATTCTTTCATATTGGAATGAACATCGTGTACCTATTTAAATATTTTCACAATTTGGAAATACAATAAAAAGTGGTAGTGACAAGAAGATTTTTCCAAAATGAAAATGATTGTGTATTTGTTTGATCAATTTTTCATGGCTAACATGAAGGTTTGGGAAATCTGGTTGTAAGGTTTGATAACTCTTTATATGTTTACTCACAAGAGTCCCTCAACAACTTTCCTTAATGTCATGTTTCATATTTTACCCTTTACACACCACCTTCACATTGTCTAAGCTTTTCAAGAATGGTGGTTGTCTCAGGACCCAACAAAGCATCCTCTCCAATAATTTCCAGGCACCCTTCGAGGCTTTCTCAAACTCGCATGACAGGGAATCTTGCATCATCTAGACAACTGGTAAGGATGGGTTTTATGTTTTGAATCACAATAAAGCATCTTTTGGTACTACATATATCATGACATCTGAATTTTTGTTTACGACTTTTTTAAATGTATTTGTATCCACCTTATCTACCTAGCATGATGTCTTCGAGATTTCAAAACTTTGGACCTCTACCAGCCATTCAAGTATGATATGTGGATTCTTGATATTTTCTTGCATTTATATATGTACCAAAATTTTTAGTGTTGATTTAGACATTTTCATGTAATTTGTATTTAATAAGGAATTTGGAAAAGAGATTGACGAGAATGCAACTTAGATATAGAGCCCCACCACAAATAGGTCAGCCATTTATGCCCCTAATTAGCCAATTGTTTCGGCCTATGGCTCAATCTATACCACCACAAAACTTTGGAACTTCTCCATATGTTCAAACATAGCGTGTGTAGTATCCTCCACAAATGAAACATTTTCCTTCACATTCTCAATAACAACAACAAGCTCCACCTTTATCTCAGGGTCCTTCCATGACTTACCTTCAGTAACGAAGGCCAATGACAAGTGGGCTTCATCTATCTTAGCAGCTTAAACAATCTCAACAGCCTCTTAGTATTCCACCTCAACCCGTTTTAGGTAGCATTTCATTGCCACCCTCGTCATCCTATACGATACCATGTACTTTTATTTCTATAAGATTGGTTATAGCATTTCAATAAATTTTCTATGGAGCAAGGTTCGTAGGAATTATTCTTTTTAATATTTTCTTGACTCTTGTATTTTTTGTTCTCTAGTTTGTTGCATCGACTTATATGGTCAGTCACAAAATTCATAATTTTAATCCACAATGTCAAGTTGTTTCTTAACCTCAACACGTTCCATCGGTGCATTTTAGAACTTAATAGTGGGGATATGCAAATCATAATAGTGTCCCTGCATATCATGGAATGCATAAAGGGAAAAAAAATGTTATTGTTTTACTTAAGCTCTTGTAATATTTTGGAGCATATCAAATTTTTTCCATGGGTTTTATTATATATATATTCACAACCAAATAGTTTTTTTAAATTTGGTAACATGGAGCTTCTATAATTATTGTATTTGTACTCATATGAGTTGTATATTTATAATCAACTTGATAATGTTTCTGTATTTGAAAGGGACATGTTGTACAACCTAGTGATTCAAACTTACAAAGATGTTTAGATTAGCAAGAACATATTACTATGGATGGAAGAAGGTATGAGTAATGGTAATTCAAATATGTATTGTTTTTTCTATATGTCACTATCTGGTAAGAAGTGATAGAACATGGCTTATCTCATGAGTAGCAATATGAGGGATACATGTAGTTGTGACCTTGTGGTGATTTCCATTGCTTACATGTTCAATTTATATTTAGTTAATACCTTTAATAGAAATACTACAAGCATTAAAATCATTTACATTATGAAAAAGAAAAATTTTGTATCTAATACTTTTGGAACTTTCTTGTATTAGGAATAAATTTAATTTGTATGCTCAAATACGTACTAATTCTACATTTTACAATACCTAAAAAGAAATGCAACTTTTGAGCTACTCAAAATCTTCTGATCTTGTGTAGATATTATTTTAACAAGAAGGCAAGGAAGTCAAATTGGGGGAAGCCTATAGAAATGATGACACCAATGGAGGTCTAATAAAATTATATTTCCCTTGCAGTATGCTTGGGTTATTTATTTTAATATATGATGTCACTCTTTAGAGATTTTGTATATATAAATATTCTTGACATTTCTTAAAAAAAAATCTTCTCTCATTGATAAATTTTATGGAGAGTAGTTGACTAGATATGTTTAAGGTAGATTTTGGATTTTGATTTCCCCAAATTTGTTCTTAATGACCTAAAACTAGTATAAGTTTGGTTGTTTTCTTCTAGCTAATTATGAGGTCCAAATTTACATGGGTGTTGCTTGAAGTAAATGACTAATTGTACACATAATTCTTAATTAGTTTACATAAATTCACAATGTGAGAAACAAATTTAAATTCCTCTCATTATTTGTTTCATGGATGAAAGTTTTGAGCTACGGAACTCTTCAAAGTTTCAATATTGAGGTCATACTTGAGTTGGTATGAATTAATTATGATAATTTTGATGCAGACCTTGTAATCATGGATCTGCATTGTGTCAGGGACGAAGATTTTTTTATTGGGAGAAAAATTAGAAGGTTTTTTCTTGGGAAAAATTCCTTTGTTCTTTTATTGGGTGAGAAAGTAGAAGTCTTCTTCTTTGGAGCAATTCCATTGTTATTGTGTTAATCAAATAATTATATTCTTATGTTGATATATATTTGTGATGTATAGAATATATTTGTTAGAACAAACTTGTTACTGGAGAGGAGAATGCATATTGTGGTATTTTTTTCCACATCAATATTTATTCCATTCTACTATGATTCTTTTACAAATACTATGCCATTATGTGTTGAGAATATTTTAAGTGTTAACATTTATATATGCAATTTCAAGGACTTCCATAACTCCTCACATAATTCTTTAAAGGATGCTATCTCAATGGAAGATCACCTTCCTTGTAACAGGAGGTTAGTGGTTTCCTTCTCATGAGTTAATCAATGGTATTGTAGTTTACTTTTAATTAAATAATTTTTATCTTGATTTATTTAAATAGTGAGATATTTATGGATTCATTGTTTTATATTATCTCTAAAGAGAGAAAAGTGATATTGTATCATATTTAAACATATTTTTTATTTGTCTACATAGACAAAATAGCTAAGATTGAATACATATTATCCCTACAAAGAAATTATGTCTTTAATGTCAATTATTCTCTTTAGAAAGGGAAAGATGAAATTGTCTTCTAAGAGACAATAATTCTTGTGTTGTATATTATATTTATAGAGAAAAAAATTTAAGACAATAACTTGAGACCTCACTTAAAGATAATATTTAAGACAGTACACAAGTATTTTTAATCTTAGGTTAAGTCAATTTACCCAAAAATTATCTCAAATATTGCCTTAAAACCCCCTCTATGTTGTAGTGGATAAAGGAGAGTGAAGTGTGTGTGTGTGTGTGTGTATATATATATATATATATATATATACCTAGATAAAAAGAGAATAAACCTCCCTATTGTCTGATGATCCCAAATTTTTTTGAATTCAATAATAAAATTAAGTTCAGTTATATCTAGTTCTGAAATATAAATATTTCAAAAATATTCATAAAAGTTGCATGGGCATTGGAAAAATATCCTTTCCATGTTGTTTACATAAAATTTGTGTTGTAACTCATTTGAAATTCTTGTTAGAGTTAAAAGATCGAATTTCCTTCCTTTCTACATAAATTCAGGAATTCCCTCATATGGAAACAAACAAAATGCCTTGTGATTATCAAATTTTTGCCTTCAAAAGGAAACAAATGAGACACCTTGTTATTATCAATTTTTCTTATAGCCCTATTAGCACTTCGTAATTCCTCTAGATTGAGGAGAGGAACCCAAAGGTAACAACAAACCAATCTTAGGGCTACAAGATAGCCCTTCCAAACCCAAAGAGGGATCTCTCTTGTGAAATCTTCCAGCTCTTAGGCTAGGTCTATAGATCAAGGTAGAATAATTTTAGGAATTTGATGGCAGGGGAGAGGGAAAATTCATTGGGAATGGATTCAAATTAAGATAAATATTTATAGTGCTATGACGTGAAAATTAAAAAACATTACACATGGGTAAGGCAGGAAATCATTTATGGTGTCTTTGTCAAATTTTAAAGTATAGAGGCGAGTAGAGGAAGAATGAAATTGATAATATCTAAAGCATCTAGGTAAGGATGAATGTTATATATTATGATGGAGGAAAAAAACACTAAAATGTTTAGTTACTTATAACAAAGCCCCTGAAAGTGAATTCTAAAATAAATTCTTTTAAATAAACAATGAAGAAATAACATCTAAGCATGGACATAATAGAATATTAAAAATGAAAGTAGGAGATTAAAATCACCATAAATGATTGACACAGGAAACCCTGAACAAGTAGACTTCGACCTTCATCATTCATTGAATATTTTAAATGAAACTGCATAATGCACAATGTCTCTCTCTCTATCACACACTGGCCAACCCTTTTCTTAATCAAAGTTACATCATATATACATAAAAAATTGTTAGTTCTTCCCTTTAGGAACCAAATTTCACAAAATTATTTAGTTTTCTACTTGTAGTAGCGAATATAGAACCATCTTCTACAAACTAGGAAACTATTTGACTAATGGAATATTTAACAAACTACACAAGAAAATACATTGAATGTCTGCATAAAGATGAAGTTCAAGTCTCTAAAACACTTCAAGACAATTTTCATAACCATATGAATCTATTTTATGAGGCCAGGAGTCGAATTGAAAGGTCAAACAACTGACCGTGTGGAAGAAAACACCTAAAACATCATATACCTATTATAAAGCATCTATCAAAATTGCAAACATCCCTTATTGAAAATCATCATGTACAACAAAACAATGGCAACTAGGCATAACGAAACTTCATTTTCATGGTTTTCACCAGGTTTTGATGTCTCTAACTGAGCAAAATGGTTGATAAATGATGTTGACCACCTTAAATACCTTCTTTGATCCTCCATACTAAAAAATGAAAGCTAAAACTTTGATATTCTACCAAATTTTAATTCCTTTGATAGTATCAAATCAAATTTACCAAAACATGGGTGCAATGAGGAAGGCGCAGAGAGGAGTGATCAACGATTTAAAGGTATTGTGGGTTGAAATCTCATTTGGGTGATCTCCTAGGTTGTTAAAGATCATTTATACTTCATACAACATAAATAATTTCAGAAAAAAGAGAAAATTGAAATATGGATGTGGTCATGGTGGTGATAAAACCCTTGGTTTGTAGAAGTGCAACAAATCCCCTGGAGCTAAAAGATAATGAGTTGTCATTTATATTTAGGGCATCTGAGGAGGAAGAGTAACATTGTCGATTGATTTTTAAATGTTAAAACATATCTTTATAACTCTCCATGTGGTTCAGGAATTCCTTTAATTGTAATGATGACTTCAAGCTCAGTGCAAAGGAGAAGCACAACACCAACTTATGGTGACAAAGATATGTCGTACTATCTGATTTGACCATGAAACTGACTGAAAATAGATCACCTACCTTGTCCTAATAATAAAATACAAAACCAATTATTGCCTTTATCCTTGACTTAGATGACACATTAACCCTAAATTTATTAAATCTAGACATTTTAAGAACTTGGCGATTTGATTTCTTTCACCAATACTAACTTTAGTATATCCTCTCATAAATTGACACTAAGACTTGATCTCTTATGAGATCATAGAAACACTTAATAAATTGGCCAGAATAATAAAAAGACCAAACTTGACTTTAATTACTATAACATAGGACTCTAACAAGCCTCATTCAGACAAGAATCTTAGAGACAAAACACCATTAAATCAGTTCAACTTGGATCAAATCATTGAAAAACATAATAATAAGTAGATCAAATAACATAAAGACATCATTAAATTTTTCCCTATGCACACCAAACATTTAGACCTTTGATATAGTTTATTGTTTATCATTTACAGATAATATAAATATTCTTCTTCTATAATACGAGGTTTCTGCTATTAAGATAAGTGGCACTCACACACACGAAAGTTGTGGATAATACCTTTTCCAAATTAGTATCCATTCATTCCAATACAAAAGAAAAAATAAAAATGAAGCGTAACCAAAGTTTCATGAATCCCATACACTTCATTTCAAAACAAAACAAATCTTATACCTAGTGGCAATGAGCCATACCGCACTGCAAATATTTTTTTCATATGTTTGAAACTACGCTTGCATTAGTATTTGCATAGGGTATGGGATTACTTAAGTATGTGGCATTTAATTTCATGTCCATACAGAAATGCCACGATATTTTCCTTTGTATCTATGTAATGCATCTCATGGTCTTCCCCACCATCTTTAGTTGAATTCACCCTTTTAGTTAATTCTTTTGCATAATCACATAGCTTAAGGAATAGGAAGCAATTATTAGAAAAACAACCATAGTGAGAATTTTCATACTACTGCTCCATATATTTAACAAAAAACTTGATTTTAATTACAACTGAACCCAATGTGGAGTATTTATCCTTGTGAACTAACGACTCAACTTAATCTTACTCTAACTAGCATGACCATGCAAACTCACACTAAATATAACCTTTCGAAATATAAATTGAATTTGAACAAACTCACATTGACTCAAATTAACTCAGACTCTAAATGTCGACTACAAAGCATGTGAGATTAATTTACCATTTCTAACATTCCCCCCTTAATTATGATCATATGACTCAACATAACTCAATAATCACTCAACATAACTTATGCATGACTCAATCATGTCCACTAGGCTTACAGTAAGAGAATGACTCAATCATCACTCAAACATGCCAGTTGGTCTCAGTCTCAAATGAGCTTACAATGACTCAAAAATTTTACAATTTTTCATTTTCTTGTTGTTTCATCCAAACTATATACCCTTGAAACTACTTCATTTTTTGTTATGTTTTCTTATTGTAAGCTCCATATTTATTCACTTACTTCTCCTACAAATTTTCTTTGATTTTTCCAAGTCTTCCTTCTACAAATTCCTCTTCAATAGTTCTTTCACTCATGGAATGTTTTCATTTATGCACACTACTATCATGCTTATAACCAAAATTCGATTGATCATTATTATACACCTTTCACTCATGGGCTTTTGTCATTTATGCACACTATCATAAAGCTTATACCCAAAATTCAATTTATCAGTATCCTACACTTGATCACTTGACTATTGCCATAACATTAGCTCAAAGTAAAACTTAATTTCTTCAAAACTAAAAAATTGAAACATTTCTTCAAAATTCTCTTCTTATTCACAAATTTTCATGTCTTTCTCTTCACATTCATCATCAGGTACTACTGCTATTTTCTAGTAATCTACACACTCAAGATCATGATTAGGCTTACATGTAAAATTATAATCACTCTCCCTTTCATCATTCACTATTTTATTTAATTATTTTATTCCAACTTTTGCTTTAACACTCTCATCAATTTTTTCAATTGGCTTCTCATGACATTCTTCAATGAGACTCAAATCCATATCAAAAGTATCAATAAATTTGTTTTCAACTTTCACTACCATGCTATTTTGAACACCTGCATATTCAAAAACAATGTTAAAAACATCTTCACTATGCTCTGCATTGAGAGTGTAACACCCCTCTATTGTAGGTAACACTTTGTTGTATTCATGTCAGACTTAAGCTAAGACTGAGTTGTAACAAGAAACCTAGGTATGAGTTGTAACAATGAAAGTAAATAATTTAGTATTAGATAAATAAAGGTAAATTAATCGCTTGGAAAACGAGACACCAAGAGATGAGATTCTTGTCAAGATCCCATTAGTGGATGGGAATGGATAATTCTTTCAAGATAAGACTTCTAGATAAGATTCTAGATAAGCTTAATGGATGGGATATAAATATCCATTAAGTTACTTAGCTGGAGAAAGATGCTAAGTTTAAGAAAACATCAAATCCATATGGGAGAGAAAGGAAAGCTTTTATGAGAAAAGCATCACCAGAGCGAAAGGAGACATTTTCTGGAAAAATCCTAGGCAAATAGATTAAAAAATCCTCCTAAAAACAAGACTCCGCTAAAGGAAACAATATCATGAAAGAGGGTATTAAATACTCATTGAGGAGATCAACTAGAGGCAGTTGATGCATGGCAAGAACTCTCGGCTTGGGGGTGAACTGGAGGAAGTCAGTTCTAGGTTAGGTGGCAGTGCTCGATTTTCCAAGTGACATTATTTTAGTTACTTTGGTCTGATTCAATTGCATGGGATGTACTATATTTTTGCTCCTCACTCTTTATATTACCGAATCTCTAAGCATATGTGTATAGTTGTATGTGTTATCTTGTTTATGTAAATGATTGAATGCATATGCATATGACCATTATTGAATATAAATTAAATCAAAGTATCAATTTAGTGATGGGAAAATAATAGGTGGTTATTAATATTGGGTCAAGGAGGTATGTGACAAATGGTATCAGAGCTCTGAGTTCAAACATGGCGGCCTATGAGCCAATCCACCTCTGTAATATATGAATGAGTTGTAGTTCCTAAACTATGTCCTAAACAAATAAGAATTTTCAATGAAGGGTTTAGTTATAAATTGGTATTAAAAAACATTCCAGAATCCATAAAGGTTGAAATTAAGTCTTAAAATCATTTATTGGAGGGGGAAATTGAATCAATAACATGTATATATATATATATATATATATATATGTATATATATATATATATATATGTATATATATATATATATATATATGTATATATATATATATATATATATATATATATATATGTATATATATATATATGTATATATATATATATGTATATATATATATATATATATATATATATATATATATATATATATATATATATATATATATTGATTGATTGATTGATTGATTACTTGCAATCAAAGGTAATTTTGAACTACGATTGTTTGAAATTATGGATTTTGAAAGAGCTAAAGGTTGATATTTTAATGAGGAGTGAAATATTCTATATTGCTTGTCAAGAATGCAACTAATTGTGTTTCCAATTGCATAAAAAAGATCAATTAAAAATAAATTATTCCATCAGATCACTAGATATTTGATTAGAAGGGAATAACTAACCCCAGTCGTTGTGTCGTGAAGGCTACAAGTTCAATGATCTATGTGGTTTGAATTCTTCATATGGCATTGCTATGCTCAAAGAAAAATATGTGACTCACTTTATGGGTTGTAATTATGTCTTTAAGGTTTGCAATGGTATAGTTGATGGCTCATGTTATTTATGTTATGCATTATGCATCGTGGGTTGATTTCGATCCACTGAGGCTCGTTTTAGCTATGATACAAATTATTCACTATGTCTCATATTGCATAAGATATATGTCGGTAATACTATCGACTATGATCGTAGGAATACGATCATGATATATGGCAGTACTAGCTACAAGGTAGTTATGACAAGATAAGCATGGTTTGGGTGATTATATGACAAACACTTGGAAGAGATACCATTATGACTTGATTGGTTACGTTTTCTTCGACCCAAATCTTAGGAATTGATCTTGAAAGGATCGAAACTGATCTCACTTCCCCTAGGATGGATGAGGTAACTCATCCAAGAGGATTCACCATGAAAAGAGGATCTATTAAGGGTAGTAGTATTTTACCTCTTGATCTTGAAATTGGCTCCATCTACTCACTGTGAGAAAAAAAGGAACTTTCTTTATTAATTCAGGTCACTAATTTGGAATTCCCTTTATTGGTACTTCATTGTAGCAGGGGAGGATGGGTTCCATAATACTTTTCTTTAATTCTCAAGAAGTAAGAGTGTGAGTCACAGGCTATATACAAGTTGCAAATAGAATGAAAGTAGTGATAGAACACACTACAAAGGAAATTGATACAGTTTCGACATTTGCCTTAAGCTTCGTTTTTCAGTCTTCATGCTCAGTATTCCTTTACTTAAGTTATCTTCTGCGCTTAAGTATTTGTGGGCAGTAAGGCATTTGAAATGGAGACAAAGCCTCGACAAATCTTGATCGATTCACTTTGCAAGCTTCAAGTCATTTTATACTTCCACCAATTTTCTTTTAAGAGATCGTGTTTCAAGTGATTATGTACTATCACCAATCCTCATTCACTTATCATAAACTGAGTGAATGACTTTGAGTGGTAAGCCTTGGCAAAAACATAGCACCAATGAGCTTGGAGGCACGCTAAGTTATGACAACCTTAGGAAGCAGGCATTTCTAGTAGATTTAAAACATAAAAACACCTTCCCAATTAGAATTGATGGAGAAAAGCACTTAAGGACTATTGTTTCCTTTTGATCTGCAAGGTCAACTTCTGGCTTCGTTTCATGTCGACTGTTGTTCGATCCGCAACGTCACTCTTTTGCATGCCTATCCGCTGATCTAGAGGCTTATCAAGTTACGCATTAAAGCAGAACCAGTTTAAAAGCAGCTCATGGTTGCAGAATCTTCTAGGTATGCATTCAGTGTATAATGCTTATCCTTACTTACACGTGGATCACACTTACTCTTATCCTTACTTGACGTGTATCCTTATCGATTGGTAGTTCTTGATATATATCCACATGGTCATGATGTGGGCATTGCACTTCGTTTTGCATGTTTTTGGGTAGTTGCATTCTTGAGCAAAACTCAATTGTAGTAAGTATTCATCAACATTCCAGGGAGGGTGATGTGTCATGGTGGATTGTTAATGGCTGCCAAGGAGATTTTACTCACCTAGCGATACATTTTTTTAAGGTTAATGAAGTCAAAGGTTTATATTGATGAGAAACAAGTCCAATGGTTTTCCCCTGCTTCCAAACTATGAATTATGTTCTTTATACAATTGCGTGCATTGTGATTTTTCTATAATCAACTTCGCCACAAGACATGGCAGGCATGTATACACAAAAAAACATTTTTTGGCATGGAAATAATGGTGGGATTCCTCAACTAGGATATCCAGTCACTCGCCAGCAGTACAAATGCTGGAACCCAATGGTTCAACACCAACATTCAGCCACACTATCCCGCAACGAAAATCACATACATCTCGGTAGGCAACAAGATTCTATATGATGATCCAGCTAGTGGTGTGTTACTCTTACCTGCCATGCAAAAAAATTATGCCGCCATTCAAGCAGCTAGTTTGGACAACCAAATCAAGGTGTCTACAACACATAGTATGAATTTCCTTAGCACTTCTTACCCTCCCTCTGCTAGTGTTGTGATGACCCCTGGGTGTGGTGTCGGGGATGTTGAACCGCATGGTTAGTTTTCAATAACATTTCATAACAGATAATAAGGACATGGAGCTTTGACCTCGAGCCAACAAGTTGTATCGAGAATAGTTTCCCCGTGGATAGTTAAACTCGCAAAGGCTTGAGAAACTATGATAGTGTATGCATAGAAAGGCCATCATAACTCACAACCTGGGTTGGGCAAGCATTCATAAGGTTCTGAGAGGCCTTAGTTGACGAGAAAGAGTGCAGTACTAAAAGGGGGGTAGTTTTCAATGAAAATGTGCCCATTGAATCTGGTAATACTCTCTCAGAGGTTATTCATGACTAGGTTCTTTGTTATTTAGTTGCATGTTTTATTATAAATACTATGATGCATGCATTTTATTCTCTCCCCAATAAATAATTGTGCAGGTAAAAGCATTCATAGCTTGATGAACATATATGCCACAATTGATATTGGTAATTTTAGGTGCACAGTCATTAAATTATTGTATGTATTGATGAGGACTGCATTGCACATATCTCATTTTGTACACATTAATGTGTGGGAAACATTAAAACATGTATAAATTGGGTGACAATATGCCATAGGTTGCTGCAATACTTAGTTACAATTTATTTGATGGCAACGATACTGTTTTCAGATTATTTTGCATGATTATTTTAAGGAGTCATTGCGTAAAAATGAGATTAAATGTCGAATGTACAAAATTTGTATAAAAGAACTCCATAGATGAGTGAGTATAGTTATATGAACTATTTTATTTTTGTACATAAAGCATCTCATAAGTATATAAGTACTTTCTCCTTGGATTTAATAATTTACATTATGCTTGAAGGATGTATGTTTATCCTTCATGTTGCATACGATGAGTGGATATTGTCCTAAACTCATGATGTCATTACATGCATGTGATTACATATATGTATGGCTCGCATGTATGGTTGATTTGTGTGGTTATAATGAGCTACATTTGTATGCTTACTTGCATGGATGGCTCAAAATTCTCACTAATTACCATGATTTAAAAATTAAAGATACTTGAACTTGACGGTTATAGTCAAGTGTGGTGAGTGAAATAATTGGATTTAATCCTTGCACTTTAACTTGAATTTCTCAAGTCTAAGTATGGTATTTCATACACCATGGTGGATATCTATAGTAGCATTGTGGGGAGGGAAAAACTAGAAAATTTATATGGGAATAAATAATTTTGCAATATGGTTAAATAACATAAATCCTTGCAGTGTTGTAATGCAAAGAAATAACAAACAATTAACATGTTGATTATTTTTAATAAGTAGAAATGGTTACCATCAACTCGTCACTTTTTTAGTGTGCCTACTTTTTGAGTGATGTGAAGATTAAATTTTTTATATGTTGTGGAAGTTTCTCCAAAACTTAAGCTATTGTTGAATGCTCTTGTGAGGGCACAAAGACTCTATACCATGATTTAAAATTGGTTTAAGATACTTACACATGATAGACCTAGTTTTAGATGTTCATAGTAGAGCGGGAGGAATGAACAAATTTGTAATAATTGTAAAGTATGGTTATTGCAGTGAAAGTTTGGATGATGGGTTTTTGTGGTGGGGTCATCATGGTTTATAAATATGAATGTAAGTGTTGAAAGGAGTAATGGTGGATAAGGAAAGTTGAATACTATGTTTAATTGTGTGCCAATAGGTCTCTTCTTCCATACTATCATCATATTACTTTACTCATATTAAAATTAAATTATGAGTTGTATGATTGTTAAGCAAGGAATTAACTTAATAAAATTCAAACTAATACCGGTAAATGACATAACATAATGGAATAAATTTTATGCTTATAGAGATCCTAAGAAAGGATGAATAATGAAGGGAAAAAATGTTGAACTATTATAAGGTAACTCGCAAACAAAAATAGATAAAATAGACAAGTTCCTTTCCATAGATCATGGTCAACACGATGAAAGATTAAAATAAAAGTATATAGATGGAATAAATAGAATTCATAGGAAATTAGCATCTAAAATCGGTGGTTAATTAATGGGTTTCCAACCTAAAACAAATTTTGAAGGTTTTTTGTCCATGAAATTCCCATGAAATATCACTAAGCTCATGAAATACACGTCTCTATATGTGGTATGAGACTATGGATTTTTTTAAATTGCCTTTTAATTTAATATTTTTTGCATCTACATGTAGTGATGTAGTTCATTTTGATGTGGTTGTTGCCACTGGTTGAACCATTAACTCACCCTTATGGGGAAAACATATCGAATATACACTACTGAAAGAAAATAGACCTTAGCAGGTCATTATTTAGACATTCGGCAGCAACATGCATAATGAATTAGACATGCACAGTTTGGAACCTACAAGTTTCTTTTGAGGAAGGAAATTTCTCAATAATTGTAGCTAAGAGGCACCTAGATTGAACTAGGGTAAGAGTTGTGAAACATATGCACACGTGAATACAGCTCATTGTATACATGTTCAAGAAGACATTATATAGTACTAATTTTATGACCTTCATAAGTAGGTCAATGGGACTGGCACCCAAAATTACATCTAGTGTAAATACATAATAGGATTGTAAAATAATCTCCTAGTGCTTCTCGATTAATAACAGTAAGATAATATTAAATACAAGCTCAAGGGTACATTCTCAAGTTCACTCAAATCCTAATATGTAAATTATTGCAACTCAAAGTTCAGAATCTTGATGTTCATATCCATCCATATATAGATGGGTTTCTATTAATATTGCACAAACAGAAACCTTTCAAATCTACAACATGAAGAAGATGCTTCCAATAGAATGATTGTAGATCTTACAAATGTACTTCTTATGGGAAGTGATAAGATAAACATGATCTATGTGCTTCTAATATATATATATATATATAAACAAAGTATACATGCTTTACGAAAACATAAATGAAAAACATATTAAATATGGTGGTTCTTAATGCATTTCAAGTTGAAATAGAGAAATTCATAGCACCCTAATGAATAACAAGAATTGTACACTATATTTGAAACATGTTTTTCTGGATTAATACAAAAATTCTTGGTAAACCCAAAAGGTTTGGAATTAATACAACTTTTGATGATCTAAGGATCTTATTCTAGTAGTAAAACAATACATGCACCAAGTAAGGTGTGACATATAAAAGTTTCTAGAAGAAAGAGAATAACAAACCATGTAATAGGTCATGGTTAAATCAATAGGATGTTTTAACCATATTGGATGGCTAAGTTGTACTAGTAAGAGAAATAGTTTTTCACAAAGATAATTGATTTTGATAAAATGATATCTAGCAACCTATTTAAACTAATTGACAATCGTACAACATGAGATGCATATTTTACCACTATTTCCTATCAAGCAATTTTGGAGAAGTTTGCCTATCAGGTTGCATTGATAGTGTTGTCTAGTTCTGAATATGACAACATAACAATGATTACATAAACTATTTATTTGAATGAATTTGATAATTGATAAATGAGTAATATTCTCTTATTTTCCAGGGGTAATTTAATATTTAAGGTGAGGAATAAACATGTAAATTACCTAGATTCACCCCCTGGTACACTTAGTGCCTAAAAACTTAGAGGGTGTGGCTTTGAAAGCATTGTCACCCTCATTCATGACTCACGTATACGAGGCGTATGTACTTGCATATTGATTATTTCATTGAATTCGGATATACTTTAAATTATTCATGGTCAACAAGTCCTCATATGGCATAATTTGATTATGTCTAGTGTACTTTGGAATACCAAATAATTATTTTATTGGCTAAATACAAGGTTAAGTTTGATAAGCTTGAAATAACACATTGAAGTTGAGACTAGACTAACTATCATAGTCAATAGTCTGCTTTATGATTAAGCGGAGGTCATATTCCGCTAATAATAAAACATTGTCTAAGGGATACATTCAATCCCAAAACCTCAAAGTTATTGGTATTGTAAAGTTGTATTATGCATAATTACATCTATGTTTTCATTTTGCTAAAAATTTCTTGCAACCACAAGACACATGGAGAGGATTAGCTAAATAAAAGCACTTGAATACTTTGATATAAAAAAATTGAGTTATGTTCTTGTTGGAGAAGTTGAACAGGTCCATGGATTCCTTATTCTTCAATTGACAAACTGAGCATGGTTTGATTGGACTTTCCTAAGGGTAGTGTGAATAAATAAAGGAAATTTTGACATTGACCTGATGTTATAATAATAATACTAACATTTTTGAAAACATGTCGATTATGTATATGTTGTGCATATGAAGCTATGGACATTGAGTATTGTGTACACATTGTACAAGTAGTACTATGTACATGTAGTACAAATGGTACTAGTGTGGATGTAGGTATTGCATGATGTTGGATGACATGGATAGTTGTATGTGTGTAATGTACATATGGTTGAGCAAAAGGCATTGGATGATTTCCTGGTGGGGCAACTGATCGAGAATGGCTATAGAGGAAAGACAAAGGTGGAAACTAAGGATTGATTAAAGGATAAATATCGGTATTTTGTTTCGGTTCTAATATATATGTGATTTATGATTTTAATTTATAATGATTTCATGTGATCTATGATTTGGGTTATGATGGTTACATATTGTTTATGACGTTGATGGTTATGTTTTGAGCTAACCAGATGTGATTTTTTATACAAGTTGATTAGTCAAATGTGCTAGATTGACTTGTTGCGACTAATGTAGGGAAACTGTAGGAAGCAAGTGTTTGGCAAGAACACAAATGTATTGGAAGAGCATGCATTTCTTTCTATTATTTAAATACAATGAAAATGAGGAATCATAGTTAATTGGAAGGAAACATTAACCCGTAGTTACTCATATAGTACTATTGTTATATCAAGTTATGATACTAACTATGGTAACAAAATTGAGTCTTTTCCATATGAATTCTCTCACAAAATTGATTGAAACAAATGTTACAGGTAGCAATGGAAGTAGATTTACTGGTAGAAATCCTTTGTAACCTATATATCGAAAGATCTGATTCAGGTGGAAAGGCCATGGGAACCTATAAATTCAAAAACAAATACCTGTGAACAAGGAAATAAATTCTAATATGCAGTACTACACTTAGGGAAGTGTAAATTTAAGGGGGGAGTATGTAACACCCCTCCATTGTATGTAACACTCTGTTTCTAGGATGCCGGACTTAAGCTAAGACTGAGTTGTAACAAAAAATCTAGGTCTAAGGTGTAACAATGAAAGTAAATAATTTAGTATTAAATAAATAAAGGTAAATTAATCACTTGGAAAATGAGACACCAATAGATGAGATTATTGCCAAAATCCCATTGGTGAATGGGAATGGATAATTCTTTCATGATAAAATTTTTGGATCAAATTCTAGATAACATTAATGGATGGGAGATAAATATCCATTAAGTAACTTAGCTAGAGAGAGGTGTTAAGTTTAAGAAAAACATAAAATCCTTGCATGAGAGAAAGGCAAGATTTTATAGGAAAATCCTCGCAGGAGAGAAGGGCGAGATTTTATGGAAAAATCCTAGGGAAATGGATAAAATTATCCACCTAAAAGTGGGATGTCGCTAAATGAAACCATATCATGAAAGAGGGTATTAAATACCCATTGAAGAGATCAACAATAGGTAGTTGATCCACGACAAGAACTCTTGGCTTGGGGGTGAACTAGAGGAAGTTAGTTCTAGGTTGGGTGGCGGTGCTCGATTTTCCAAGTGAAATTATTTCAGTTACTTTGGTTGATTCAATTAGATGGGATATGTTTTCTCCTCACTCTTTATGTTTTCAAATCTCTCAGC
Organism: Pinus tabuliformis; assembly: GCA_031772625.1. Lineage (NCBI taxonomy): Eukaryota > Viridiplantae > Streptophyta > Pinopsida > Pinales > Pinaceae > Pinus > Pinus tabuliformis. Next base: position 1,424,255,450 of record CM062820.1, on the reverse strand, counting down.
ATATGTGTATAGTTTCAAATCTTATCTTGTTTATGAGAATGATTGAATACTTATGCATGTGACCACTACTGAATATAAATTAAATCAAAGTGTAAATTTAGTGATAGAAGAATAATAGGTGGTTATTAATATTGGGTCAAGGTGCTAGGTGGCTAACATTAATATTGCGTCAAGGAGGTATGTGACAAAAAAATTCCTTCTCTTCCCCTTCCTTATATGCCATTTGTTCCACTCCATGGAGGTTATCTTCCACTGTTATGTCATAAGTGGATATTCTAATAAAAAACTCATGAATCACTTTATCCTCCTATTGATCATTAGTTGTTGCTAGATCACAGATTACTCCATGATAAATTTAAACTGCTTCATAACTTAATGCTACAATGGAATCTTCGACCTTCAATTCTTCATCAAACATGGAACTTCCTATATCACAACAATGAGTTCATGTTTCAAAAAATATAATGAAAGTGTTATTAATATAATGTTCATCCACCATATGGTAGGACATCTGAGCATGCATGTGCTCATTAATAATTTCAACTTCACCAAATTCATCAGTTGTGGAAGGATTCACCCATTCACATCTCACTCGGCAGTCATCATCGACATGTGTGTCATAATAGTGGTATTCAAGATCATCTTCTTCATCTACATCGATATGCTCTTGCTCTGTTTCATGCACGCAGATTTCAACTTCCTTCTCAACAATCTTTTTTGTGCCTTATTCATCCATATGCATGTTGACATAATGGGTTTCACTTTTACAATATTCACAACCATAAGTCACTTTCAGTGGGCTTCTCCAAGCTATGTTTTCCTCCTAGAGTCTTTCTCATCTACTCTTTGATCTGTGGCTAACTCCTCTATTGATTATTTAATAGATTATGGAACAACTTTCTGTTGCATGTCACTTTCATGCATACCAAATTATGCTTCCTGGATCTTCCCTGCTTCCTTGGAATATGTATCTTTTTCTACCTTGCACAAAAAATTCTCATCTAATTCTTTTTTTACAGAATCCAATACTAAAGCATTACATAATTTATCATATGGGTTATTAGGCCGATACTCAATTAGCTCTTTACCTCAAACAAAAAATTGCATTTTGACAACCCAAAAATAATTTTTTTACCAGTAAGCATAGGAGGTGGTAGCATATCCATGCTACACCAATCAACCTTGATTTCTCTTCCATCTTCTTCTAAGATTATTGGTTTCCTCGCTATGGCCTAAACTTCTCTAAACATGACAATGATATTTACCTCTTCTTTTTAATTTTCTTATTTTGATCAATTTTAGTCTTGCTTTATGGCCCATGAATGTTGTCTTTCTTTGGTCTTTTGTCTTCTTTTCGTATTGTATGAAGGTTCCCTTCCATATCCTTCCGAAAAATAAATATGATTTTTAATATGCATCCCCATAATGCACAATCTTCACCAAATTCAGAGATTTTTCTCAACCAACACATTTTCATGCTTAACAAAACATAATTTTTTTGCAAATGGATAAACCTTTGCAAAATCATAATTTGTTTTCCAATTAAACTCTTTTTTTTTTAAATCCTAGTGAGAAAAGCTTTAAAAACTCTATCTTCAAACCTTTTCTCCTCTAAATAATAGAACGTTTATACTTTTTATAATAATAAAAAAACTCATTATAAAACACTCCACTCATTAAATTAAATTGAAAAAACAAAACAAAACAAAACAAACCAAACAAAACAAAACAACTTTATATGCTAACTTATTTTAATAAGCCTTTTTTATAATATTTCATAAACCCTCTCTTTTTTAAATCACTTTATAAAGAGTTTGTGTAACCCAAAAATTTCTTTAGACCTTTGATATAATTTATTATCTATCATTTACAGATAATATAAATCTCCTTCTTCTGTAACACTAGTACTACTTGCGCACAAGAAAGCTATGGTTAACACCTTTTTTGAATTAATATCCATTAATTCCTTTGTAGAAGAAAAATGAAAAATGAATGGTAACAAAAGTTTCATCAATCCGATACACTTTGTTGCAAAGTGAAGAAAATCTTATAGCTAGTGGAAACGAGTGATACCACACTGCAAATAATATTTCTCATATGCCTGCAACCGCGTCTTCATCAGTATCTGCATAGCGTACGCTTACTTAAGTAAGTGGCCTTCTCATGTCCAGCCATAAACAACACAACATTCTCCTCTGTATCTACATACTGCATGTCATGACTTTCCCCACCGTCTTGATTTGAATCCACCCTATTAGTTAATTCTTCCGCATTAGAACATAACTTCTAGGAAGAGCAACTGATTATCAGAAAAGAAGCAACACTAACTACCATACCAAACAATCCTGCAAATATATATATAACTGGTGACAACTATGTTCCTAAATACATTTAAGCCAATTTTTTTTCCAAAAATAATAGAAATTCCATCCTAATATGTGGGAATTTTTTGAAATTTTAAGCCAACTTTTTTTGAAATTTTAAACCAACTTTTTTTCCAAAAATAATAGAGATTCCATCATAATATGTGGGAATTTTTTGAAAATTTAAGTTAGTTGGGAAGCTTCAGGATTTTGAAAGTATTTTTTGAAAATCTAAATTATAGTTGTGAAGCTTCAGGATTTTGAAACTGACAAATAGTTATCAGTTTCATAATTGTTGTCGATGCCTTATTGGACTATTATTGTCTTTCATTGAAATATCAGTTTGATTCATCAATCACCCAAAAAAAAATACATCTGATATATCCTCGTATTCTTGAGCTTTAAGCTCTAGGTATCCTCTCTCTTTTACCCTAATTGTCTATGTTGGTCATGCATCTCTTCCAGGTGGGTATCATTTCACATTTACCCTAGGTTTCAGCGCTGGTTTCTCATTTTCTTGCTGATGAGGTCATTCTGGTTTCTTCGTTACTATCCGCCATCACATTCTAAACATGGTAGCGACAAAGATGCCTGAACCAGTCGATGGAAGATTTCTGCTATTTTACTTAAAGTAGCTATCAATGTTAGGAATACCTTGACATTCTGTTACGTTTGTATTACGTAATTATATCAAACAAAATTCGATATCACCTCAAAAAAAAATCCTTCATAGTGCAAAGCAACAATGTCTTCCTTAGCACATAATATCGAATTTTACACAGGAATTAAATTTTAGTCATTGATATTGGCACGATACTGTGTCGAAAACCTTATAATAATTAATATGATAATTTTATAATAGAATTGATATTGAACTGCACATACATATGCGTAGAATAGTTGAAATGTAAAGTAACATATGCGTAGAATAGTTGAAATGTAAAGTAAATAGTGTGGTTACATATGCTCGTCTTCCATGAAAAGGAAACTGAAAATGCAATTCATTTTATTTTGATTTTGTGATTTTTCTCAGCAAAGAAAATTGAAACCGCAATCCATTTTATTTTTCCCTTGATTTTTGTAATTGTTTGTTTGATTTTGAGGAAGAAGGTAAAACCCATGAAATTTATGCAGTAACAACACAAAGTAATAACAGAATAAGATAGAGTAACAACATGTTGTAAAATAAAGTAAAACATGGAATGCAATAACAGAATAAGATAGAGTAATAACATGTTGTAAAAGAAAATAAAACATGGAATGCATAGTAAAAGTAGAGATATAACTCTCTCTTTGTGTAAACAAAATAATTTCTATTAGGACTATATGGGAGGAAAAACTATTACAAAGATAAAACCCAGACTTAAAATCATTAACTATAGTTAAAGACATATAGTTGAAGACATAAATTTTACACATTATAACTCTTTATGTTTTGTACTATAACAACCAAATCTTTGTAATTTCCTCCTCTATTGTATGCAAACCCACAACCCTTGTAAAACTTATGAACAACTAAACCTCAAAGACTCATACTATTACATTAATTCAAAAATCTAGAAACTTCATATGATTTGTGGGGTCAGCATATCTTTACATGAATCAACAAACAAAAAAGTTATGGGTGGACATATAAATAAATTAATTATTGTAATTTCATGTACTGTGCATTAATAGCCTAGGTTTAATAATCACCAACTTTACATCGTTGGGCTTACAAAACATTACCTTGACATTCCTTTAGCTGAAAAACAAAATCTACTCCCTGCTGCAAAAGACTACTTGCTTTATCAGCTTTCCTACATTCTTAAAATGGTTGTTTTCAGTTGTTTAATAGAGTGGTTGGGAGTAATTTTCCAACACAATCTCTTTAATCACAATAACCAAAATTCACTATCCCAAAAAAAATCTTGGATGGACAAAATTATCTTTTGCCAACTATGCAAACTGTTTTTGTGACCTACAGTGTTGCAAAACAATTTCTCCATTGTTAATAAACTCAATAATAAAATAATACTTAGTGTGAATGTGTTTTCTCCTATTGTGGAAAACAAAATTCTTGGATAGTGCAATTGTAGAATTATTATCACACTAGATAGTTGTTATTACCTTTTTTTCTTGCCTTAGATCCTTCGACATTCTTCTCATCTAAACTGTTTGACATGTGATTCTTGCAACAGAATATTCAACTTCTGTTCTCAATAATGACATTATTGATTTCTTCTTGGAATCCCATAAAATGGGTCCCAAACCCATGTGAAATACATAGCTTAACGTGCTCTTTCTATTGTCAACACTTCCTACCCAATGACTCTTAGTATAGCTAACCATCTTGAAATCCCAAAATACCATAATCATTTGTACCCTTGACATACATTAGTATTATTTTGGATTCTTGTTAATGTGTCTCCTTCGGTGTCTATATAAATATTGACACCAAGCTCACTGTATACATTATATTAGGCCTAGTTGTTGTTAAATATATCAAGATTCCAACCATACTTTTGTATAATGTCATATTGAAACTACTTTTATAGTTTAGTGTGTTGTTACAACCTTCCTTTGTTAGTTCCCTATAATACTAATGTATCCCCCTTATTTTTATTGTTAGTGTAGCCCCTTATTATCATTGTTGTGCCCATGTATCTCCCATGTTGTTATTTTTTTCGCCATAGAAGACTACTATTGTTATTGTTGTGCCCTTACATTATTCTTGTTATGTAGGCTCTAATTATATTGTGACCTCTTAGATTCATATATATTCCAAGGATGTATTATAATTTGTTTCATCCAAGAATTGGTCATTTATGTAATTTAAAGAAATTTTTCTTCTCAAAGATAATAATTTTCAGGTTGTTCATCTATCATTTCTTATTCTTTTTGAGATGGTTGCATAACATTTGGTATCAGAGCTTTGGATTCTAAGGTTTCTCTCCTACAAATAGGTCATCTTCGAATTTTCACCATAATTTTTTTTATATGAAGGTTAAGAAGCTAAATTCGTGACCAGATGGAATTGAAAATTTAATAAACTTCCTATAAAATGTTGAAATCTTAGTTTGCTATATTTTCTGAGATATGGTTTGATGAAGTTATGGTTTTTGCATCCTCTAGAATTTAGTCTCAAGTAGGTGACCCTAGAAAAATCATCATAACTCCCTCATCAAGTTTTAATTTCGTTAAAAGTGACTGAAATTCCACGGACTGTACTTTTTCATGTGTCCTTTTCAAGTCTGAAGGTTGAAATAGTGATACACGGTATTCCTTATAACTTCGCTCTACTAAACCCCTCCATAATCAAGTCATTATGGGAGATTGGGCATAAGCTAACTTGAAGAATCCAATTTTGGTTTGACTTGTGGCACTCAAAAGAAGACATAGATGGCTACCATATTATACAATTTCATACCTTGGAGACCCGAAATTACAGAGGTATAATAGTTGCAATATCGAGCCCCAAAAAAGCAAGAAAAAGGTGTGCATTTTTTTTTAAATTTTGCATAACTTTTGTTTGAAAAAACAGTTTGAAGTGATTTAAAGGGAATATTGAAGCATAGATATCATTATTTGATTCCTAAATTCCTAGAAAAAATAGACACAACTAGTAAGAAACCAAAAATCTGTTTTATGATGGATGAAGAAGAGGAAGAAATACAACATGATATATCAAAATTCCGAGACGAGGTGCAACTAATTTCGCTCTTGCAAAAAGTAACAAAAAATGAATTGGAAGCCATGGTTTGAAAGAAGACATGGAAGCAATGATGAATGTCAAGATAGAAGGGTTGAAGGAAGGTTTGGCATAGTTGCTAGAAGAAAGGCTTCCTAATGGTGACAAGGTAATCCATGAAAATCACGACGAGGACAAAAGAAATATGAATTATGATTTTAAAGACTCCAATGTTGGGTTTAAGAACCACCACATTCCAATTATCTATATGAGTAAGATTGATGGAAAGGATCTTGTATATTGGATAATACAGATGGAGCAATATTTTGATCTCCATGATGTCCAACACACAGAAAAGGTACCCATTGCATCTTTATATTTAGAACCTAGTTAGTTTGTATGGTATCAATGTCTTTATTCTCATAAAACACTTGTCACCTATTCAATTTTTATGGAGGAAATGATAACACATTATGAGGATACAAAGAGCAACTCATTCTTTAGCCAATTGATAAATCTCAAACAAAAGGGTTCAATGCCAGAGCACATTGAGGATTTCCAAAAATTGAATATCACGGTAACCAATACTCTAGATGATCATAGGATTGATGCCTTGATAGGGACTTTGAAGGATAACAACCAACATTTGGTTCAGCTTTGGGAACTTGATTCATTGGAGAAGGCATTTGGGGTAGCAAAAAAATTTGAAACCAAAACTATGGAAACAAGGAAGTCTACCACTCATAACTATAAATATGGAAGTGTTGTTGCTCCTAGCCTTCCACAACCTACAAGGTTGACACCGCAACAATCGGAGGAAAAAACAAAAAAATGGATTTATTATAGTTGTGATAACATATACACTAAAGGTCATAAGTGTGATGAGAAGAAATTATTTTACATATATTGTGAAGAGGAGGAAGAAAAGGAACAAGAAACATAAAAAAAAAAGAGGATATACACCAAGAAACAGCCCTAGAGAAAGAAGAAATTAATCTAACCATATATTGAAATGCATCAGAGGTAATTGCCACTCAATCTCTTAAGATATAAGGATATATCAAGAATAAAAATGTAATAATGTCGATTGATTCAGGTAATACCCATAATTTTATTCATTGTATGATAGCCAAGGAATTGAATTACTTCCTATATCTAGCACTAGAGTTTCAAGTGATGGTTGCAGATGGAGGAACTGTAAAAGGATCTAGAAAGTGCCATAATATCAAGCTAACCATGAGGGAATATTTATTGAATAGTCTAATGATTTCCATTATAATGGGTGGTGTTGATATTGTACTAGGAATCGAATGGTTACAATATTTAGGGACGGTAGCTTTTAATTTTCAAGGACTTTTCTTTTTTTTTGGGAAAAAAATAAAATTGAATTAAGGGGTATCACAGGGAAATCGAGAAAGATAATAATCTTTAATGGCATGAAAATTCTTTCGAAAAAATAACAACGAGGTGTAATTGCACAATCATGCTCACTAGAGGTTCAAAATATTGGAAAATGTAACTATGGTGAGTCTTCAATAATGTAATTGAGTATTTATGTAATGTACTTATCAAAAGAATAAAGAGAAGAATTATTATTATTGTGACTTATTAAAGCATGGGTTTCATTCTTGTGTCACCATATTTTAGGTAAAACTACCCATTGAGGACTTCTAAGATTTGTTCTGAGTCTATAGAATTATTGTACATTTAAACAGGCTCTTCTTGGGTTTTTTAATCATGTAAAAGTGTTTAGTATTGAGTAAAATATGAATTATGGAACCTCCACACCAGCTGAGCCTAAGGGAAGGTAAAGTAGGCCTCGGACACTATTCAACCCCATATGAAGTGTATAAAAGGAAGGCCATCGAATTCATTTGGGGCATCACATCTCGTCTTCTCATCTACTAGGTAGAAGTGTGAAAATCCTATTGATGGGTAGAAATGGAGAGTGGGTAGCTGAGAAAGTTTGTTTCTAGGAAGTTGAAGTGAATGCGAGTTTGGGGGAGTTTAAGGAGAAGAGAAAAAATGAAATTTTGATGGTGGTCTCACTTTGTTTTGTGCTCTAGATTGGGAGAATGAAATCTTCCAAGTTGGACTGCTACCAAATGCTTATGGCTTCTTCAAGTTGTTGGGAAGAGGTCAATCTTCTAGAGGCTGACTAGGTGTGGAGGGAAGGTCTGGTCAAGGTCTAGGTTGAAGTGTCTCCCAGAATACTATTGAAAGGAAGAATTACTTTGACTGGGTTTTCCCCTTGAAGGGGGGTTTTCCCTAGCATGTGCCTACATATTATGTTCTACATTGGAGCCCTAGCTTATTAGGGTTTGGTGAAATGTGTGTGCAAGACCCTTACATTGAATTAGAATTGATTTACTTGGTATGTGTGTGTTTGTCTCATCAAACCCTAGTGTAATTAAATTGATTGTGTATCAAAACTCTTATTTGATATTGTTGTGAAGTTGGGTTTGACTAACACATGATATGATATATTTGCATGATGGTAAAAATCTAGGCATATATAGATATGTCCTTTTGGCTAAAGTCCTAGGTTGGTCTAGATCAAATTCATTTATGAACATATGATATGCTTAGTTATGGTTATGAATTCCTAGATATGTGTGTTGAACTAGTCACTAATGGTTGTGAGTTTTAGGATTTTATGGAAGTCCTTGTTTGAGATTCTAGGATGATGGTATATGAAAATCTAGGGTTTAGATCCTAGTAGTGACATTGTCTAGTGTGAAATATAGCAATATGACATTTAGGTATGTAACGATTGGTGAATTTGTGAACTCTAGGGTTTTGGAGTTAAACATTAGTTAAAGCAGAAATATCTGATGAATGTTAACTATATGATAATTTTAGATTTGTGAAGAGATTAGTGAAATTGGAATTTTTGGTTGAGTTTGATGGCTGCTCAGAAAACTAGGGTTTGTGAACTAACCCTACTGGTAGTTGGTCGTGATGGTGACTAATAGATGGTTGATTAAAAACCTAGGGTTTGGAATTAACCCTAATGAAAGCCGATTAGGTCAGGTTGTGACTGACATTGATGGATTTGTTTTGTATGAAATGTAGGATTTGTATGAATCCCCAGTTAGAAGTCTAACATATATGTTTTGAAAGGTTGTTAGATACTTTGAAGATCTATATTTCTATGAATAATTTATAAGGTTTGCTATATGTTGTAGTAAGGCATGTCATACCTTTGGAAAACATATTGAAACCCTAGATGGAATAAATGTTGTTATCAAATAGTCTAGGGTGAATAAAAAAGTCCCTAGCAAGATGTTGAAGAGTATATTTATCTTGTTTACAATTTTGTGTATATGATATGAATAAAATTGAAATGATTTCATGATTTTGATATCACTAACGTCATGCTTCTTTAGATCTGGTTGTACTTTATATTTAAGCTATGTAGGTACACAATCTTCAACTTGGTGAAGATTCTCGATGTGACAAGTAAGTTGTGCAGGTACACAATCTTCAACTTGGTGAAGATGTGATGATCATGATGGGGATGATGATAACTTTGATAAAATGGTTGGAAGCCATGAAATATTCTTTCATGTTGAAAAGAAGAAGCTGATCTCCTAGAGGAAGCATGAATAGAAGAGATATCCCTAAGATTAAGAGGGAGTCTGGATAAAGAGGTGCTCCCCTGTTGAGAGGGAGGGCATAGTGTTATAGACATTTTGGGCACTGCAACCCCAAGCATAAAATGTCCATAAACCAAGGGATCCTATGTCCCTAAAAGTGTTGTTTTAACCCCTAAAGGAACAAGGTCAACTGATTACAGCTTCTCCCAGAAGTTCTCCATGAAACACTGCTCAAAACTGGTCAAAACATGATCATTTCACCTGCTCCATAGGCAAAGTGCGTTGCATCTCACCTAAGCACACTCTCTGGGTGCGTTTCATTTCAAAAAGCCCTTCTATGGGGTGCAATGGGCGAGAAGTGACAAATGGCACTGTCAATCCGCGAGGTGGAGAGGCATGGAATCTTCCAGAAACTTCTCTTGTGACACTCGCCTCTCTGAATTCGACCAAGGATGAGTAAGAGATCATCAATCTCCAAGTGGAAGCAAGAACTATCAGAGGGAAGACACTAATCAAATCACAAGTTGACTCATCTCCCTTACAAATATCTATATATGGATCCCTCATCCCAGAGATCCAGAGGCTGGAATTTTGCATCTTGTAAGGAATTGTTGTTGGTTTCTTGAGGCAACATCATAGTGTTGGGTGATCTAAGCTTTGCATGAGGTGAAGAAGGGATTTCTTGCTGATAGGATGATGCTGGGTCAGAACAACTGGTTGTAACTCTCTTAGCTCTTTCTTGATTATCAATAAAGCTATTCAAGTTTTCCTCCATACTCTTGTGTCGTTTATTTTTTATGCATTTGTATGGTCAATTTACATCTAATCCTAGATTGTTTATGATAATAGATCCATGTTCTTGTATAGTGTTATGCTACTTTGATTCTATAGGTACTTCATGAAACTGGGTGTACAAGGAAGCAAGTAGCAAAGGAATATCAGAAGAGAGAGGAATCGAACTAGGAGCCAAGAGCAAGACAGAGGTTGGTCTCCTTTATTCTTCTCTCATCTATCTTTCATAAAGGAAAACGAAAGTAGTTTTACTTTGTTTGTTTCTAAGGTAGCTACCACACCTTAGTAGGATCAGCAGTTCTGCATAGACACTTTTCCCTGTAACACATAGGTTTTTATCAATTGAAGAATGAATTTTAGAGTATATGTTGTTGCATGTGAAGTAGGAAATATGATTGAGGAATCCTTTTTCACTGATTCAATTGATAGTCCTACTATGGAAAGTTGAGAAGCAACATCTGTTGCATGAAAGACCCCAAAGGTTTGTATTTGATTATGTACATGTGAAAGTATGTTATTTATTGCAGTTGTGTTTGTACAGGTGAATCCATCAAAGGATTTGATAACATGTTGGTCACCAATCAGTTTGATTGGGAGAGATTGGAAATTCTTGATCTGCTAGATCAAGGAGTGTTGAGGCTTTGCGAGTGAAGCTTTGCCTAGGGAGACATCTAGCTAACACTTTGTGTTGATGTCTGAGTCCTTGAAGTTGCAAAGACGGTGCTGATTATTGAGCTTTGTTTTGGATACACACCAATATATTTGGGTTGGTTGTTAGCAAGTAAGCCTAATGATACCTAGAGGGGCTGAAATCTTGAGTCCACCTTAGTCCCACCTAGATAGATTTCCCTAGTCAGGAATCTAGTTCATGGCATTGTGGTGCCTAAATTTTTGAGTGATTGGTTGGATAGTTTTAGGTCCGTATAATACTAGTGTATTCCCCCATTATTATTTTCATTTTTGGGCTTATTGTTCTTTTTGTGCCCATGTTGTCCCCATATTATTATTATTGTGCCCCATAGAAGCCCACTATTGTTATTGTTGTTCCCTTACATTATTATTGTTATGTTGGCTTTGATTATATTGTGACCCCTTAGACTCCTATATATAGTAAGGAGGTTTTTTCATTTGGATCATACGGGAATTATTCATTTGTGTAGTGTAAAGGAGGTTTTGCCCCTTAAAGACTCTGATTTTGAATTTGTTGATCTATCTTTTTATGAGTTGGTTGCATAACATTTGGTATCAGAGCTTTGGATTCTAGGATTTCACTACTTCAACCAAGTCCTCATGGCATTTTCACTATAAAATTTTTTCTACAAAGCTTCAGAAGATGAACGCCGCGTCCAAATTTCAGAGCTTTTCTCGCTATATTTAGATATATGATCCAAGGAAGTTAGGGCTTTTGCATGCTCCCGAATTCCATCTCAAATAGGCGACCGTGGTAAAATCATCATGATGCTCCCTCTAAATATCCGATTCAAATTTCGTAAAAAGTGACAGGAATAGGAAAGAACATAGTTTCTTGGGTATCAATTTTAGGTCTGAAGGTTGAAACAGTGACACATGGAATTTCGTACAAGTTCGCTCTATTTAACAAATAATATCAGTCTTGAAATGAATTCTTTCACATCCCGAAGATGAACCACCGTTGCAGGGTTGAAACATCGATATAAAAAGAATTTGAATGCGATGGATCTGGAAGAAAAGCTACACAAACATGAGACTCGCAGAAACCTCAAAGACAAAAGAACCCATATATAATCATGTTATTGTGGGATATTGGACATAACACTTTCTTGGACAATACAATCTCGAGCTGATTTGTGGCGTTGGAAAGAGGACTCAGAGGGATACCACAAGACGCAATTTTAGACCTTGGATATCCTCCATTACATAAATACAATAGATTCAATATCGCGCTCATACAAAAAAAAAAAAAAAGTGTGTATTTTTTTTAAATTTTGCATAAGCTTTATTTGAAAGATTAATTTGAAGTGATTCAAAAGGCATAATGAAGCATAATACTCATTAATTTATGCCCCAAAGAAAGAAAATTGAAACACCTAGTAATAAACCCAAAATTTATACTATGACACATGAAGAAGAAGAAGAAATGCAACATGATATATGTTATGAAACCAGCTCAAGAAAAGATAGAAAAGATATATCAACGCCTTAGAATTCAGCCTCTTCGAGGGGACAACCTCCCTTACATTACATAAATGAACAATTCTTGGATGATTCAAATGACAAAACCTCCTTTCTATATATAGGAGTCTAAGGAGTCACAATATAATCTAGCCGACCTAACAATAATAATATAAAGCCACAGAAATAACAATAGAGGGATTCTATGGGCACATTAATAAAAATATGGGGGCAATGGGGGCACAACAATATAAATAAGGGGTATAACTACAATAGTAATGGGGTAATCACTAGTATTATAGGGACCCAACATGCCCCTCTCCTTCAAAAAAGTGTTGTCCTCAACGCTTGAGTAGTTCTGGATATTTCTGCATAAAATTCTCATCCTCCCATGTGGAATCTTCAGCGGATAAGTTCTTCCACTTGATAAGGTACTCTGAAATTGATCGATTTCGTAGCTGTCGAGTTCTTGTTTCTATAACTGCTTCCAGTTCCAATATAATTTTTCCTTCCTCGTCAAGTTCTGGCAATATTGTTTGAATTGGGAGCTTGTCGCCTATAACCTTCTTTAAGAATGAAACATGGAAAAATGGGTGCAATCGAGAAGCTGCAGGAAGCTCCAATTTGTATGCCATAGTACCAATCTTTTGCAACACCTTGTACGGACCATAATACTTTGGTGATAATTTATTATCCTTCTTAGCTTGCTTGAGGGACATTTGCTTATATGGTTGTAGTCGTAGGAATACCCAATCACCTACATCAAAACTTCTTTCACTGCGATGTTGATCTGCCTGTTGTTTCATTCTATTCTGTGCCAACACGAGGTTATCCTTTAAGAGTTGGAGGACTTGTTGTTGATGTTCGATGTGATGTTCCACTGCCTGAACCTTAGAATTTTCTTTTAAATATGATGTTATGGATGGTGGTTGATACCCATAAAGTGTCATAAATGGGGTCATTTTTGTTGCTATATGAAAGGAAGTGTTATACCACCATTCAGCCAGAGGCAACCATTTGACCCATTGTGTCTGTTTATTAGATACAAAGCAACGAAGATATCCTTCCAAACATTTGTTTACAATCTCAGTTTGCCCATCAGATTGAGGATGATAAGATGAGCTATGAGCTAACTGAGTACCAAGACGAGAAAATAATTCTGTCCAAAAATTTCCAGTGAAAATGGGATCTCTGTCACTTACAATAATCTTTGGGTTTCCATGTAGCTTTTGAATTGTTTCCATAAATGCAGTAGAAACTGTACTGGCTCTAAATGGATGTGATAATGCACAAAAGTGTGCATACTTGGTAAGTCTGTCAACTACCACCATGATGACACTCTTTCCCTCAGACTTGGGTAAACCTGTGATAAAATCCATTGATACCTCCTCCCAACGTTGGCTTGGAATGGATAAAGGTTGTAATAGACCCGGTGTCTTAATTGTTTCAACTTTATTTTGTTGGCAAACCAAACATTCTGCCACAAACTTTTGAATATCTGATTTAAGGCCATCCCAAAAAAATTCCTTCTTAACCCTGTGGTAAGTTTTTAAAAATCCTGAGTGCCCTCCTAAGGGAGAAGTGTGCAATTCCATAAGAATCTTTTGTTTTAGCTGGGAATTCTTACAGAGGTATAAGCGATCTTTGTACCATAACGAATCATTTTTCCAGCTAAATGTATCAGACGTACTGGAATCTTGTTGTAGCTTTCGAATAAGTGCCCACACTTCTTCGTCATTCTTCCATTCCTCCCTTGCTTCATTTATCCAATCTGGTTGGATGATAGAAATAGTGCACAATAATGCTTCCACATCCTCATCCTTTCTTGAGAGTGCATGTGCTACCACATTTTGCTTCCCTTTTTTGTAGATGATTTCAAAGTCATAACCCAACATCTTTGTGACCCACTTTTGTTGCTCTTCAGAGGATAATCTTTTTTCTAAAAAGTATTTAAGGCTATCATGATCCGTTTTTACCTTGAAGTGTCTTCCCATTAGGTAGGGTCGCCATTTCTTAAGTGCATGGAGTATTGCCAACATTTCCTTCTCATAAATAGCTTTTCTTAGAAACTTTCCCTTGATTGGACGACTTTCAAAAGCAATGGGTCTTTCATCTTGCATTAGAACAGCACCAATTCCATTTCCTAAGCATCACATTCCACAATAAAGGTTTTTGTGAAGTCCGGTGTAGCTAAGACCGGTGCTTGGCACATTGCCTCTTTAAGATGTTCAAAGGCCTTTGTTGCTTCCGGAGTCCATGAAAATGCATCTTTCTTCAATAATAATGTTAGAGGTGCTGCTATTCTCCCATAATTCTTAACAAACTTGCGATAATACCCTGTCAACCCAAGAAATCCTCGCAAATGCTTTATGGATGTGGGGATTTTCCATTCCTTAATGGCTTTAATTTTGCTAGGGTCTACCTTAACTCCTTCATGAGATACAATATGACCCAAATATTCCACCTCCTGGACTCCAAAGAAACATTTGGATCTTTTTGCATATAATTGTTTCTCCTCCAATAGTTGTAGCACCCTGTCAACATGTTCAACATGATCCTTCCAAGACTTGCTGTAGATTAGTATATCATCAAAAAATACTAACACAAATTTTCTAAGGAATGGTTTGAAAATTGAAATTGAATCAAATTTGAAATGTTGAAGGTGCATTGGTAATGGCCAAATGGCATGACCAAAAATTCATAATGACCCTCATGAATTTTCGGAATGTCTTCAATCTTTTCTGATTTGATGATATCCTGAACGAAGATCCAACTTGGTGAAGTAAATTGATCCATGCAATTCATCCAGTAATTCATCAATGACAGGAATGGGGAACTTATCTTTAATAGTGAGCTTGTTGAGCTCCCTATAATCCGGACACATGCGCCATGATCCATCCTTCTTGTGCACCAATACTACTGGAGCAGAGAAAGAACTTTGACTCGGTTGAATTATACCAGCCTCTAGCATTTCTGCAACCATACGTTCAATTTCACTTTTTTGGACATAGGGATATCTGTACGGCCTGATGTTTGGAGGAACACTTCCTGGAATCAGATGAATAGCATGATCATGATCACGCATAGGTGGGAGACCTTTGGGAGTCTCAAATACCTTGGAATGATCGTCCAGGACTTTTTGGAGATCTGGAGAAATAGATGATTCAATGTGGAAACATCTAGCGAACATAATTGTGCAATTACCCCTTTGCTCCTTTTTTAGAAGCTTTGTCATACCATTAGAGCTGATTATCTTTCCTGGTTTCCCTGCAATACCCCTTAATTCAACTTCCTTTCCTTCCGTAGAAAATTTGATGAAAAGTTCTTGAAAATTAAAAGCTATTGTACCCAAGGATTGTAGCCATTGGACTCCTAGTACAACATCAGCACCTCCCATTGGAATGGAAAGCATTGGGCTAGTCAATACATATTCTCCCATGGATAGCTTGATATTATGGCACTATTTTTCCTCCATTTTCAATCATCACTTGACACTCTGGTGCTGGATATAGGAAGCAATTCAATTCTTTTGCTACCCTACAATGAATAAAATTGTGGGTGCTTCCTGAATCAATCAACACTATTACCTTTTTCTTCTTGATTTGTCCTTCTATCTTGATGGTTTGAGGAGTGGTAATTCCCGCCAATGCATTACAAGATATGGTCGGATTTATTTGTTCTTCATCTAGGCTTTGTTCCTGGAGCATATCCTCTTCTTTTGACCTTTCTTGCTCCTTTTCTTCTTCCTCTTCACAATCTATGTAGAATAATTTCTTCTCAGCACACTTATGACCTTTAGTGTATTTGCTATCACAACTGTAACAAAGCCCTTTTGCTCTTTTTTCTTCCAATTTTTGTGGTGTCAACCTTATAGGTTGTGGAAGACTAGGGGCAACAACACTTCCGTCTTTATAGTTGTGAGTGGTATGCTTCCTGGTTGCCATAATTTTGCTTTCCATTTTTCTTGCTAACCTGAATGCCTTCTCTAATGAATCAGGTTCCCAAAGGCGAACATCATGTTGGATATTATCCTTTAAAGACCCTATGAACACATCAATCCTATGCTCCTCTGGAATATCTTTTACCCTTATGTTCAATTTTTGGAACTCCTCAATGTGCTCCATTATTGAACCCTTTTGTTTGAGACTTATCAATTGGCTAAAAAAAGTGTTGCTTTTTGTATCCTCATAATGTGCTATCAATTCTTCCGTAAAAATTGCCCAAGTGATAAATTGTTTACGAGAGCAAAGCCATTGATACCATACAAACTGATTTGGTTCCAAATATAAAGTTGCCATACGTACCTTTTGTGTGTTTTGCACATTATTGAGATCGAAGAACTGCTCCATCTGTAATATCCATGTGGCGGGATCCTTGCCATCAAACTTCCTCATATCGATTTTTGGAATATGGTGGGTCTTCGATCCAACATTAGAGTCTATGGAATCATGATTAACATTTTTTTGTTCACATCATGAGTTTCCTTTACAACCTTTTCACCATTAGTAAGTATTTCTTGTAGAAAATTTGTCAAATCTGTCTTCAAATCTGCCATGTCTGTCTTCAAATCTGTCCTCAAATCTACCTTCAGATCATCCATCTTAGCTTCCATGCCCTTTATCTTAGATTCCACGCCATTTATCTTAGCATTTGTTAGCTTTTGTGAGCGTGACATTTGTTGCACTTGTTCTTGTAATTTTGATATATCATGTAGCATTTCTTCCTCTTCTTCATGAGTCATGCTAGAGCTTTCAGGTTCCTTACTAGGTGTTTGCATTTTCTTTCCTCGGGGCATCAGTTACCGATAATAATGCTTTACTATGCCCTTTGAATTCCTTCAAACCAAGCTTTGAAAAAAAAAAAAAAAAAAAAAAACTACACACCTTTTTTTACTTTGTAGAAGCTTGATATTGAATCTGATGTATCTCTGTAATTTCGAATCATCCAATTCTGAAATTGTGACCTGTAGTAGCCTTCTATGTCCTCTTTCCAATGCCACTAGTCTGATCCAAATTGGATTCTCCAAGAAAGAGTTATGCACAATCTCCCGCAGTGACCTGATTATAGACTAGTTCAGTAGAGCGAACTTGTATGAAGTGCCACATGTCACTGTTTCAACCTTTGACTCTGAAAAATATATAAAAGAAAACTACAGTCCGTCCTCTTTCTGTACCTTCTTACGAAATTTCAATCCGATGCTCAGAAAGAAAGTTATGATGATTTTCCCCAGGTCACATGTTTTGAGTGTAATTCAGGAGTCTGCAAAAAGACCAACTTCCTCAGATCATATCTCCGAATATATCACACGAAATGCTCTGAAATTTCGACCCACGGTTCAGCACAATTTCTTCTCAAATGGGTTTTTTTTGCAACTTCTAAAATGTCACAAAAAAAAATTTATAGCAAAAATTCCACAATGACCTGTTTGGAGCAGCGAAACCCTAGAATCCAAAGCTCTGATACCAAATGTTATGAAACCAGCTCAAGAAAAGATAAAAAAGATAGATCAACGCCTTATAATTCAGCCTCTTGAGGGGGAAACCTCCTTTACATTACATAAATGAACAATTCTTGGATGATTCAAATGACAAAACCTCCTTTCTATATATAGGAGTCTAAGGAGTCACAATATAATCCAGCCGACCTAACAATAATAATATAAAGCCACAAAAATAACAATAGAGGGATTCTATGGGCACATTAATAACAATATGGGGGCAATGGGGGCACAACGATATAAATAAGGGGTATAACTACAATAGTAATGGGGTAATAACTAGTATTATAGGGACCCAACAATATATCAAAATTATGAGACCAAGTGCAACAATGTTTTCTCTAACAAAGAGATACCAAAAATGAAATGGAAGCTAAGATGGATGGTTTGAATAATATCTTAAAATAATACAAAGAAGTATTAAATAATGGCATGAAATCTAATATGGATGACATGAAAGATAATATGGAAAATTTTAAGAATGGTTTAAAGGTAGACATGGAAGGTTTCAAGGACATTTTGGCAAGGTTGCTACAAGAAATGCTCCCTAATGGTGAAAAGATATTAGATAAAACTCATGATGAGAACAAAAGAAATGCTAATCACGATTTCATAGACTCTAACATTGGATTGAATACCCACCATGTTCCAAATATTGATATGAGGAATTTTGATGACAAGGATTCCATAACATGGATACTACAAATGGAGCAATATTTCGATCTCCATAATGTGAAAAACACACAAAAGGTACGCATTGCAGCTTTATATTTGGAACCCAATCAGTTTTTATGGTATCGATGGCTTTTCTCTCATAAAATAGTTGTCACTTGGTCAACTTTTGCGGAGGAAATGATGGCACGTTATGAGGATACAAAGAGAAACACCTTCTTTGGTCAATTGATAAATCTCAAACAAAAGGGTTCAATGGTGAAGCACATTGAGGACTTCCAAAAATTGAATATAAGGGTAAATGATATTCCAGAGGAGCATAAGATTGATGTGTTCATAGTGACCTTAAAGGATAGCATCCAACATGAGGTACACCTTTGCGAACTTGATTCATTGGAAAATTCATTTAGGCTGGAAAGAAAAATTGAAAGAAAATTATGGCAACAAGGAAGCCTCTCACTCACAACTATAAAGATGAAAGTATTTTTTTTCCTTATCCTTCCTCAACCTACAACGTTGAAACCAAAACAATTGGAAGAAAAAATAGAAAACACGCTTTGTTATAGTTGTGATAGAAAATACACTAAAGGTCATAAGTGT
Source organism: Pinus tabuliformis (assembly GCA_031772625.1). Lineage (NCBI taxonomy): Eukaryota > Viridiplantae > Streptophyta > Pinopsida > Pinales > Pinaceae > Pinus > Pinus tabuliformis. The sequence goes on along the minus strand of CM062820.1, from coordinate 1,424,236,106 downwards.
GTTGAGAAGAAATTATTTTACATAGATTGTGAAGAGGAGGAATAAAAGGAACAAGAAACATCAAAAGAAGAGGATATACACTAGGAAAAAACCCTAGAGAAATAAGAAATTAATCCGACCATATCTTGTAATGCATTGGGAGGAATTAGCACTACTCAAACTCTCAAGATAGAAGGATATATCAAGAAGAAAAAGGTAGTAGTGTTGATTGATTTGGGTAGTACCCATAATTTTATTCAGTGTAAGACAGCCAAGGAAACGAATTTCTTCCTATCTCAAACACTAAAGTGTTAAGTGATGGTTGCAAATGGAGGAACCATAAATTTATCTAGAAAGTGCCATACCATCAAGTTATCCATGGGAGAATATGTATTGAATAGTCCAGTGCTTTTCATTATAATGGGTGGTGTTGATGTTGTACTAGGAGCCCAATGGCTATAGTCTTTGGGTAAATAGCTTTTAATTTTCAAGAACGTTTCTTGAATTTTTTTGGGAAGGGAATGAATTTGTATTAAGGGTTATCATAGGGAAACTGGGAAAGATAATTAGCTCTAATGTCATGGCAAATCTTCTAAATAAATATCAACCAGGCATAATTGCACAATTATGTTTACTAGAGGTTCCCACATCGTATAGAACCAAAAGGTATTGGACAATCATTCCAAGGTATTTGAAACTCCCAAAGGCCTCCCACCTATTCATGATCATGACCATGCTATTCATTTGATTCCAGGAAGTCTTCCTCCAAACATCATGCCTTATAGATATCCCTATGCCCAAAAGAGTGAAATTGAATGTATGGTTTAGAAATGCTAGAGGGTGGTATAATTCCACCTAGTCAAAGTTGTTTCTCTGCTCCAATAGTATTGGTGCACAAGAAGGATGGATCATGGTGAATATGTCTGGATTATAGGGAGCTCAATGCGCTCACTATTAAAGATAAATTTCCCATTCCAGTCATTGATGAATTACATGGAGAAATTTACTTCACCAAGTTGGATCTTCATTCAGGATATCATCAAATCAGAATGAAGACATAAGGTATTATGAAAACATCATTTATAACTCATGAGGTTCATTACAAATTCTTGGTCATGCCTTTTGGCCTTACCAATGCACCTTCTACATTTCAAGGTTTGATTAATTTCATTTTCAAACCCTTCCTTAGAAATTTTTTGTTAGTATTTTTTTATGATATACTAATCTACAACAAGTCTTGGAAGGATCATGTTCAACATGTTGATAGGCTGCTCAAACTATTAGAGGAGAAAAAATTATAATCAAAAACCTCCAAATGTTTCTTTGGAGTACTGGAGGTGGAATATTTGGGTCATATTGTATCTCATGAAGGTGTTAAGGTAGACCCTAGAAAAAATAAAGCGATTAACGAATGGAAAATTCCCACATCCATAAAGAATATATGAGGATTTCTCGAGTTGATAGGGTATTACCACAGGTTTCCTAAGAATTATGGGAGAATATCAACACCTCTAAGAACATTAGTGAAGAAATATGCATTTTCTTGGACTCCAGAAGCAATGACAGCCTTTGAACATCTTTAAGAGGCAATGGACCGAGCACCAGTATTAGCTACACCAAAGTTCACAAAAACCTTTATTGTGGAATGTGATGCCTCCGAAAATCGAATTGGTGTTGTTTTAATGCAAGAAGGTAGACTCATTGCTTTTGAAAGTCATCCAATCAAAGGAAAGTATTTACACAAAGCTATTTATTGAGAAGGAAATGTTGGCAACTGTACATGCTATTAAGAAATGGTGACCTTACCTAATGGGATGACACTTAAAGGTAAAAACGGATCATGATAGACTTAAATAATTTTCGGAACAAATATTATCTTCACAATAGCAACAAAAATGGGTCACAAAGATGTTGGGATATGACTTTGAAATCATCTACAAAAAGGGGAATAAAAATGTTGTTGCAGATGAACTCTCAAGAAATGATGAGGATGTGGAAGAATTGTTTTGTTCCATTTCTATTATTCGACCAAATTGGATAAATAAAGCAAGGAATGAATGGAAGAATGATGAAGAAGTGTGGGTACTCATTCAAAAGTTGCAGCAAGATCCTAGTACATCTGACAGATTTAGTTGGAAAAATGTTTCATTATCATACAAAGATTGTTTATACCTCTGTAATAATACCCAAATCAAACAAAATATTCTTCTCAAATTACACACCTCTTCGTTTGGAGTGCACCCATGATTTCTGAAACCTTAACATAGGGTTAAGAAGGAATTTTTTTTGGATGGCCTTAAATCTAATATTCAAAAGTTTGTGGTATAATGTTTGGTTTTCCAACAAAATAAAGTTGAAATAATTAAGACCCCAGGTATGTTACAACCTGTTGTAGCCACTACAACACCACCCAAAAGTTTGGGTGGTAACCAAAATTTTGGGTACCCAACCACTCACGTCGAAGCGTGATCACAGATATGCATAAGGTTTTGTGATAATGCATCATGATAGTAACCCTGTTTTGTCTTGGTCCTCCACCCCTTTAGTGCATTAAGATTCCTCAAATTTCCATCTTACTCTGCACACTTGAATCTATAGCTGCACCATTACTTTTGCATCACATAAATTACTAGAAATTCATATGTCCGGTAAGGTAGCCTAAATGTTGTGTTGATTTTTGGTTTCGAGTGCCCTTTTTTTACTCGTATTATTTAGTTGCAATATTTTACTATCACCACTAGATGAAATTATTTTCATGGTTTTAATTATTTATCCCATGTTCTTTGTAGGGCCACATATGGAGAAAAGAATGTCTAATGATATAAACATTGACTTCATGAGGATTTGTTAAGGACAACGTCTCATAGGAGAAGGCATATCCTTAATACACGACATGGTGGATGGTTTTATGTTTTAAGGGAATAGTTGCCACCATAAATCTAGCACGCATCCTAAAGTGATGCATGGAGAACAAGGGGTATTATATGGTCATGACATGAAATAAGGCGAAGGAAACATGGGTATGCAGCAAAAGTTTAAAAAAAGTGGCCTTGGGCAGACGATACATGATGCCATTAAACCATGTATTGGGAAGATACCATCTAGGGAAGAGTTTCATGAAAACATAAGGAATAACACTTTTTCCATGGAAGAAGTAATGTTCATCGGTCCATGACATGGATACACGATGGTAAAGGCTCGACTAAAAAATGAATGGGAAGCGTGATTTTCTTATCGACACATTAGTTTTGTTATATTCTGATATTACTTTGTGTTTTATGAAGAAATAAAGAAAGGGAAAATGTTACCGAGGAGGCATTGAAATTTCTTGTGGTAAACCATGAAATATGATCTGGAGTGAGAAGCACATCAACCTCGCCCAAAAAATCCAAATACAGATGCAATGCCATCCTCGAGGGCTCCAATTCCGATTCAGAATGTGAATGGGAGACATCCATTTCTATATTTTTAGACTGAGATATTTCCCCTCCAACGATGAAGAATAATTCGTGACGAGTTTCCTTTTCTAAGGGTCCTCCGCCTCCTTCGAGGTTCAAACTTTGCATTAAAGCTTGTTTCACGTAGCTTCTAAGAAGGTTTTGCAATGCATCGGATTCTTCGTGGGTAGACAGGGGAACATTTCAACCTTTCCCTTAAGCAATCTGCAAATTCCTATCGGCATGTAGACTATCGCTACAAGGCACGCTTCCAGGTGATAGCACAAATCTCGAGGCAGCAACATGCAATAAGACCCCTAGTAATGGGGTGAAATTGTTTCAGGCACGACATAGCCCCATGGAAGCACAATCTTAAAAGAAGCCTAAGGTTTCAAATTGGAAATATTCAATGTGTCTCCTGGATAGTAACCAGACATTGAAGCAACGCATATACAGATATAGGCTAGAGTAGCCTGCATAAGGCATGCGACAGAAAGTCATTTACTAGAAGGGTTGTGGATAGTCAGTATTTCGTCGAAAGACACCATGGGTTAAACACTACAGTGATAATTCATATAATAAAATTTGTTTTTGCATTGTTGACACAAAACCCATTGCTATGGGGTCTCAGTCATTGTATACCAGCAGTGCGATTGTTGTCTTATCATGCTCATGGTGGAGGATCGAACGAACCACAGCTAGTGTTGCATGGTCTCTGCGGTACTAGCAAGGGCGACAGGAAAGTTACAGTTGTAAAGTTTCCTCAGGAACACTTTCTTCAAATACATCTTCAAATGGTCCCGCAGTGAATTTGCATGTGGGATAAAACTTCGGATGACCCTCCTCATTTTTATTTCTGCGGTCAGAACACCTACAGGTCATGTAATCGTAGTGGAGGACCCTAGAGGTATGCCGAGAAATGCAATGTGCCTATTATTTGACTCGTGACTCCTTTGAGCGTGACCTTCATTCGATCGCACCTTCCATATGCAACTTCCACCTCAGCTGCATCTCTTTAGGTCGCTTGATCACAACCCATGTTCCATCAAACCATCCAAGGGTGCAACAAACTTTCCAATGCGACTACGCAACCTTTAGAAATTCTCACTTCAATGCCTTAGGCAAGCCTCCAGGGAGTGCAACTAAGCCCGTGCTATGACCATGTGACCTTCAATAAGTTGTGCTCCATCATAGGTCACTAGGTCACGATTTATGCCCCAATGAATGTAGCCAGAGATGAAACTTTACATTTAGTCTGACTGCGCGACCACCAGTAATTCGCACTCCTGCACAGGTCACGAGGTCACGCTTTGAGCCTCAATGAAAGCCACTAGAAAATGTGACTTCCCTCAAAAGTGACTCTGCGACCTCTCCCAGTCGCCAGGTCGCAAAATCGCTCCTGAAGCAAATAAAGGTTGATGCGACTCCTCTTAGGCTACGACTATGCGATCGACCTTTAAATGTCTCCTACAAGAAGTCGCAGAATCGCAGGCATGATAGGCCATCGGAATCGTGACCTCCATTAAATGGTGACTGTGCGACCTCACTAGATTTGCGACCCAAGGAAAACATATCTAGCTCCTTTCCCATCAAATATGTTTTCTTCGTAATGCAAGATAATGAAAGCAGGAGGAACGCACTACTTTCAATGCCTAATTAACTAATCCAAAGGGTTGGATTATACATCGACAAACATACAGTATCAAACAATGCATTGGGATACATCCCAAAAAACATATTAAAGGGGTGATACAAAGAATGTTGGAAGGCCGAGCCATCTTGATAATAGTATCTCAGGGCCATACATTTTTGCCTATTATTATTTATAATATTTGCTACTTGTTTTATTAAAGTAAACTTATATTGATGATTAATCAATGGTTGTATGTGTTGCAGGGTTGATGTTGTGAAATAGTTTGTTACTGTAGTTTCCAGAGACATGGGAAAACATCATCTAGTTTTAAAAGCACTATGCCTTTTGACATTGCAAGACTACAAGGTTGCATTCAACACTTGTTCTAAGGATAATAATAGATCTATGGATGATGACATGATCGAGGAAGCTTAGAAAAACCCCGCAAAGGCCACTTGTTTCGACAACACCATTACATGGAAGGGGACTATACAGGGGTCCCAATTAGTGTTTTCTTTCAAGCAAGTACTTATGCTTTAAATCATTCCTTGTTGAAAAGTATGTATGACCAATGTCATTTGTTTGCAGGTGGAAGGTTTGCATGGAGAAAGCTAGGGTTTTTGTAAGAAACCGTGCGATTAAGGGTGTCGACAAACAAGCTAGATGGATCCATGTAGATGCTTGAAGCATTGTGTCACCCATGATGGCAGGAACAATAGTAGGAAAATCAACATTCAACACAACAAATGCATCACAACTCTGTTTAGTAGCTCATCTTGGTTGCGCAACAACATTAGGGTTTCTAGCAACCCTCTTTTTATTCTCCTCACATTTTCTCTTCTATCAATATGTAAATGTTCTCCTATGATGCCAACAGTTAAGCTGAGAGAAATTAAGCTTGTAGTAGGTAGTAGGCATGAGAGAGTAGTGAGGAAGCTCAAGAGGCATGAAGGTAGCCGAAAGGGCACGAGGGAAGGCCAAAGGTCACGGTAGGTGGATGGTCACCTGACCTCTATAAATGTGCCCTCATCCCTCACTCAAAGGGAGACTTTAGCACTTGAGTTGAGGCTAATAGAGATAGTTGATTGATGCTTGAGAGCTAAGGCCACTCAGCTCTTGGTAGCTAGGAGATTGAGTTTGCAGTAGGGCTAGGGTTTTGAGAGCACGCAATGCTATGAACAGTCCATGTTCCACTACTGGGTATTGACCAGTTGCATGATATGTATTTGAAGTTGCAGCAATATTAATAAGATGTTTTCTTTTTCCCTTTGCAGTGATTCCCATGTTGACTCATGGTGGTTGTATTAGCTTTCTGGTACCTCACCATATCTATATGAGTGCTTTCATATACGTGAGATGTTATGTACTGATACATAGTGGTTGCATGTATGTTTCACTTTAGAATCTATGTTTACTTGTTCCTTGCCATGTCGATGACCTATTGTGAACTACTTCACAATTGACCTCTAGCAAGTTCTTCTTTATTATTTCTGATGGAGTTTTAGATAACTAATCATCCTCATCATTCATATATTCTTATCGTTGTTGTGACTTGTTTAAACATCTTTCTGCAATTTGTCAATCTTGGTCTAATTTTGTTTCGTTGCCTGAGCACTTCATTCCTGCCCTACTCTGGCACCTTCTCATTTGATAACCAAGAACAAAAAACATTCATGGTGGCATCTCAGCCCGCATACTAGATGGGCCTCCTACTCAAAACGGCGTGAAGTCTAGTTGGGACTTTACACTGGGGAGAACCCTTAGACATTGGTGGCACATTCTTGGCTTGTCAACAAATTGGCGCTAAAAGGAGGGCCAGATGAAAAATTAAGCCCTTGGAGCCTACAGTTTAGTATCATATTTGTTAATGGATCCGATCAAAATCTTCTTCCCAGGGTGTTTATCTGGTTTGTCTATTTTCCTATTTTCTACCCCCTACGAGCAACTCCATCACTTGTCTCAGTTAAAGTTTGACTGTGAGGATGGAACACCTTTAATCAAGTAGATTTCTGACTTCCTAGAGTTTTGTGAATCTTTTGAGATTGATGATGAAAAGTTTTCTTGTGCGTTTTTCTCCCTCACCCTTGAAGGTAGTGCCAAGAAATGGTGCCACACATTGCCAGCAACGTCCATTCATTCGTTCAAGTAACTTGTTGGTAAGCTCCAACAAGCATTTGACGGGTATGATTTTCAAGGTGTGCTAAAGAGGATAAATGAGCTTAGGATCAAACATGAGGAATCTTTAGAGGGCTTTGCTTTTAGATTTGTGCATCTTTGTTTTGAATTTCCTCAAAGGGACATCGACTGGGTGTATTTGAATATAAATTTTCACCGATTGTTCTCGTTTCTTTACAACATTTTCATTTAGAAACAAGTCCTGTTTCATGTGAGTATCATCATAATTTGTAGATTACAAAGTGTCCAAATTCTACCCATGATTTTGTTGTGCCTATCTCTTTGAATCTGGAACAACCTCAAACCCACGAGGAAAAGATTACTGTTTGTGGGATTTCTCATCCTCCTCTTGACTTGTTACATAATAATATTGTGACTCTAAATGGTTCAAATGATAAAAAATTCTTTCTAGGAAACAGATCTGATGGTCTCGCCTCTCAATCCATCATACATTCTTTTGGTCTTGAATCTGAAAATCACATAGAATCTCTTCCAATCGAGCCCATTCAACATACGTCACACTATATCTTGGGATCTCATTCACCTATGCATGATGTATTTGGTCTTATCTCAAGTAATGTTCACTGTCTTATCAAATCCATGGAACATATAAGGCCTGTAAATCCGTCTTTCTCTTTGGTGAACATAAATGGGAAAGATGTGAGTCTGGGTCCGATTGGTGCTCCTTCATCTGACCCTATGCATCCATTCTACCCTGATTTAGTCCATGGGTCTATCGCACTGGTGGTTCCTTCATATTATTCACACCTTTATCTTGCTCACGTTGATTGCAATCCCATACATGGGGATGCTGTTTCATGGTCAAGGGATGCAAATGTTGAACCCCTTATGCCTAATCTTTAACACTCGCAGTTTTTAACAAGTGAAGAATAAGGCCATGCATCTCACCCAGCTGAACCTGGGTCTCTCATTGATCCTTTTTTCCACAATCCTGATTTTTCTGAAATATATTCACTCACGCCTCTGGTGATTTTCTTACTTATCTGGTTGTTGATCCTACGGAGCCCCCAAAATCTGATGACCCACCTTTCAAATGTTTAGGGACTCATTAGGAAGTTGAGGCACTTTATCTTCTGCTGATGGTTATGTTAGGTTCTCACATTCCTGATGAGATCCCTGAACCAAGTCGAATTAGGATTTTTGAAATTAGGCTTTCTGCACATCACGCTCCTCACAACAGTTTCTCGCCAGATGCGAGCTCATCTTGGAAGCCCTCCATTTCTCACAATGTCTCTCTGAGAAAATATTTCCATCACCTTTCAACTAATGTGCATCAACCTCTATATCCTAATGTTTTTGCTGAAGAGAGTGCTCTGGCCATTCTCTCGAATCTTTTTTATTGTCTCTCAGCCAATACAGTCTGTCAACATACACAATGAAATGATACCTTACGATCTCATAGATGGGAGGGTGCCAAATCACCTGATCTCCCATTACTTGACACTCTTGCGGTTGATTCAGTTCATTCTCTAGAATCTAAAGAATCTCATTTGTCAAGCTACCATTCTATGAATATTCAATAAATGTATCCAATCCACAGTATTTTCACTAATAGTTGTCTCGTCACAACCAACGATAAGCATATACACCCATCTACAAATATTACAAAGCTATCAATATTGGATGTTGTGTTATTTGAATGATAAAAGGTTAGCCAGGATGATGAGTCACTTCATCTTCCGCTGATGGTTAAGTTGGTCCTCACATCCTTTACAAAGTATATGAACGATTTCAAACTAGGGTTCTTGAAATTAGGGTTTATGTGTTTGAGTCCTCACGGATCATAGTGACAACCAACAGAGGCCCCTCTCTTCAGGGTTATCAAGTTGAACATCCTCTACATCATGATAGGGATGTTGATTGGATTAATCTGGTAGACTCCTTTACTAGCCAGCAACATCTCATCTTACTTGCATTGGATTTAGGGTTAAGTGTAAACAGATGTATGTTATGGTTGGGTGACAATAAATTTGATGTTTGTGGTTCGATTTACCAGGATTGGGTAGCAGTTTGCCTTGAAAGGTATTCTCTGACATGTTGCCTTGTAGGTGGATGAGATATTCTTTCTATTGTGCATGATTTACAGGTAACCATGTTAGATTTTGCACAACGTTTTCCACAAATTCTAATTTCCATCGTCTTTGTTTTTGCAGGTTTGCAACTACTATGGTGGCTACATTGGAAGTTTAATTTTGACATAATCGGACATATTCTTTGGTTAAATTAGGATTTAGGGTTTAGACTAGTTAGGTTTCAGTTTTACTTATCAGTTGCCTTATTATAATTTTCTTTATCAGTTAAATTTGTCATGCTTCATTTTCTTTATTGTAGGTAGTTAGTTCCCTTCTTGTTATTTGTGCACTCATGTCCTTTCATTTGTTTATTGTTGCATGGAAGTCATGAAATCTCTACATATGAATTGCATTTTTCCTTTAAATCCAATCGGTTGATCTCTTTTTCACATAGCATTACATTGCATCATTAGCCATGTTTGCTGCATTACATCATACCCTTTCCTTATCGCGTGGCAGACACTCACATTCGACCTACCCTAGAAATCCTTCCATGTTGCATGCTGCTGCATGAACCTTCATGAACCTGATGTTTCCAAACCTATGGTGCCTTGAATAGCTTTCGCACACCTTTTTATTTCACTCCAAGAGCCATTTCTTCGTCCTCTTCACACATGTTCTAGAGCCCTAGGAGAGTTTCTTGATCACCTTAACACTAGGACTGAAACCCTGTCCCTAATGATGGTGTGTGTGACACGGAATGCGTCGTTCTTGCAGAGAAGACAGACCTCCCTAGTATCTAATGATATCTACCAACAAGCAAACCAATCAAATCCTATCTTTCTCTAAGTATGCAATTTATAAACAAAGCCAAACAAGTGTTTTAGGCCTACCTTGGGTCCAATGCAAGTTTGTGGAAGCCTCGCTCCATTGATCCAAATGAGCTCCCTTGTAGAGAATCTGCAAACACAAACAGGCACACAAATTAAATAGCACCTGAAATGCCAATATAATAAAGCATACTTATCATGATGATCAAGGAATTCATGAAACAAATCACATAAGACAATTTGTTGAGAAAAATGAATCCGATTGTATTAATTTAAATCAAAGAAGAACTTTACAACCTGTGCCTTGATGTTGTACAAGCTCCTCCCAGGGTCCAGCAAGAAGTCTCCTCTACTTTGACAAGTTTCACTCTCTTCCCAATGAAGCCAAAAATGTATGTGATCTCTCCTCTCAAGCTTAACTAGGAAGTCCCAATTCCACCAGCATTTACCCTAAAAAATGTTCAGCTTCTAACCTCCCTAGCAACCAGCCCAATGCTTTAATTTATAGTGCAATGGAGGGAAGTTACTAGGTCCACCTTCAAAGGGATAAAGCCCTCCTTCAAAGGGATAAGCTCCTCTCATCAAGGGATTAGCTCCTTCTCTTTTGGGATGCATGAACCACCTAGGAGCGAACCATCCACGTCAAAATTCCTTCTAGAATCATCTAGAATTAACCCAAAGTGAGTTTTTAAGAATAAACTTGTGCCTTTTTGACTTTCACAGGGGTCCGCACCCACTCCTTTAGAGACAGAGTGGGTAGGTCTGCAAGTAGTATGAACAGGGGGTGCGGGACCACAGGTAAGAGTGAGAGAAAGTGTGGAACCAGAGCTTTATTTATTTTTAATTTTTTTTTCTCATTTTCAAAGCTTGACATGAAGAGCTGAGGTTTGAGACTTGCTTAGGAGGATAGTATGAATGATGATAGACCCATACTGACTGCAAATAGTCATGGTGACAATATTTTGTGTAACAGATTGCCCCCTAAAGTGCGAAGTCTGTAGTAGATGAGGATTTCATTTATCATTTAGGAAGAGTGAAGTACTTTATCATTTCGAGGATCATATTTTGGAGAGCCCGGTGGAACCTGTAAAAATATTCAATGCAAAATATATATATGAGATCATATCATTGCTGAGGTAGGCATTCCCATACTCAGATCAAAATTGACTGAAAAACTAACTACTACTCTGATATATGAATGATCTTGTAATACATCACAAGTATAGACACATGTAGACATAGTATGGATGTAGCCATCTGTTTATGAATAGTCCACAGTATAATGAATACAAAATTCCTCGCAGCTTGGATGGTGGAAACTAGATCCAGGGTCTTGATTTCTACTTCCCGAAATAGTACGATTCTAACCATGTGAATGAATGTGTCGAAGTCGAACATGGTAGAAACCACTCGATTACCAGTCAATGATGTAAATTGTTAACAAGTGTGAGAGAAACCATCAGTAATGTCAATGGCTCTCAAAGCACTCAGTACAATCCATGAGATGTGAATAGATGTGTTGATGTCGAACATGTCACAGAATCCTTTGATTGAAGGTCAATGATGCAACCTATCGTCAAAGGCAAGAAACCTGCCATTGAGGCATGCAGATCCCAAGGTACTGGTGATTTCTAGATCATCTTTCTAGATAATGAGCTGAAGTCGATAGAAAGCGATCTGTCGTAGGCAATCCCCCAACATGAAATCATAGACCAAGTTTGATGAAATTTAGTTGCAAGGATTGACTCAGGGATGGTCAATATGGATGACAGATATTTTGCAGATGAATGGCTTATTTCGCACTGACCTCTTGAACACATAACGACATAGCAGATGGTTTGGTGACAATTGACACAAAGTTAATACCCAAAAACCGGCTGAAGACTTTCAATATGGTTTGATCAACTGTTATACAAGGGATTTCCCAACCCATGTGAATAAAAGTGTCATGTTCAAGAGTGGTTACAAAGTATGACAAACAGGTTCATTTTTCTCTCTTTTCCCCCACCATTTCTCGCAAGTACCTCTTTATTTTTGACAAGCTTGAGGAGGATAACATTTGCTTGATTATAAGCTCATCCTTCGGATGAGTCCAACTTAGTTTAAATTCAAACCCTAAGAAGGAGTGGTCCGTTCCTGTTTGTAATTGAACAGGTCCTTTACTGTTAAATTTTAACGAGTCCAGTATAGGAGAAACTCGGCGTTTTTCAATTTTAGAGAGTCTGGAAAAACTTAAGAAGACTCCATGGTTGTCCTTTTTCGTAAATTTGTGTCTCCAAAGCCCGAAAAAGTATAAAATAATACTTGAGAGAACCGCTTGATCATTACGACCAAGGATTACTTTTCATAATTAGTGCCTCTAATCCGAAAAAGTAAAAAAGTGATCAATGACACATTGTTTCATAACCAATATCGAATTTGAAATGACAAAAACCCAACAATCTTTTCATGTTTTTAGGGTTAGAAAAGGGCTGTAAGTGGACCGTCTTTTTAGTTCCATTTTAACAAGCTTAAAAAAGAAAAAACTCGGCGGTCTTTTCATGTTTTAGGAGTCAGAAAAGAGCTTAAATGTGACTCTAATGTTTTTTTTGTCAAAAATCACTGATTTCGCCTAAAAAATCCGTTATCCTAAACAAAAACTCAAACATTACTCATACCTGTTTAAAATGGATAAAAATGCTTCAAAAGTTACCTCTTTAAAGTGAAACATAAACAAATTAAAAATTCATTTATTCAAAAAACTTATAAAAAGGTCTTTTGTAAATTCATTTTTACCATTTGAGTTATGGGTTAGAAAATAGAGCTTTTGGTCAGAAACTTCCCGTGAAGATTGCAGAATATCCGTCCGTTGGAATCGATCGCTGTATCCTCTAGGTAATCTACATCATCCTACTCTTTCATTTCATCCGTTTCAAATTTGTTTTTAGGCTTTACTTTCATTTTTTAAGGGATTTTTAGGTTAGAAACCCGCGCGCGGGGGTTCGCAGGCATAGCACAGGTAACCTGCGGACCCCGACTTTTTCGTAAAGGGAAAAAAGTCAGGGGTCCACACCTGCCATGAAGGAAAAGTGCGGACCCACGCACTGTCTCTAACAGAGAGGGTGCGGTCCCCGCAGCAAGGGTTTTTAAACCTAAATTTCTCAAATTTCACCCAAAAATTTTGCTTTTAGATATTCTAATTCGCCTTTTTGTTGAATGTAGAGTATACATCATGCTTGATTGGCGAACGAGAGCATGAGGATGTATATCTTGCCATGATAAATCATCAACCTTCGATTGATGCATTGAAGGTGTTATCACTCAGGTTGTCCCTTTTGACTCCCAAAGGGATACGACTGAGGTAACCACAAACCAATCTTTGGACTGCAGGTCCTAGCCTACCTGCGTCAGAGAGGGCTCTCTCTTTAGGATTTAGCTTTGTTTAAGGGATGATTTTAGGCTAGATATGATGCACATGGGTTTTGTTTGAGTTTGGTGGGATGGTTGATCTATTCAAGCAAAGTTGGCATACAAAGTGTAAGAAGTTCAAACCATTGGGCATGGAGTCAATGAATGTGAACTGAAGGGTGTGTTTTCCTTGGCAGAAGAGGGGAATATGGAGCAGGATAGCTACACATGGCACAATGATTAAATGCTGGAACAAGGATGAAATGGAGGTTAGGGGATGAGAGGCAATTAAGGATCTCTCATCCAGCCAAAGAGGGAAAGTGGATGAAGACTATATAGGAGCAATGAAGGATTCCTAAACAGCATTCAGAAATGAGAAATAGCTTAAACATGATCAATTAAGTATGCATATTTATCACTAATTCAGAGGAAAACATAGAAAAGTTACAAGAATTGAGCACAGAGGGCATGAAAGCATATTCTGATCTATTCCTTTTTCCTGCAACTTAGATTATGATATATGGATGACACTGATACATATAAACTAATAAACAGAGGGAGGAAAGACTTATTGGACCATGAGCAAGCACGAGAATTCCATATCAAGCTCTTCAGCCATTGAAAGTACAACCAGCCAGTTCAGATGCAAATATTCCAGCAATCTTTGATTACAGAAGTTCTTAAGCTTATAGCGCAAGTCTGGAATGAGAAATACAACCAACCAACCCTTTACACTATCCAGAGGGTGGTATAAATAGAGAAAATATCTACAAAATATCTACAACAGCAGATCTGATAGCAGATCTGGAGAAATGAATGCTTCTAACCTAACATTTATTGCAAATAACTGAAAGAATGCCTATCTACAACTGCGCAGGGACTTCAGCCATAAGAATGAATAAATTATTGGTCTTTTGAGCAATGCGCTGGCACTTCTGCAATAATTGTGCCTTGGGACTTGCTGCGCTGCTCATATGTGTCTTTGTACACTGTCTCTGCAAAATCTGGGCTTTAAACACTTGAATTGCCCCTCTAGGTGGTTCTGCTGCTGTAGAGTGGCTTTAATGCTCATAACTGTGATCTGGTGGGCTTTGATGGCTCTGAGCTGCTTTATTGACTTTGATGGGGGCCTCTTTAATGTTTTGCTGCTTTAGGCTGCTGATATTTTGATCTGATACTCTTTGCTGCTTCCTCTGATACACTTTGACACTGAATCAGGCCACTTTCTCTCTCTGATACTCTTTAACTATTGTTACACAGTAATTATCACTGCCTTCCTGTCAGTCGCCCTGCTGTGTCCAAGAAGTCACAATCACTAAGTGTTTGATCCCTGAACTGGCTAAAAACCCATTTTTCCAAAGTTTTGTGCATCAGGCGCGTCTGTTCCTAAAATAACCGCGATGACCAGCGCCCCACAGTGTATTTCGTGCGCTGCCATCGCGGAAGAACATCACTTTTCCGCGATGACGCACAGCGCGCTTTCGCGTGTCCTTCCGCTGACATGACTTGTTCAGTTATTGTTATGTGCTGACAGCGCGGCAGTCTCCATATAATCCGCGCTGATCCAGTTTGGGCGAATTTGTTCAAACAACCAGCCTTCCAGATCTCTCCAGGCTTGTTGTTAGCTTTGTGAATATCGACTCCCTTCTGTGGCATGTCTGTTCGACCCTTTGCAACTACTCCCCTTGAAGATAAGCTCATCCTTCCACCTTTTTAGGAGACTCATTCTCCTATATAAACTTCCACCATTACCATGAGCAGCTGGTTAGAAACTAGCTAGACTTAGCTTGGATTGTACAGAGCCTGTAGTGCTCAGATTGCTGCTATAAGGTGTGGTGTGTTAGGAGTGGAAGTGATTGATTGCTTTGGGAAGTTTTGTTTGTGACATTTGTGTGAGAGAGAGAGAGTTGTTTGTCTTGGGAGAATCATCCTCAAAGGTGAATGCTTGAGATACATGCTGACTGATCCCTCCTGAGGAGTTTACCGACGTCAGAACATTTGGTTGTACTCTTCTCTATTCTGATTAATAATAGATGACTGTTATTATTGTTCCATTCTCGTTTGTTTATGCAATGGATAAATGTGAATTATGTCTTTTCTGACTGGCATATAGTTACTTTTACTAGATTTTACGCTTGCGTTTGCCTTCTCTTCGTGTGTGCAGGTGTCCGTTCGCGGGGATCGCGGAGGACTGTGACCAGCTGAAGCGAAGGAGCGAAGGAAACATCTCTTCGTCACGCGACAGCGCAGGAATCCAAGTAGGTGCTCTTTACTTCTTGTTTAATTGTAACTAGGAACATGCGTGGCAGCATTGTGTGATTGTTGCTAGACCCCTATTGGGCTAGTAGGGATCGCCTCTATCCGTAGAGGGGATTTACCTTCTCAACAATTTGGCGACTCCGCTGGGGAGAAGCCTTTTTTGTCTCTTGAGTCCACTTTTGTGTTTGGCTTTGATTGATCTCTTTGTGGGTTTTGGGATTGTTTTTTGTTGCTTATGAACTTTCTGGGTGTTTCTGGAAAGCGTCTTTATTATTAAAAAGCTCCTGCCTTTGGTTTGGGAAGTTTTATTTTGGCTTTCCTTGTTTTTTACTCCCAGCGCGTTTTATTTCGGAACAGTCGCGCTGACATCGCGACTCTGTTCTTTTGGTTTTCTCTTCATCGCGCCTGTACGTCTAACAGCCGCGCTGACCTCGTTTTCAAGGGCAGCGCGCTTTATTTCGTGTTCTTCCGCGCTGACATCGCGCCCCCTTTTCTTTGCGATTTCGGTCATCGCGCCTGTGTGCCTTATATCCGCGCTGACCTCGTTTGTCCTAGGGCAGCGCGCTTTTTCCCTGACTTTCCGCGCTGACATCGCAAAGTTGCTGAAGGCCTCCCCCTGTCAGCGCCAAGTTGCTGAAGGCTACCCGCGCTGAGCCTGAAAACTCTTTTTTGTCCAATTTGACCTCCTGAACCTCTTGCTGTGACTTTCCCTTCTTCTCCCCACTTGTCTGATGACTTGTTTTTCACTCTCTGAACTTTGAACTGTTTGATTACGGAGCTCAACTCCATAGGGTTTCGTTTTGCTTGGTTATAATTTCCAAACAACTTCCCTTCTAGCTGCTTGTTTCAT